>WNGS01162647.1:1887858-1903729 GCA_020271785.1 Procambarus virginalis | reverse complement strand
ACTCTGCGAAAGTGAATTTTCTTATATTTTTTCGGCATCTGTTCTTAGCTAGTTTATATCTATGACCTCTTGTTCTTAAGTTCCAGGTCTCAGGTTCCAGGTGTGTGATTTTGAGGGCGTGACAATAATTATATCGTCGAATGGCGAGTGAAGGCCAGTTGCTATGGAGGCGTGTAGATAGAAGTTCACTGTAGAATGGTGTAGCAGAAGGCTGTAGCGATGGTGAGAGGAGGCAATGTGGCGGTGTGAGTGGGAGCTGGCGACGCTAGTCAGACGGTTGAAGTCTTTTTTTCCACCAATTCCTTTTAATAACATTACAACACCACACTGAATGATCATTTGATACTTGCGATGATGACTGACGACGATTGCAGTAGCTTGAAACACTCAGAACTTGATGCTGTCGGCGTTGGTGAAGGTGGTGGTGGGTGATGCAGGTCCAAGATGGCGCGGGAAATTCAAAAATCGCTGGCGGCGAATTCCTCTCCCCTCGCTGATGAAAATTTTGTTCTCTCTTGCAAATATTGCGCCTTACTTCTGAAATCGTCGACCTAGAGTAGTGGCTGATAGCAGGACCCCGGACTGGCACAATAATTGATGTGTGGGTGGCAGGATGGTGGCTTATGGCGGCGGCTGGAACACAAGGCGATGTGGGTACTTGGAGTTTCGTTTCCAGAAAATAATTCTGGATCCCACTGCTGCTACCAGTATTCGTTGCCTTCTTTGGTTGAATGTCGATTGTAGTTATACACAGCAGACACTTCAGTAGTTTTATTGAGTGAGGCAACAAGGTGTATAACTGGCCAGCCGAGGTCCTACCTACTCTGGGTCTGTGAGAATACTGAGCCTGCTGGAAGCACAGCTGGTGCCTCTCTGTCTGGCCTGATGTCAGAGGCCTACTCGCCTGTGATTGGTTATGTTTCAACCGTCATACAATTTGAGTATTAACACTCCAACATCTCAACAGTCACCCCTTTTTATTCCCAGCATCATTAGCATCCTTAAACAAAACAAAACAACATAATTTATTTGCATCGTTGGAGGCGTCTGAGTATGTGCAAGAAGCGGCGCCACCCCATCATGTGGTGGTCGTGTTATTCAAACGAGCAGTCGCCATACGAGACAAATGTTGGCGATCTGGGCGATTGTTACCCAAATACTCGACATTTGAGGGGATCGTCACTCGAGGCTTTATTGTACTGATAATCAACCAACTAATCCATGGGATAACTGGGATCTATCAGTTAATTTTATAAATCCACCCAAGAGAGATAGTGTACACTCTACATTATTAAACAGTTAACACTGAAAAGTATCACTTGAGAGTACTCAGGGTATGGGTAACGATATGTACCGATGGTTCTGTAGAAGGTGTGAAATGTACCGGATGTGCACGTAATATATTTAAACATCTTCTCTTGTACATACAGCAATGAAGTGTGTCATGATTGGGAAAGAACAATTCAAACTAAACTTGCAGGCATATATACCTTGCCAGTGAATTTTTAAAAGACAAAGGCAGTGGACTTGTATACTGTGATTCGCAGAGTGCACTCCTGGTATTGAACACCCAGAAAATAGTAAGTGTATTCGAATGAATGTTTTAGCTGCTAAAAACAGGCTTTAAAGTAAATAACTTGAATACCATCACATGTTGGCATGTCAAAGCATGACACTGTTGATATGCTTGCAAAGACAGCCTGTAGTAGACCAGTAGTAGAAATTGATATGGGTGTTTCATTAACAGTGACAAAGAGAATACTTACACAAATATCTAAATGAAAATCTTACTGACCTGACAAATTCACAAAGACCTGAAAGTTGTAGCATTAAACATTATGATAAATATCGTGAGGAGACATTCACATATGAAACTAATAGATCAAGAACTCAGCAATGTGATGTTATAGTGGCCAGAATACGCCTGGGATATAGGCGTATCTGGCAGCTTTGAACACGTGCATTCCCTTGAACATTATGCAGTATTGTAGAATATCCCATATTGACTGACTTTTGCCCTCCTGTGCTGAGGTATGCTGAACTCTGTAAATACTATATGAATACTGGAACACTTGATGATATATCGGACTTGTACCCAAGATTGACTATGTGATGCATACAATGTTATGTAACTATAACCTGAGCTTGTAAAAGCATCTTAATTGCCTTCAGTGATTAAGTGCTTAATTAATAACACACTAGTTTCTATAGCAGCTACCTTACTCTTTCAAAGTAGGAGAGACATGTGTATGTATGTATATGTATGTATGTGTATATATATATATATATTATATATATATATATATATATATATATATATATATATATATATATATATATATATATATATATATATATATATATATATATATATATATATATGTGTGCGTATATCACGAAATTAAACACGTGATTTTAAAATGTGACAATGTCAGACCACGGAGGAAAAATGAAACAGGAATTTCCTTAAGTACTTTCGTATATTAATACATCTTCAGAAGGAGTTCGATCTGTAAAATCACTCCTTCTGAAGATGTATTAATATACGAAAGTACTTAAGGAAATTCCTGTTTCATTTTTCCTCCGTGGTCTGACATTGTCATATATATATATATATATATATGTATGTATGTGTGTGTATACAGGGTGAATGGAAGCTGGTCAGAATTGCATTTCACATTTGTAAATGCACATTAATGACATTATGTAAAAAGACACATTGAACACTGTTTATGTAGGGCAGATATAAATCTGTGTACAGTATTTATGTACTTATGTATGTAAGTTAGATTAACATTTTATAAGCACTACAATCACCTGTGGTTGATTGTTCAATAAATCACTGAACTATATGTTTAACAGATCTCTAACGCTGTCCATGGAGTGGAGAAGAAAATGTATATATGCTCGTTAGCATTGTAAATGCTATGGTAGATGCTATCATCAGCTGTGGTAGAAAAAAAAATCTTACATAATAATTCTCATCTGCAAAACTGTGGAATGAGCATACAGCCCTAAGTGGTAAATAAATGAATTAACTATTACACAAGATAAGCTACTAATTTAACACTGACAATATAACATTACCATCATGTACATTAAACAAAGCATAATAGGTAACTCTGAACACCTGATAGCCTATGTGAAGCACTGACTCATGCCTCCCAACACAACGCTGTTACTACATATATGAATAACCGTTAATATGATTGTAAATTATGTGTACTTGTAAAATACACTTGCAACAAACTTATTACTTGATACAAAAAGCTAACTCAAGCTCTAGGATAAGAGTACATGTTACACATCTCTCATGGTCCATGTGCAATATGCCAGGGTTGGTATGACACAACGACACAGCCGTTGAACCGCAAAACCCTCCCCTCTTACAACACACAGCCTACTGATACCAATATATTATATATACTTCTCAGTTCCTTGTGATTTGGTATGTAGTAAGGAAGTATTTTATACAGTAAGAACCCTAAGCCTATGTTCCTAGGTAAGGTTGATAATTGTATAAGCCGCCCTACCTGGGGAGCCAAGTTTTCCCGCCAGTTGGTGTGGAGTCAAGCAAGGAGATGGGTCATCTTAAATGAGCCAAGCTGCTCAATCATGTATTAAACACTTTTGCGCACCCGGTGCGCCAGCCCTTCTCTATCCCAGGTGGGCCTCTGTGTTTCATGGGAGCGCGCGGTAATTCTGAAAAGTGTATAGTCTTCTCGTCCTAAGATATTAAATTTGGTATCAATGTGTTCGCAATAGAATTCTCTAGAGCACTAAATGCATATAAACTCCAAAAGCCCTGCTAATTACCCGCAGAAAACAGACAAAGTGAGAACGACTTACCCGGGAGCATGAAAGATCGATAAAATGTGTTCACTCTTTTCACTCTGGTCACCTCAATTTTCGTCCTAGGTCTTTCATTTTGGTATCAATGGGTTCGCAATAGAATTCTCTAGAGGAATATTAGCACATAAAATAAAAAACCGGGTCACGCTCCACCTGCGGACAAGTTGAGCATGGGCCACGCTTTAGCCGCGAGGGAGCGCCCAGACGCCTTCCCGCTACACTCTCAATTCCTGCCCACAAATGTTTAGTATTTTTTCCGGTTGCTAATTTCAATTTTTGTGTTACAGCACTCATTTAGGTATGAAATTGTTCCTAATAGAATGCTTTAGATGGATATATGCATATAAGGGCCAATTGAAGAACAATATTGCCAGTACAATACGCTAAAGTATGAAAAAAATATAAAAAAACTACAACTTTTTGTACGTCAATTCAGTGTTGTTTGTGGAACATGCATGACATGGGTTGAACATTTGTTTTATCCACTCCACCTGCTCCTGGAAAACGTTTCCTGCAGGGTCAACCCATGTTTTGTATAGGTGGAGTGGATGGTGGGCAAGCATTACTGCTTATCAGCCCAGAATTGTCTCTTTCGATGGTATTTGCTGTAGCATGATACAGGACACAGTGGAACATATCATGTCTTGCACTTATAGTGTGTCCCCCTTCCTTTACCAGACATTCTGCACACGCGGCACCTCAGACGCTTCTGTATCTTTACTTGGGTATGGGACAAGTTTCTGTTGAGGCATTCTGGATTATCCACAGTACGGGGTTTTGTCCTAGCAGAAGCACCACTAGGGATAATCAGAGTCTCGTCTTCTGACTCAGACGATGAAGGTAAATCTGCAGGTACAGGTGAAGTGAATAGTGGGCACCTCACACCTGAAGGTCCTGGTGTTGAAGGTCCGGGTGTTACAACATTGACTCCAGCGGCATTGACATCAGCATCATGTGGGATGTCATCATTTTCCAGAAGCCATTTACTAGGCTTAACCCTTAGACTGCGCAACGCGCCTCCAGGCTCGCGTCTGGTTTGCGCAACGCGCCTCCAGGTATTTTTATTTTTCACGTTCCATTCAAAACTGGCGCGCGGTGACGTGGGTATGGTATGGGTGGGTGGGGCCCCCAGTGATCGTCCGCCATCTTCAAAAAAAATCCCAGCATGCCCTGCAGCCGTGGGGAGCCTCAGTTTCACAGCAGCAACCATGTCTGACGCATCCTCTACGAGCTCCCGCTCCACGGTGACCCGCGGTCATGGAAAACGACTCTCTGAGGAGGAAATACGCGACATTTTGTATGATGACGGTGCTCTGGATGATGACCTAGACTATGATCCTGAGAAAGACCTTACTCAGATATCTGACGAGTGAGGAGGAGACGGAATTGAAGCATGCGGTGAGTATGTTACACGTGCCTCGCCGCCCTGGGTCACACCGTTATCATCACCACCACCATGTATGTCCCAGACGCTAGTAGTTATTCATGATAGTACATGTGACGAATCATTCTCGGGCTTCAGTGACATTGGCTCTGATACGAGTGTGTAGACGACCCCGAGTACAGCAGGGTGGTGTTACCAGGCGGGTTTTTGCTGCCTCAGCAACACGCCGCGGCAGGCGGCGGCGTGCCTCACAGCATTGGACAACAATGACAGTGGCCCCTCAACATCATTTATTCGTGGTAGGCCTACAGTACGTAAATCTGCCTCAGCGTCTAGCATACCCTCACGCAGCTCCAGCAGAAGCAGCAGACCACGTAGCCGTAGTTAGGTGCTCGTGGTGGTGTTGGCCGTGGTGTTGGCGCCAACACCAAACCCCCTGGTGTACCTGTGGTGGGGGAGATTGCGGCACCACATTTGTCCCTCAATACCAACATTTGATGATAGCGATTTTGGTGTTACACCATTATTCCCATATACTGGTGATGGATATGGCAGACATGGAATATTTTCAGGCATATTTTTGACAATGTATTCATGACGCATCTTGTGACTGAGACAAACAGGTTTCGCTCACAGCCTCATAGACGACGGCATTTTACCTGCCTCACGCCTCACACAATGGAAGGAACGACAATCGACGAAATGTACGTGTTTCTCGCACTCACCATGATGATGAAGCACTCTGAAGAAAGCTGTCATCCAGGAATATGGAGCAAAGACAGCCTTGTTCCAAACNCACACACATTAGTCACCGTCCATCACACACATTAGTCACCGTCCAACACACACATTAGTTACCGTCCAACACACACATAAGTCACCGTCCATCACACACATTAGTCACCGTCCACACACACATTAATCACGTCCATCACACACATTAGTCACCGTCCATCACACACATTAGTTACCGTCCATCACACACATTAGTCACCGTCCATCACACACATTAGTCCCGTCCATCACACACATTAGTCACCGTCCAACACACACATTAGTCACCGTCCAACACACACATTAGTCACCATCCAACACACACATTAGTCACCGTCCAACACACACATTAGTCACCATCCAACACACACATTAGTCTCGTCCAACACACAATTAGTCACCGTCCAACACACACATTAGACACCGTCCAACACACACTTAGACACCGTCCAACACACACATTATTCCGTCCAACACACACATTAGTCACCGTCCAACACACACATTAGTCACCGTCCAACACACACATTAGTCACCGTCCATCACACACATTAGTCACCGTCCAACACACACATTAGTCACCGTCCAACACACACATTAGTCACCGTCCAACACACACATTAGTCACCGTCCAACACACACATTAGTCACCGTCCATCACACACATTAGTCACCGTCCAACACACACATTAGTCACCGTCCAACACACACATTAGTCACCGTCCAACACACACATTAGGCTCCGTCCAATGCAGGTGTAAGCCTCACTCAGTACCTCATCAGCATGCAGAGCTGCAGTCATCCTCAGCACTGCACTCCACTCCGCCTGCCAGCGCTCCGCTGAACCGGCCGTGTCCGCATTCGAAACACCCGGATATCGGAATTGGCATGACTAAGTGCAATGAGCCGTTCATTTATCCGGATTCTCTTGCGATTTAAGTTGAGAGGGTTAAGTTTTGTCAGAAAATTTGCTGAGGAGAATCGAACTTTTATTTAATCTGGATTCTTGCAGGAGGGATGATTGGAGTGAACGGATGCCCACCGTCTCACACACACACACACACACACACACACACACACACACACACACACACACACACACACACACACACACACACACACACACACACGAGGTCCAAGAGCTATAGCTCGATCCTGCAGAGATCGATCTTTCTTCCCCACCTTTAATAGTTGACAGTCTGGAGCCAGGAGCTATAGTCCCGTCCCCAACCCACCCACATTGTCCACCATAATACCAAACAGAAGATCACAAACCACAATCAAATAAAACGAAATAAAACATTTTTGTGTTCCCATAAAGCACAAGAGGAAGCTCTCGGAGCTTTGTCGTTAATGGTAAATAAGCTTTCGCAGTCCTTGCATTTTTTATTTGTTTTTTGTTTACTCTAGGCTTTTTGGGAGTCCTCGAACGAGAATTTAGTTGACATTTCCAGTGTACCGCCAAGTATAAATAACCGTTTATAATATTGGCTTATTACTATGTGTTATGTTCTCATATATCAGCCCATGCCCTTGTTCTGCTAGTACATATAGTGACGGTGAGGACCAGAGTACATATATCCACGTACAGAACAAGTAGTAGATATCGGTACTATTGCATTTGGTTAAATCGGCAAACTATTTTGCCGATTTGAAACTACTTATGTTGCAAAGACAAACCTAACCTAACCTAACCTTCCCTAGGCCTAATACACGCTCTGAGGCCTAGTATAGTACATATGTGTGCTATACTAGGCCTAGGAATATTTAAGTTTGTTTTAAGGTTCATTTTTCCGACTATAAAGTGAATAGTACAAAGTTTTACTATCTAACTGCTTAGTACGTCAACCTTTGTACTATGGTGCACTACAAAAACTACTATCTAAAGAGGAGGACGGGTTGTATATATATTATACAAGGAGGGATACCCGGCGATGCCCGGGGTATCTTCTTGAGGTTATCTTGAGATGATTTCGGGGCTTTAGTGTCCCCGCGGCCCGGTCCTCGACCAGGCCTCCACCCCCTTGAAGCAGCCCGTGACAGCTGACTAACACCCAGGTTCCTATTTTCTCCATTTTCTTCCCTTTCCCCCCCCCCCCCTCTCATCTCCTCCAATTTATATGTAATAGAAGTATTAGCAGGATGTAACTAGGTATCTTTTTTCCTTCTTATCCTTTCTTAAACCCCATCTTACTCTTGACTCCCACCTCCCCCCCTCCCCCCCCCCCCCCCCTCCTCCCCCTCTTTTTACTCTAAAAAAATATATTATTCATCACCACAGAAACAACTGTATCGGGCTCTCAGAAAATACATTATTGCTACACTTCACGGGGAATTACACCCAATATTTCAGACTCCATGAAACTCGCGAGGTCTATAACTGTTAATGTTTCTTAAAGCATTTAGGCTGGTCGGGGTAGGCCTATGTCCGTCCTCTACCACAGGCTATGCCCCTCTGCAAAGTTTGATAATCACGAGCGTCTCAGTGTTGGACATTCCCTCATACTGTACAGATTTATTATTTTTGGTTTACCTGATAATTTGTTAAATGTTGTATTTGCATTAATTGGCAATTTTGATATATAGTTTTATATTTACAAACTTAACAATTGTTATATCACTCGACATATAGTCAACTTACCGACTCGTCATTCACTCAACCAATGATTGGTTGAGTGAATCAATCTATCACTCAACCAGTGAATCTATCGTCAGTCTATTTAACAAATTAGTCAAACGGTCAACTAAATCTGTGCAGTCAGCGACATAATCAGTCAACGAACTGGTCAAATGCTCAGCTGGCTAATTACCTAAACAAAGCACTCAACTACCTAATTACATTAATCCATTAACATTCCAGCGAAAAAGTAAATAAAAGTAATTAGATCTTTAGTGATCCAGAAAATTACCGATTAATCAAACAATCAATTACCAGTTAATCAGACAAGTCCATAACAATCAATAAAGTAGCCAGTTGCAATCAGATTATCAATTAGCTAATGAACCGATCAACCAATCAGGTAATCAGAGGGTGAATAAGAACGTGAATAAATTTGTCGATCATATTACTCTCCAGATTAAAAATGCTCTTCGTGGATCAGATTACTCTTCTCATGACCAAACATGAAGTAGAAAATGAAATGAATCCATATTTATATTTTTAATTTAATCCATCAAAGGCGGGAGGGGGATTTAAGGGGATTTTTAGAGGGGAGGAAAGATGTACCTGTTTCGTAAGAAGACACACAAATATTTGATGAATCCCGGCCAGGATTCCACCCTGTAAGGTAAATTTCTCAGTTGATGTAATATTGAATTACATCAACGGTGCTATCTCCGGTGATGATAACAGGAAATCAATAACATCAACGGTGCCATCTTCCATGATAACAGATAAACGGTAACATCAGCAGTATCTTTTCCCATGATAACGGGTAAATTAATTACATCAACGGGAACATCTCTCACGATGATAACAGACAATCAGTAGCATCAACGGTACCATCTCACGATGATAACAGACAATTAGTAACATCAACGGTACCATCTCTCACGATAACATCACGTAATCAACCACATCAACGGTACTGTTATAAAAAACGAGCCGTTTTTCCGCCGGCATTTTGCACGTGTACACAAACGACCCAACTACGGTGTTTGGACGGGCCAGGAACTGTATCATTGGGTATTATAAATGCTCCCGCTGTGGGGGGGGGTAATTCCTGTTTTGTTCTGGTATGAATATTTTGAAAGCAAAACTGTATTCTGTATATCTTCGTGGGTACTTGTTTGCTTTGGTACTTGTAGGAGTCAGCTCCAGCTCCTGGGCCCGGGACAGTACAGGGCCTCGTGGTGTATTACCTCGCGACGTGAACCCATTCTCATTCGACTGTCTCATTCTTATCATATTCTTATCTGGGTTTTCTCATCATATTTTCTTTATCTTGTGAGGTTTGTGTGGAACTGGCCCATCTCATGTGTGTGTGTGTGTGTGTGTGTGTGTGTGTGTGTGTGTGTGTGTGTGTGTGTGTGTGTGTGTAATTACCTAAGTGTAGTTACAGGATGAGAGCTAATCTTTTCATCTGTGCGTGTGTGTATGTGTGTGTGTGTGTGGGTGTGTGTGGGTGTGTGTGTGTGTGTGTGTGTGTGTGTGTGTGTGTGTGTGTGTGTGTGTGTGTGTGTACTCACCTATTTGTACTCACCTATTTGTGCTTGCGGGGGTTGAGCTTTGGCTCTTTGGTCCCGCCTCTCAACTGTCAATCAACTGGTGTACAGGTGAGGGGTTAGTGTGTGTGTGTGTGTGTGTGTGTGTGTGGGTGGGTGTGTGTGTGTGTGTGTGTGTGTGTGTGTGTGTGTGTTGTGTGTGTGTGTGTGTGTGTGTGTGTGTGTGTGTGTGTGTGTGTGTGTGTGTACTCACCTAGTTGTACTCACCTAGTTGTGCTTGCGGGGGTTGAGCTCTGGCTCTTTGGTCCCGCCTCTCAACCGTCAATCAACAGGTGTACAGTTTCCTGAGCCTAATGGGCTCTATCATATCTACATTTGAAACTGTGTATGGAGTCAGCCTCCACCACATCGCTTCCTAATGCATTCCATTTGTCAACCACTCTGACACTAAAAAAGTTCTTTCTAATATCTCTGTGGCTCATTTGGGCACTCAGCTTCCACCTGTGTCCCCTAGTGCGTGTGCCCCTTGTGTTAAACAGCCTGTCTTTATCAACCCTGTCGATTCCCCTGAGAATCTTGAATGTGGTGATCATGTCCCCCCTAACTCTTCTGTCTTCCAACGAAGTGAGGTTTAATTCCTGCAGTCGCTCCTCGTAGCTCATACCTCTCAGCTCGGGTACTAGTCTGGTGGCAAACCTTTGAACCTTTTCCAGTTTAGTCTTATGCTTGACTAGATAGGGACTCCATGCTGGAGCCGCATACTCCAGGATTGGTCTGACATATGTGGTATATAATGTTCTGAAAGANAAGGCACTCTTGCCCCAGGGGCCATGCATCTCAGACGCTATGGGAACAAAGAGGTATTGACCTGCCAGTCGCCTGTACTTGACTGATTTTGCTATTTCCCTGTGGTTGGCCGCCCCACCTGCTTGATCAGCTCCGAAGTATACATAGGTGTCAGCCAGGGTGGATACACATGTGTAGTCCCACACCAACTGTTTGCCCCCTTTCCAGGAGTGTATGGTGATGCCATCAGGGCGAAGTGAGGAAATCCGGGTTTTGGTCCCCCTAAGATGCGTGGTTTTCTCACTGCTGGACACTGACCTGAGGCGAGACTATTCTTGATGATGTCATTGACCTCGTTGTGTCTTGCATACCAGCCCTTTGTGCTTCCGCAATGCAACCCATGCAGTCCGTATTGGTCTGCTTCCACCCTGTTGCAAATGCACTTGTATTCAGTGTGAATTGGGGCACCAAGGCAGAGGGCCACTGCTACACGAAGGGATTCTGGATCTAGGCGCGTGCCCATTGCTGACATGGGTACTGCCAGGAGGAAGTCTCCTGCATGGGGGGCACGCACTGCTCTGAGGCGGGCTTTCTCCTTGTCTGATGTTGCGGCGCTGAGCATGGCATCAGCTCTTTTGCTACTAGTGGGTGGTCCCAGCTGGACTGATCTTGTTTTTTTTATGGTTCTATGATGGGTGCTGGGGCTGCAAGAGCTTCCAACTGATTTGAACATTCAGTGAAAGCAGGATCGTGTATACCTGCTGAATTACTCAGGAGTTCAGGTAGGATATCTCTTACGAGATCGTGCGATGCATGGGAGGAAAGGAAGGCTGGTAGAACAATCTGGGAGGTTGTGCGGACACCAAGGCCGTCGAGTCTTACAGGAAGGGTTGCTTGCTCACACTGAGAGTCGTCCAATGGCAGGCTCAGGACTCTCACCAGCATGGACCTCAAGAGGGTGTCAAACACATTTAATTTAGGGCTGCTGTAGGATGGGGAACACCTCAGAAAGTAGGTCACCTTAGGGAGAGATAGGCATCTTGTGAGGAGGAAGAGAGCATCATGGGCATCAATCTTGTCAATCCTGTCCAGCATTCTCCTTAGATCAGTGATCTTTGCAGCCAAGACCTCGATTGCTTGCGGGTCAATGGGGGCACCCAGGAGGGTGCCCCCATTGGCCCGCAATTTAAATTTTTTTTTAACAATAACAAATACCCATTAAAATTGGTAGGAAACCCATGAGGCTACTAATTATAAGTTCTCGGATCATCAGTGGTATAAAAGTATGTCTTGGGAATTGCATAGTCTGAAGTGATGAACAAACCACTCATCACAAAATGTAGAAACATACGACGTTTCCGTTTTTACATTTGTGTAAAATCTCATTCTTCTTTTTCTATTACACGACTTGATAAATGGTTCAAGACGGAGCTTATAGTTTCTCCATCTTCTGGTGTGTGGTTTTCTCAACATATCTTCAGCCCCGTAATTGTGACGCATCGTCTGCATATTCTTAAGTGGTTATAATAATTACTTCCCCCAACAATTAGTTGGACACCGTTCAACACTCCCTACAAACACTATTCCCCAGATCTGCCTCTCTCTCCCACTCCACCCGTCCCACCTATCCCTCCCCCTAACACCCCTTCCCATTTCTATCTTCAATCGTCTATCCCTTCCACAAACACCCCCTTCCCCTACCCCTCCTACCTACCCCTTCCCAAATGTCCACACCTGAGTGGACGTTCCCAACCGTCCAACACACACATTAGTCACCGTCCAACACACACATTAGTCACCGTCCAACACATTAGTCACCGTCCAACACACACATTAGTCACCGTCCAACACACACATTAGTCACCATCCAACACATTAGTCACCGTCCAACACATTAGTCACCGTCCAACACATTAGTCACCGTCCAACACACACATTAGACACCGTCCATCACACACATTAGTCACCGTCCAACACACACATTAGACACCGTCCATCACACACATTAGACACCGTCCATCACACACATTAGTCACCGTCCAACACACACATTAGACACCATCCATCACACACATTAGTCACCGTCCAACACACACATTAGACACCGTCCAACACACACATTAGTCACCGTCCAACACACACATTAGTCACCGTCCATCACACACATTAGTCACCGTCCATCACACACATTAGTCACCGTCCAACACACACATTAGACACCATCCATCACACACATTAGTCACCGTCCAACACACACATTAGTCACCGTCCAACACACACATTAGACACCGTCCAACACACACATTAGTCACCGTCCAACACACACATTAGACACCGTCCATCACACACATTAGACACCGTCCATCACACACATTAGTCACCGTCCAACACACACATTAGTCACCGTCCAACACACACATTAGACACCGTCCAACACACACATTAGTCACCGTCCAACACACACATTAGACACCGTCCATCACACACATTAGACACCGTCCATCACACACATTAGTCACCGTCCAACACACACATTAGACACCGTCCATCACACACAATAGACACCGTCCAACACACACATTAGTCACCATCCATCACACACATTAGTCACCGTCCAACACACACATTAGTCACCATCCATCACACACATTAGGCTCCGTCCAACACACACATTAGTCACCGTCCAACACACACACATTAGACACCATCCATCACACACATTAGTCACCGTCCAACACACACATTAGACACCATCCAACACACACATTAGACACCGTCCAACACACACATTTATTCTTTGCCTTGTGGGGGGGTTGAATGTAGACACAGATGTTGCTTCGTAGATTTATTGGCTAAGGCAACAAGATATATATCTGGCCAGCCGAGGTCCAACTACTCTGGGTCTGTGGAGATAACTGAGCCAGTTGCAAGCATGGCTGGAGACTGTGAATGTGGCATGACGTCAGAGGCCTACTCGGCTGTGATTGGTTATGTTCCAACTGGCGCGGAATTTGAATATAACACCGCTCGGACACGCTACCAAGTCGACGTCCCTTGTCGACAAGCTCTGGCTAGCTATAAAGTTACAATGATACTGAAAGGACCTCGGTGGCATTCAATAATGTCTTACATGTGAAAATTGCATAATAAACATTGAAAGAAGATCAGGTGTGCGTAATACTAACATCTTGGCATATGCACCAAAAAAAAAAATTTGAACATAATAGGTGAAAATCATGGTAACAATGCTTTGAATCAACCTTAGTATGAAGAACATGTGTATGTCTACTTGTCAGATATGAACAATACAACTCAAGGTATTGCCTAAACAAAATTATTAACATGTGTCAATGGCATGTGCTTGAAAACGATACAAAATTAAGCAATCATTACATTAATAAAGCAACGTTCTGACCTAACACCACAAATGAATTTTAAGATTAGATAATGATTTTTTTTTCTGTAATGTACAAAATGTATTTACAAGACCAATGTACAATATATTTAATTTGCAATATATTTACAAGTTATATACAAGACCTGGAACAAGAAGACTAACATCTGCGTGATAGCAGTCAGGATTCACTGGCCTCAATGTGGTTGCTAGAACATTAATGAAATCTTTATGACAAGCACTGTAAAAAAAAAAATTACAAATGGCAGTAGACTTAACAATGGCATTTAATTTATATCAAAATAAAATTGAGAAAAACATGATCATACTATATATATATGTATATATATATATATATATATATATATATATATATATATATATATATATATATATATATATATATAATGGTAATAATAAGACACATGTGGTGGAAATACTGCAAATGAATTTTTCAAAGCCAAACATAATAACTGCAGAGTACACTTAATTATAAATTCTGCGGATATCTACACCTAGCTCATCCAGAGCACTGTACAACTCTGGCTCTGACTGAGGATCAGGAACAGATGAAACTGCATGTGACAAACTATCTTCTTGAGAGATAACCTCGTTAACATCTAGCCAATGGACATGTGGTGAGTGCACGGTTGAAACGAGAGGTCTAGATCTAAGATTATAAGTGCTAGTATGGGGTTGCTGAATATCATGTGGTCTGTCAACCACAGAAGGTGGTGTCCCAATAGGAGGATCTGTCTGGGTAAGTTCATTGTCATCTTCCTCATCAGTCTCGTCAACAGTCATTTTAGCTAACTTCATATGGTCTAAATGCTCATTTATATACTCTCCCGTAACTAAGTTTTTCAATCTATACTTGTTACCTTTGATAAGCTCGATTACCTTATATGGATCCAAAAATTTCTTAGTTAACTTATACATAGGACCAGACCTGTGTTGGTTAAGTATCATTACTACAGATCCGATAGTTATTTTACTGGGTTTAGCTCGTTCATTCCTTGCTCGAGTGAACTCGGCTGTAGCTTTGGACAATTGTTCTCATATTTTCTTGAATACTAGTTGCATTTGTCTACGCTTCACTTGAACAAAATCATCTACGTTATATAAGGGAGTAGGAGGTACGTTAATCAATTCATTAGGGAGGATCTTATCTGTACCATAAAGAATAGCGTGAGGTGTGTCACCCGTAGAAACATTAATCGAAGAATTTATAGCACACTGAATTAACGGTATAAAATCATCCCAATTGTTATCGAAATTCAACGTGACTCTCAAGGCATCTAACACTTTTCTGTTAGTACGTTCGGCGAGTCCGTTGCTAGCTGGATGATAAGGCATGATGCTACATTTTTTTAAGTTATATAATCAACCAAGCTAGTAAAATACTATTACTGAATTCTGGACCATTATCTGAAAGGATTACTTTAGGCATACTATTCTACAAATCGTGGTCATGGAATGCACGGCTATAGTTTCTGCTGTTTGTTCGGGATAGGAAC
>WNGS01162647.1:1853527-1866879 GCA_020271785.1 Procambarus virginalis | reverse complement strand
AACAAACTCACCCTTAACATTGACAAAACTTTCGATAATTTGGTTTGGTATAAATCCTCAAATGAAATTAGTTCATTAGTTCGATGAAATTAGTTCGTGAAGACAGAAATGGGTTTCTCGCTCTGCCCTGGTGGCACTATTACTTTCTCATCTATCTTTATCTCAACTATGGTTAGTTTTGTGCTTAGGGTTCACTACCCAAATCATTTACGTCCTCTAATTACTCAACACAAAGCTGCTAGTACTTTACCTGAATAAGCATTTTAATTTTTTTAATTTTTTTTAATTTGAATTATAACTATCTAACTCTGGCCCCAGACATCACTCGGTACCCTTTTCAAATCTCTGAATATGTTGGATATCAAGTCACTGCACATCCTCTCATGTGTACTCTATATGTTTAAAACTCTGAACTGTAATGCCATTCATGACCTTAAAAGCTTCTTAGAAGGTTGTAACCGAACTCATGGCACCACACCAGAAACAAATACCTATTTGATATTCCAAGAGTACGACTTGGTCCAACAAATCAAGGGCCCCGAATGTTGAATGACCCCCCAGTCATGTCAAAGACTGTACCTCTCTCAACCAGTTTAAGATAAAAACTAAATACTACTTAATAAACTCCCTGTAACCTACCTTACCCCTAAATGTCAACCCATGTCTACTATTTTAAACAATGCTGTTTGTTGACCAACTTGTATATTGCTATTTTCTGCCATGTTTTCCCCCCCCCCCCTTTTATATATTTTTCAACACAATTTATACCTTAAGCTCAATTACTATTATTTTAAAATGTATGTACATTTACCTGAATAAAAAATCTATCTAATCTATCTAAGTAGTAGTAGTAATAATTTACAAGGAAGGAAAGGAATTATCAGGGGAAAGTGCCAAGCCATTACGACTATATAGCACTGGGAAGGATCGGGATAAGGATTTGGCATTGGATGGGGGGAAGGAATGGTACCCAACCACTTGGAAGGTCGGGGATTGAACACCGACCTGCATGATGCGAGACTGTCGCTCTACCGTCCAGCCCAAGTGGCTGGGTTATTTACAAGAAGGTATAATGGATTTGTGAGCCACTAACACGCATAGCGTCTAGGGCAGATAACCATCCAGCATATAAGTGTATAATCCCCCGAATATAAGTGCTTATAATCATCCTGCATATTAGTGCGTAAATCACCTTGCATATAGTGCGTATAATCACCTTGCATATAAGTGCGTATAATCACCCTGCATATTAGTGCGTATAATCACTTCAACATCTGTGGTGTGCATTTAAGAGAAATATTCATATTCTTACAATCACCATCACTATAGAACACATTACTATCATCATATCATTACCATTAGTCACCATGGACAGACACCACCACAGCCATACCATTGCCATACATAGGTCCCATCACTATCGCCATAGACAGGTGGCACATGAACATCGCCATAGACGGGGTATGTGAACATCGCAGTTATAACACGGGTGATACACGAACATCGCCATTACATGGGCGGTACGCGAACAAGGCGACACAGGTGGAAACAGAGTACCCAAACGAACCACAGGGACGTTAGAAGGAACTTTTTCAGTGTCAGAGTAGTTAACAGATGGAATGTATTAGGCAGTAATGTGGTGGAGGCTGACTCCATACACAGTTTCAAGTGTAGATATGATAGAGCCCAATAGGCTCAGGAATCTGTACACCAGTTGATTGACAGTTGAGAGGCAGGACCAAAGAGCCAGAGCTCAACCCCCGCAAGCACAACTAGGTGAGGACACAGACCCTCATCACCATACACAGACCCCCATATCACCATACACAGACCACCATCACCATAGTAATACTGACCACCGTCCACTCCGGCAGGCATCGCGGCTGCTGGAATTGGCGCCAACAATATCGTCTTGCTGGACACAAAGACCAAAATACTCGCCAAGGCCCAGAGCACCCATGACCTTCTGCAGGTGAGTACCACCTTCACCACCATGTACTCTCCAGGCCCAGAGTACCATGACCTTCTGCAGGTGAGTACCACCTTCACCACCATGTACTCTCCAGGCCCAGAGTACCATGACCTTCTGCAGGTGAGTACCACCATCACCACCATGTACTCTCCAGGCCCAGAGTACCATGACCTTCTGCAGGTGAGTACCACCTTCACCACCATGTACTCTCCAGGCCCAGAGTACCATGACCTTCTGCAGGTGAGTACCACCTTCACCACCATGTACTCTCCAGGCCCAGAGTACCATGACCTTCTGCAGGTGAGTACCACCTTCACCACCATGTACTCTCCAGGCCCAGAGTACCATGACCTTCTGCAGGTGAGTACCACCTTCACCACCATGTACTCTCCAGGCCCAGAGTACCATGACCTTCTGCAGGTGAGTACCACCTTCACCACCATGTACTCTCCAGGCCCAGAGTACCATGACCTTCTGCAGGTGAGTACCACCTTCACCACCATGTACTCTCCAGGCCCAGAGTACCATGACCTTCTGCAGGTGAGTACCACCTTCACCACCATGTACTCTCCAGGCCCAGAGTACCATGACCTTCTGCAGGTGAGTACCACCTTCACCACCATGTACTCTCCAGGCCCAGAGTACCATGACCTTCTGCAGGTGAGTACCACCTTCACCACCATGTACTCTCCAGGCCCAGAGTACCATGACCTTCTGCAGGTGAGTACCACCTTCACCACCATGTACTCTCCAGGCCCAGAGTACCATGACCTTCTGCAGGTGAGTACCACCTTCACCACCATGTACTCTCCAGGCCCAGAGTACCCATGACCTTCTGCAGGTGAGTACCACCTTCACCACCATGTACTCTCCAGGCCCAGAGTACCATGACCTTCTGCAGGTGAGTACCACCTTCACCACCATGTACTCTCCAGGCCCAGAGTACCATGACCTTCTGCAGGCGAGTACCACCATCACCACCATGTACTCTCCAGGCCCAGAGTACCATGACCTTCTGCAGGTGAGTACCACCTTCACCACCATGTACTCTCCAGGCCCAGAGTACCATGACCTTCTGCAGGCGAGTACCACCTTCACCACCATGTACTCTCCAGGCCCAGAGTACCATGACCTTCTGCAGGTGAGTACCACCTTCACCACCATGTACTCTCCAGGCCCAGAGTACCATGACCTTCTGCAGGTGAGTACCACCTTCACCACCATGTACTCTCCAGGCCCAGAGTACCATGACCTTCTGCAGGTGAGTACCACCTTCACCACCATGTACTCTCCAGGCCCAGAGTACCATGACCTTCTGCAGGTGAGTACCACCTTCACCACCATGTACTCTCCAGGCCCAGAGTACCATGACCTTCTGCAGGCGAGTACCACCTTCACTGCCATATGTTTCTATTAGCTATACTGTATCAACAATTTCTCTTGTAATATTTATTATTTATATATTTAATTAAAAGAAGGCACATTCGATAGAGAGAACATAATATTGGTGTTTTTACATTCTTGCAAAGCCACTAACACACACATTAGGAGTATTAGGGGTGCCGTTGGCTGTGTAATTACCTAAGTGTAGTTACAGGATGAGAGCTACGCTCGTGGTGTCCTGTCTTCCCAGCACTGTCATATAACGCTTTGAAATTACTGATGGTCTTGGCATCAGTAATATGTAAAAATGATGGAAGTTCCTTGGTCTATACTTAGACAACAGACTCAACTTCAGCATCCACATACAACACATAACCAAGAAAGTCTCAACAACGGTTGGTATACTCTCTAAAATCAGATATATTATGTTCCAAACTCTGCTCTCCTCACTATATTACATGCTAATCTATCCCTATCTTACACATGGTATCTGTGCATGGGGTTCAACCACTGCAAACTACCTCAAGCCCATCATCACCCATCTGTTGGGTGATGATGGTTATCAAGTGATGAAAGCTTGATAACAAAGGTGACCCAATCACCTTTTTAGAAAACAAAAACAAAATTCAGATTTCACTTTTAATGTGTTTTATTAAAAATGAATGTAGTGGCTACAACGACATCTGCAGTAATGGTAGGTATAATCCCCCTATGTACTCTGGGTCTGTCATCTAGGAATTCCACCTCTGATGCACCTTTTTTTAATACACAGAGAAATCAGAGTAACCTGATGTATCAATGAGAGAATCTATAGGATCCGTGATGAGGATTCGAATCTATACATTAGGTTTGATTGAAAGAGGGGCGTCAGCAGTAGAATTCCTATACCGTGATGTCAGAGTGCATGGGGGCAAGGGAGGTTGTGCGAAAACCTAGTTGGGTTTCAGTGGAAGCCTCGGGAATCCTGGTTGCTTCAGTAGAACCCCCAGGTTGCAATCCTTTTACCATGTCGTGGCCTAGCTGTCTAGAGTATATATGTCCGGGTATTCCCAGTGCATAGGATTCAATCCTCATCATGGATTTTATTAATACTGTATTAATATTTTTGTTATTTTTAAAACAAACTGTAGAGAAGATGGCACAGAGGTTGAATACATTTTGCATATCTTTCCTCAACAGTGGCGAACTGGTGGCGGGAGATCCCATGACCGACTGGTGCTGGAGTTTCGTGGTACCAACTGGATATTCAGTGTGGTCTCCAGCAACAGTATGACTGACCTGGGACGGGCTCTCTGGTCTATCCTGCAGACTGAGGACCCACTTCCCTTTGCCACTCCAGACCAGGCACAACTTGCCTCCCACAGGACAGGTGAAGACTCGCTTCACACTTTTTGTCTTTATCCTGAAAGTTCTCTATTTTCAGTTTCATGCAAAAACAAAATAAATTTTTGTTAAACTTGGAAATAAGTTTGTTCTTAGCTGTTTTGCTCAAGCTCAAGCATGACTTCAGAATATATTATTGTGTGTACTGTATTTATTTATTTATTTTATTTATTTATTTATTTATTTATTTATTTATATACAAGAAGGTACATTGGGGGTTAACAGAGAACATAGAAATTAAGTTGATTGTACATTGTTATAAGCCACTAGCACGCATAGTGTTTCAGGCAAGTCCTTAACCCTTAACATGCTCGGGGTTTAATATCCTGCTATCCCCACAGGCGCATGTCATTTTTTAAAAAAAAAAAATTATTTTTTCTTCCTAACCTGTTAATTTGTGTTCACTGATCACGGGAAAAATAATAAAAAAATCGTAAGTGCCATATATTGCCCGCTATAGGGCGTGGAAGTCTGGCAAATTATAGGCGCCGACTTGGCATGCGTCCCAGGCGGTCTGTTGCTCGCCAGCTGTCAGGCCAGAGTTGCCACAAAGAGATAATTACCCAATTATTTCAATGTCTCTGATTGATTTGTCATTGTTTTTTTGCTGTAATATTATTCAATAGTGTGTAGTTTGATATATTTATATAATAAAATGAGTGAATCATTGCTGTACTCAAAAATATGGTGTGCATATTGTTGATTCAGTTATGTTCATCAATCAGTGAACAAATACTTTGTCGGTTATTACACTATAAGCACAGGTTATATATAAGTATCTGCATGTTTTGTTCACTATAACGAACCACTAAGTAGCTATTATGAGTCAAAAAGTAACGAGGAGTGACCGCCGTGTACCAGCCAGCCACTCCCGCCCTCCCTCCAGTCATCTGACTCGCCCACATTCTCCTCCCACAATACTGTTTTTGCTATAATTCACTATATACAGACATTATATATAAGTATCTACATGTTTTGTTCACCATAACTGTACATCTAAGCTTGTATGGTGAGTAAAGGCACAAAGACATAGGACCTAACACAGTCAGCTGATGGCTGCTGCCCTCAAGGCCAGACGCACTAATATTTCTCCTCCAACAATACTGTGTGGTGTTATTACGCTATATACACACATTATAAATAAATATCTACCTGTTTTATTCACCATACTTGTACAAATAAACTGGTATGGTGCCCATAGACCATCGTGGTAACCAGTAAACAACACCGTCGTCTGCACGGTGGCGTCGTGCAGACGACGCCCCACCCTCACCAAAATGGCGGCTCCAAACCTTCTCTTGCTGTTTATACCCTCTATACACACGTTATATATAAGTATCTACATTTGTGTTCACTATAGCGAACCACTAAGCTGGTATGCTGAGTGCAGTCAATAGAAGGTGGCCACACACAGTCAGAAAACATCGCCACCACCCTCCCTCCCACAGCATTACTCCTCCCTCCATGGCGCACAGCGCTAAATATCATCGCAATCCTGCTATTATCAGAACCCTGGTCAGTTTTATCACAGTCAGGGGTCTTCTGTAATAATATCATTGCTACATAATAGCATGAACAAGTATATTTTAGCATTTTTAGGCGATGCTGTGGTCACAAGCTGAACAGTAGTGCTGTTAGCTCATGCTGCGTGCGTCAGGCTTGGTTGCTCACTCAATACCGAGACCAATAACACCCGGGTGTTTGGCCCACGATTTTTTTTAAAAATGGCGTCTGTTTACAAGAGCCCTGATGAAGGTGTGGTGAACCCCGTGTATCCGCGGGCCGTTTAAATCTTGCGTAGTACTCCAACACATCACATGACGTGATGCGCAGTTGACTGGTAAAACGCCTAGCACGTCATATGACGTGATGCGCACTTTAAGGGTTAAACTAACAGATAATTTTTAGATAATTCACAGTAAAATTGACACAAAATGTTTACAGGTACTTTACAGCTTTACTTTACAGGTACAGATAATTTTAAGTAGAATAATTACAGTGAAATTGACAAAAATTTTACAGGTACATTGCAAGAAATTTTGACACAAAAGCAGATCATAAAAATACACAATAATAACAATACCCAATAATGAGCAAGGATTACTAGGTACATTAGAATAACATTTCAGGGTTATACTGAAGCACAAAATTAGGAGTATTTACTATTGTACATGCCATACTACAGTATATACTTTATGGGCTGGTTCTCGGTAGCTCCTCAGTGCATTGGCACTGGTATCAGACACATTACCAAAACTACCTGGCCTCTGGACTTGCACACACTTACTGACCTCTAAAACCAAAACTGCGGTGCTCACAGAGCTGAGGGAAACATGGAGATCTGAAATTGGTTCTAAAGTGAGAAAGACAACCCAGTATGTATTTGGTAAGCAAAACAAATTGTATCTTTAATCAAGAGAGAGAAGAGAAAATCCATAGGGAGAGGGGGGGGAGGGAGGGAGGGAGGATGGATGTCTGGGAGGCAGGCACCATCCGACTTCATTGCGATGTGGATACGAGATAATCTCTCATAGAAGTTTAAGTTTCAGAGGAAGTGACTCGTAATCTTGCATGATGTATGGCTTCAGTTTCCTGAGAGTATAGGGAAATGGAAGTATAGGGATGGAAACAAGAGACATGCTAGTTTACCGAATGTCAATAAACTATGAACTTGTACCTGAGTGCACCACCAGGTGGCAACATGGGTAATCTAGTAGTCCAGCCTGCGTACCTTCTCACTCATATGCCTGGTACCAAACACTTCATTAAAGATCACATCAATCAGTTCTTTTTATTTATTTATTTAAACACAAGAAGGTACATTGGGTTTGAGAGAGTACATAGCATTGGTGTTTTTTACATTCTTGCAAGGCTACTAACACGAATAGCGTTTCGGGCAGGTCCTTAATCTAACAGATAATTTTAAGTAAGTAATTTGTAGCAAAATTAATGGGTACATTGTAGTAAAATTTTAGGATTATCAACAGGTATATTGTAGCAAAATTGGAGAACTGTTAATAGGTATACAGTATTGTAGTAAAATATGCACTCGACATAACATGATGTAAGCTGATAGCAGTGATTACAATGGTGAAGTTGCATGGCTTATGCACATACATTGGGGAACTGCGTAGCACAAGATACAGTGCGAGGTTGAAGCACTAGGTAGGAAACTATGAGGATGAAATTGGGTACTTTTTGGTTTTACGTTTGAATAAGGCATAAGTTGGACAGCTTTTTAATTTGTTAGTGAGTTCCATAGCACTTAAAGTGCACAACACATCAATAGCTGTGGTGAGTAACTGATGTGGAATTGCACACCACAGCTATTGATGTGTTGGAGTACTGTTCAAGATTTAAACGGCCTGCGGGTTAGAGGGGGCACCCATACGCTGCCTAGGGGCGATAGTAAACAGACACCATCTTGAAAAAAATCTAGCATAGGCCGCTATTGTTCGGGAGCCTCGGTTACTGAGCAGACATGATGGCGAGAGCATCACATTCCAACGCCCAACCCCGTTCAACGCTCTGCAGCACCCATTCGTTGACTGAGGATGAAATTCATACTGACTTATTTTCTGATGATGAGGAAACTGATATTGATGACTCTGACATCAATAAAGACTATACACAGAAGTCCAATGGGAATGAAACGGAGAGGGAAAATAATATTGTGCCTGCTCGGAGAGCGAGGCCTACACGTTCACCACTGCCTCCTCACTCGCTCTCTACACCAGTTTGCTTCCAACCACACAGTTCATGTGGTCATGTGCAGTATGAAGATGTTTTTGGTGAAGAGTCAGAAGGTGACTCTTTTTCTGGTTCTAGTGAAGTTGAAGCAGAAAGGAGTATTATCATGCCAGTGTTGAGTGTGGTGTTACCAAGTGATGCTTTGTCACATCAGCAGCGTTTTGCCCAACCAAACACTGCCGCATGTCACCACATGGAGACAATGGAGAACAAAGGCCCTTATGTTCACGTGATTTTTTCCTCGCCTTCAGTTCGCGCCTGTACTGTGTGTAGATGGGCTTCAGCTCCTGGTCTACTGTGTGCAAGGATTCCTTGCTGTGGTACCGCTGTTATGTCTCACAAGACACCATGCAGGTGTGCTTGTGTGGAGTGATGAAGATTTTGTTCCACTAATTCCTGCCTTTGACAACATCTTGAGGTTATCTTGAGATGATTTCGGGGCTTTAGTGTCCCCGCGGCCCGGTCCTCGACCAGGCCTCCACCCCCAGGAAGCAGCCTGTGACAGCTGACTAACACCCAGGTACCTATTTTACTGCTAGGTAACAGGGGCATAGGGTGAAAGAAACTCTGCCCATTGTTTCTCGCCGGTGCCCGGGATCAAACCCGGGACCACAGGATCACAAGTCCAGTGTGCTGTCTGCTCGACCGACCGGCTATAGCCGGCACCATATAGATGTTGGAATTACAGACCTTTTTCCTGATACAGGTGAGGACATGTGGGAAATGGACTTTTTTTTTACTGCATATTTTGATGAATCGCTCATAGATCATATTGTTCAGGAAACTAACATTTATGTGGCTGATCTCATTGAACACGAGTTAATAGATTTTTCACGGTTACAGTGTTGGAAAAACACTAATGTAGGTGAAATGTATGTATTTCTTACACTATGTATGTTAATGAAACATTGTGTAAAACACGTCATCTCGGATAATTGGAGCAAAGACCACTCTGTTCCAACACCTTTGTTCGGGAAATATATGTCTCGAGACATGTTTCAGATACTCCTCGGGTGTCTTTATTTTGCAAGTAATGAAGACCAGACTTGAATCACTTTTAAATGGTGAAATAATAAATTGTTGATGACCTTGGCAAGACCAAAATTAGAATATACAACAGTTGTATGATGCCCATATCTCAAGAAACACATTAATAAATTGGAAAAGTGGAGAGACATTCAACTAATTGGCTTCGAGAAGTGAACACCAAGAGCTATGAAGAGAGTGGTCAGAGGAGGTAAATATACCAAAGCATGACAGCAGAAGGAAAAAGCTTATATGATCACTACATACAAAATAGTAATGGGAATTTACAAAATTGCCAAAGAAGAATTTTTGAAAACTGGAACTTCAAGAACAAGAGGACATAGGTTCAAACTAAAAAAAAAAAAAAAAATACCCCAAAAAACAATAGAAAAGATCACTGTTGCAAACAGTGGTAGATGGACCAAGTGAGGCAGTAGTTAAGGCCAAAACCTTCAGTAGTTTCAAAGCATCATATGATAAAATGTACCGGGAAGATGGAAAACTACGAGCATAACTCATCTTTTAGCTACACTTAGGTAATTACTGGGGTACATTATATTACTGATTATGTAAATGACCTAGCAAAGTGAATAGGATAATTTATATTCTTGTTAGCAGATGATGATATCTGTTAAGATGATTTTGAGAGGTTTCAGAAAGATCTGAACTTGCTGCTGCATTGGTCAGAATGATGATAGCTAATCTTCAACATTGCAGTCCAATTGCAAGGATTGGAACAGGGACAAGATCATCTCTGGGAGAAAATAGGTAAAAGGGACACAGCTCTTGGGAACAAGTGTTAGGATTAAAGTATGTTGTACGATTAAGGGGCTAAAAATATGTGAATAATACTCTAATGACATTATTTACTGTGTAGGGCTTTACATGTGGGTGTTAAAACTCTTGGGATCAGTGTTAATTAAAGTATGTTGTAGGATTATGGGGTAAAACTCTTTGGAACAAGTGTTAGGATTAATATGTTGTAGGATTAAGGGTTAAAACTCTTGGGAACAAGTGTTAGGATTAAGATATGTTGCAGGATTAGGGGTTAAACTCTTGGGAACAAGTGTTAGGATTAAAGTATGTTGTAGATTAAGGGGTAAAAATATAGTGAATAAATACTCTAATGACTTTATTTACTGTGTAGGGCTTTACATGTGGGTGTACAGTGTTTCTCCTTATCACTGAAATAAACTACATTTGCAGACAGATACTCCAATGAGACCAATATTCTTGGACAAAATTACTTATATCACATAAAATAAAAATAAAATAAATGTTTATTTAGGTAAGGTACATACATACAAGGGATTTTACATATTTCCAGGGACACATTCTAAATATATCTTAAAAAAGTTTCAAAAACTGTTGGCATTCTTTCTAAGATCAGATATTATGTACTTCGCCCTGCCCTGGTGACTCTCTATTACTCCCTCATCTATCCATATCTCAACTATGGTATTTGTGCTTGGGGTTCTACTACCCAAAATCATTTACGTCCTCTAATCACTCAACACAAAGCTGCTATTAGGACAATATCCAACTCTGGCCCCAGACATCATTCGGTACCCCTACTCAAATCTCTGAATATGTTAGACATTAAGTCACTTCACATTCTCTCATGTGTATTATACATATATAAAACGCTGAACTGTAATGCCAATCCTGACCTCAAAAGCTTCATAGAAGGTTGTAACAGAACCCATAAGCACCACACCAGACATAAATACAGTTTTGATATTCCTAGAGTATGACTTAATCTAACTAGAAATGCTTTACAAATCAAGGGACCCAGAATGTGGAATGACCTTCCCAACCATGTTAAAGACTGTGCCTCTCTCAACCAGTTTAAGAGAAAAACGAAGAAATACCTAATAAATTCCCTGTAACCTGCCTTGCCCCTCTATTGTCAACCAATGTCTGTTTTTGTTTTAAATGACGCTGTTTTGTCGACCGAATTGCATTTGTGCTGCTTTTTCAGCCATGTTCCCCCCTTCTTAACTGTTTTGTTTTTCTCAACTCATTTTATTCCTTATGCTCAATTAGTCTTAAGCCTTAGTCATTTAGGTTTTTCATGCCCGAAACGCTTTGCGTAATAGTGGCTTTAGGCATTGTATGTACTAGCCCTATCTATTTACTCCATCACTCTGTACAATCACTTTTATGTATGTACCTTACCTAAATAAACATTTTGATTTTTTTTTTGATTTATTGGTCTTGGCTTTCCCATTTGTATTTCAGGAGCTGTGAAGAAAAATTCCATAATATTTTGACATAAAACGAAAGTGGTACACATTTCTGGATTTTAGTAAAGAAAGAAAATAATTTAAAACTTTACTGGAGGCATGTAAAGTTAACTAATAAGGCTTTTAATAAAGCCTTATTAGTTAACTAATAAAGTTCCACTTGTTGAAGAAAACTTTAAAATCAGACCAGTCTTCCAAGAATAAATTTGTTACCGAAACATTTATTAAAATCTTTTCCTGATGCTATGAAACTTAAGTACTACTTAGGTTAGGTAATACTAACTGAACCATAATGTTTCAAGCAGATACTTTTTCGTTTTATAAACATTGTAAATAGTAAGTTGTGTAACCAATAACCTGGTAATGTCATGGTCTACGGTAAATAAACGCCATGTGGATCACACGTTCATTTCTCTTCCTGCTGAATTATAACACGGGAAAAAGAAACATGTGAATGTAATAATAATTACTGGTATTAATGAACAAGGGCTGGCCCTTTTTTTTTTTTTCTTCTCCTCCTCCTCAACACAATTTATACTTTAATCTCGATTAGTATTAAGTTTTAGTCTGTGTTTTTCCTGCCCGAAATGCTTTGCGTAATAGTGGCTTTAGGCATTGTCTGTACTAACTCTATCTATAAATCCAACAACTTTTTGTATCTCGCCTTGTATGTATTCACTTTACCTGAATAAATATTTGTATTTGAAAGGTAAAGCTAGGAAGCTAATGCTTAACCATTCAGTCATATTTAGGGCAGAATATCTAGGCAAGTACTTTCCAATCCAATAAAAGGCAGTTTCTTTGCGTCCTGTAAGCTACGATGCACAACTCGTGTGGTTCCCACAGGTTCGGAGCTGGTACGACATGGAACCGGGATGGGAATGCTGTACTCGGATGAGCTTGAGGGCCTGCAGAAGCTCCTCCACTTCCCAGAGGAAGTGGCACTGAAGTTGACAGAGGTAGAATATGAGCTCTATTACAGAGTCCCCCCAATTGCTTACATCCGTCACATTACCAGTGACCTGCGACCTCGATCCAGGGTCCACCAATTCTCTAGCTCGACCACTGCTGCTGTAGCCCATCTCACCAAGAGGTTCAAAGAGGTAAGCACATTGTTACTCTCAAGATAATGTGCATGGTCACTTCCCCTGAAAGTGCAAAGTTAATTTTTTGGATATGAAATTTGTTAATTTTAATAACTGTTCTTTCAGCTTTGTTTATGCAAATTGCTCAGTAATATCATTATCATATATTTTGTTAGTACTGTATAAGTTCGCTTATTCCGAATTATATGGGAAGGCCCCTGCCATATAAGGCCGACATGTTGATAAGCAGAATTTTAACTGCGGAAGTAAAAAAAGTAAACATATTTGCAGTTTATGTACCACAACCAACAAAATTTGAATTTCCCCACACTATAATAGTGTGTGGCTGGCTGGGTGGTCAGCTGGTTGGTTACCTGGCTGGCTGGTAGGTGGGTGGGGCAAGTGGGTGGACAGATACATGGGCTGGATGAACAGGTGGATAACTAAGTAACTGGCTGGCAGGCAGTCATGTGGGAGAGGCAGGCAGGCAGGCAGGTGGGTGCAAGT
>WNGS01162647.1:1817727-1842688 GCA_020271785.1 Procambarus virginalis | reverse complement strand
GATCGTATCATCTATATCAACAAGTCCGGCTCCGTCTAATTACCTCAAGCTACCACAGCTTCACAAAGCTTCCTGGCAATACGTTAGTAATGAATATATATGATATGTTAGGTTAGGCTATCCTAACCTAACCTAACCTAACCTAACCTAACCTAACCTAACCTAACCTAACCTAACCTAACCGAAGCTTGGATCGTCGACTTGATTTGGCGTCACCAGCTTTTTATTTTCGTCTAATTTCTTTATAAAAATATACTTTTTTCAGATTAAATTATGTTTTTTCGTGTTGTACATTCTGCATTATCATTATAATGAGTAAATATATCATTTATTCATTACTAACGTATTACCAGGAAGCTTTCTGAAGCTTGTGTAGCTTGTGGTAATTAGACGGACCGATCCATGTTTATCTNCAGCACCGTACACTAGCCAACACGGCCAGCACCGTACACTAGCCAACACGGCCAGCACCGTACACTAGCCAGCACGGCCAGCACCGTACACTAGCCAACACGGCCAGCACCGTACACTAGCCAACCCGGCCAGCACCGTACACTAGCCAACACGGCCAGCACCGTACCTAGCCAGCACGGCCAGCACCGTACACTAGCCCAACACGGCCAGCACGTACACTAGCCAGCACCGTACACTAGCCAGCACCATACACTAGCCAACATGGCCAGCACCGTACACTAGCCAACACGGCCAGCACCGTACACTAGCCAACATGGCCAGCACCGTACACTAGCAACATGGCCAGCACCGTACACTAGCCAACATGGCCAGCACCGTACACTAGCCAACATGGCCAGCACCGTACACTAGCCAACATGGCCAGCACCGTACACTAGCCAGCAGGCCAGCACCGTATACACTCACCAACACGGCCAGCACCGTACACTAGCCAACACGGCCAGCACCGTACACTCACCAGCACGGCCAGCACCGTACACTCACCAGCACGGCCAGCACCGTACACTAGCCAACACGGCCAGCACCGTACACTAGCCAGCACCGTACACTAGCCAGCACCGTACACTACCACACGGCCAGCACCGTACACTAGCCAACACGGCCAGCACCGTACACTCACGCACGGCCAGCACCGTACACTCACCAGCACGGCCAGCACCGTACACTAGCCAACACGGCCAGCACCGTACACTAGCCAGCACCGTACACTAGCCAGCACCATACTAGCCAACATGGCCAGCACCGTACACTAGCCAACATGGCCAGCACCGTACACCACCAGCACGGCCAGCACCGTACACTAGCCAACACGGCCAGCACCGTACACTAGCCAACACGGCCAGCACCGTACACTAGCCAACACGGCCAGCACCGTAACACTAGCCACACGGCCAGCACCGTACACTCACCAGCACGGCCACACCGTACACTAGCCAGCACGGCCAACACCGTACACTAGCCAGCACGGCCAGCACCGTACACTAGCCGCACGCCAGCACCGTACACTCACCAGCACGGCCAGCACCGTACACTAGCCAGCACGGCCAGCACCGTACACTAGCCAACACGGCCATCACCGTACACTACCAACACGGCCAGCACCGTACACTAGCCAGCACCGTACACTAGCCAACATGGCCAGCACCATACACGCCAACATGGCCAGCACCGTACACTAGCCACACGGCCAGCACCGTACACTAGCCAACATGGCCAGCACCGTACACTACCAACACGGCCAGCACCGTACACTAGCCAACACGGCCAGCACCGTACACTAGCCAGCACCGTACCTAGCCAGCACCGTACACTAGCCAGCACCGTAACCTAGCCAGCACCATACACTAGCCAGCACCGTACACTAGCCAACACGGCCAGCACCGTACACTAGCCACACACGCCAGCACCGTACACTAGCCAGCACGGCCAGCACCGTACACTAGCCAACACGGCCGCACCGTACACTAGCCAACACGGCCAGCACCGTACACTAGCCAGCACGGCCAGCACCGTACACTCACCAGCACGGCCAGCACCGTACACTAGCCAACACGGCCAGCACCGTACACTAGCCAACACGGCCAGCACCGTACACTAGCCAACACGGCCAGCACCGTACACTAGCCAACACGGCCAGCACCGTACACTAGCCAGCACCGTACACTAGCCAACACGGCCAGCACCGTACACTAGCCACATGGCCAGCACCATACACTAGCCAGCACCGTACACTAGCCAACACGGCCAGCACCGTACACTAGCCAACACGGCCAGCACCGTACACTAGCCAGCACCGTACACTAGCCAACACGGCCAGCACCGTACACTAGCCAGCACCGTACACTAGCCAGCACCGTACACTAGCCAGCACCATACACTAGCCAGCACCGTACACTAGCCAACACGGCCAGCACCGTACACTAGCCAACACGGCCAGCACCGTACACTAGCCAGCACCGTACACTAGCCAACACGGCCAGCACCGTACACTAGCCAGCACCGTACACTAGCCAGCACCGTACACTAGCCAGCACCGTACACTAGCCAGCACCGTACACTAGCCAGCACCGTACACTAGCCAGCACCGTACACTAGCCAACACGGCCAGCACCGTACACTAGCCAACACGGCCAGCACCGTACACTAGCCAGCACGGCCAGCACCGTACACTCACCAGCACGGCCAGCACCGTACACTAGCCAACACGGCCAGCACCGTACACTAGCCAACACGGCCAGCACCGTACACTAGCCAACACGGCCAGCACCGTACACTAGCCAACACGGCCAGCACCGTACACTAGCCAACACCGTACACTAGCCAGCACCGTACACTAGCCAACACGGCCAGCACCGTACACTAGCCAGCACCGTACACTAGCCAACACGGCCAGCACCGTACACTAGCCAACACGGCCAGCACCGTACACTAGCCAACACGGCCAGCACCGTACACTAGCCAGCACGGCCAGCACCGTACACTAGCCAACACGGCCAGCACCGTACACTAGCCAACACGGCCAGCACCGTACACTAGCCAACACGGCCAGCACCGTACACTCACCAGCACGGCCAGCACCGTACACTCACCAGCACGGCCAGCACCGTACACTAGCCAACACGGCCAGCACCGTACACTAGCCAGCACGGCCAGCACCGTACACTAGCCAACACCGTACACTAGCCAGCACGGCCAGCACCGTACACTCACCAGCACGGCTAGCACCGTACACTAGCCAACACGGCCAGCACCGTACACTAGCCAGCACGGCCAGCACCGTACACTAGCCAACACGGCCAGCACCGTACACTAGCCAGCACCGTACACTAGCCAACACGGCCAGCACCATACACTAGCCAGCACCGTACACTCACCAACACGGCCAACACCGTACACTAGCCAGCACCGTACACTAGCCAACACGGCCAGCACCGTACACTAGCCAACACGGCCAACACCGTACACTAGCCAGCACCGTACACTAGCCAGCACCGTACACTAGCCAACACCGTACACTAGCCAGCACCGTACACTAGCCAGCACCGTACACTAGCCAACACGGCCAGCACCGTACACTAGCCAACACGGCCAGCACCGTACACTAGCCAGCACCGTACACTAGCCAGCACGGCCAGCACCGTACACTAGCCAGCACCGTACACTAGCCAACACGGCCAGCACCGTACACTCACCAACACCGTACACTAGCCAGCACCGTACACTAGCCAGCACGGCCAGCACCGTACACTAGCCAACACGGCCAACACCGTACACTAGCCAGCACCGTACACTAGCCAGCACCGTACACTAGCCAACACCGTACACTAGCCAGCACCGTACACTAGCCAGCACGGCCAGCACCGTACACTAGCCAGCACCGTACACTAGCCAGCACCGTACACTAGCCAACACGGCCAGCACCGTGCACTAGCCAACACGGCCAGCACCGTACACTAGCCAACACCGTACACTCACCAGCACGGCCACCACCGTACACTAGCCAGCACCGTACACTCACCAGCACGGCCAGCACCGTACACTAGCCAGCACGGCCAGCACCGTACACTAGCCAACACGGCCAGCACCGTACACTAGCCAACACGGCCAGCACCGTACACTAGCCAACACGGCCAGCACCGTACACTAGCCAGCACGGCCAGCACCGTACACTAGCCAACACCGTACACTCACCAGCACGGCCAGCACCGTACACTAGCCAACACCGTACACTAGCCAACACCGTACACTCACCAGCACGGCCAGCACCGTACACTCACCAACACGGCCAGCACCGTACACTAGCCAACACGGCCAGCACCGTACACTAGCCAGCACGGCCAGCACCGTACACTAGCCAACACCGTACACTCACCAGCACGGCCAGCACCGTACACTAGCCAACACGGCCAGCACCGTACACTAGCCAGCACGGCCAGCACCGTACACTAGCCAACACCGTACACTCACCAGCACGGCCAGCACCGTACACTCACCAACACGGCCAACACCGTACACTAGCCAGCACCGTACACTAGCCAACACCGTACACTCACCAGCACGGCCAGCACCGTACACTAGCCAACACGGCCAACACCGTACACTAGCCAGCACCGTACACTAGCCAACACGGCCAGCACCGTACACTAGCCAACACGGCCAGCACCGTACACTAGCCAACACGGCCAGCACCGTACACTAGCCAGCACGGCCAGCACCGTACACTAGCCAACACGGCCAGCACCGTACACTAGCCAACACCGTACACTAGCCAGCACCGTACACTAGCCAACATGGCCAGCACCGTACACTAGCCAGCACCGTACACTAGCCAACACGGCCAGCACCGTACACTAGCCAGCACGGCCAGCACCGTACACTAGCCAACACGGCCAGCACCGTACACTAGCCAGCACGGCCAGCACCGTACACTAGCCAACACGGCCAACACCGTACACTAGCCAGCACCGTACACTAGCCAACACGGCCAGCACCGTACACTAGCCAGCACGGCCAGCACCGTACACTAGCCAACACGGCCAGCACCGTACACTAGCCAGCACCGTACACTAGCCAACATGGCCAGCACCGTACACTAGCCAGCACCGTACACTAGCCAACACGGCCAGCACCGTACACTAGCCAGCACGGCCAGCACCGTACACTAGCCAACACGGCCAGCACCGTACACTAGCCAGCACGGCCAGCACCGTACACTAGCCAACACGGCCAGCACCGTACACTAGCCTACACGGCCAGCACCGTACACTAGCCAGCACGGCCAGCACCGTACACTAGCCAACACGGCCAGCACCGTACACTAGCCAACACCGTACACTAGCCAGCACCGTACACTAGCCAACACGGCCAGCACCGTACACTAGCCAACACGGCCAGCACCGTACACTAGCCAGCACCGTACACTAGCCAACACGGCCAGCACCGTACACTAGCCAACACGGCCAGCACCGTACACTAGCCACCACCGTACACTAGCCAGCACGGCCAGCACCGTACACTAGCCAACACGGCCAGCACCGTACACTAGCCAGCACCGTACACTAGCCAGCACGGCCAGCACCGTACACTAGCCAACACGGCCAGCACCGTACACTAGCCAACACGGCCAGCACCGTACACTAGCCAGCACCGTACACTCACCAGCACGGCCAGCACCGTACACTAGCCAGCACGGCCAGCACCGTACACTAGCCAACACGGCCAGCACCGTACACTAGCCAACACCGTACACTAGCCAGCACCGTACACTAGCCAACACGGCCAGCACCGTACACTAGCCAACACGGCCAGCACCGTACACTAGCCAACACGGCCAGCACCGTACACTAGCCAACACGGCCAGCACCGTACACTAGCCAGCACGGCCAGCACCGTACACTAGCCAGCACGGCCAGCACCGTACACTCGCCAGCACGGCCAGCACCGTACACTAGCCAACACGGCCAGCACCGTACACTAGCCAACACGGCCAGCACCGTACACTAGCCAACACCGTACACTAGCCAACACCGTACACTAGCCAACACCGTACACTAGCCAACACGGCCAGCACCGTACACTCACCAACACGGCCAGCACCGTACACTAGCCAACACGGCCAGCACCGTACACTAGCCAACATGGCCAGCACCGTACACTCACCAGCACGGCCAGCACCGTACACTAGCCAACACCGTACACTAGCCAACACCGTACACTAGCCAACACGGCCAGCACCGTACACTAGCCAACACCGTACACTAGCCAACACCGTACACTAGCCAACACCGTACACTAGCCAACACGGCCAGCACCGTACACTCACCAACACGGCCAGCACCGTACACTAGCCAACACCGTACACTAGCCAACACGGCCAGCACCGTACACTAGCCAGCACGGCCAGCACCGTACACTAGCCAACACGGCCAACACCGTACACTAGCCAGCACGGCCAGCACCGTACACTAGCCAGCACGGCCAGCACCGTACACTCACCAGCACGGCCAGCACGTACACTCACCAGCACGGCCAGCACCGTACACTAGCCAGCACGGCCAGCACCGTACACTAGCCAGCACGGCCAGCACCGTACACTAGCCAGCACGGCCAGCACCGTACACTAGCCAGCACCGTACACTAGCCAGCACCGTACACTAGCCAGCACCGTACACTAGCCAGCACGGCCAGCACCGTACACTAGCCAGCACCGTACACTAGCCAGCACCGTACACTAGCCAACACGGCCAGCACCGTACACTAGCCAACACGGCCAGCACCGTACACTAGCCAGCACGGCCAGCACCGTACACTAGCCAGCACGGCCAGCACCGTACACTCACCAGCACGGCCAGCACCGTACACTCACCAGCACGGCCAGCACCGTACACTCACCAGCACGGCCAGCACCGTACACTCACCAGCACGGCCAGCACCGTACACTAGCCAGCACGGCCAGCACCGTACACTAGCCAGCACGGCCAGCACCGTACACTAGCCAGCACCGTACACTAGCCAGCACCGTACACTAGCCAGCACCGTACACTAGCCAGCACGGCCAGCACCGTACACTAGCCAGCACCGTACACTAGCCAGCACCGTACACTAGCCAGCACGGCCAGCACCGTACACTAGCCAGCACCGTACACTCACCAGCACCGTACACTAGCCAGCACGGCCAGCACCGTACACTAGCCAGCACCGTACACTAGCCAGCACGGCCAGCACCGTACACTAGCCAGCACGGCCAGCACTGTACACTAGCCAGCACGGCCAGCACCGTACACTAGCCAGCACGGCCAGCACCGTACACTAGCCACACACGGCCAGCACCGTACACTAGCCAGCACGGCCAGCACCGTACACTAGCCAGCACGGCCAGCACCGTACACTAGCCAGCACGGCCAGCACCGTACACTAGCCAGCACGGCCAGCACCGTACACTAGCCAGCACGGCCAGCACCGTACACTAGCCAGCACGGCCAGCACCGTACACAAGCCAGCACCGTACACTAGCCAGCACGGCCAGCACCGTACACTAGCCAGCACGGCCAGCACCGTACACTAGCCAGCACGGCCAGCACCGTACACTCACCAGCACGGCCAGCACCGTACACTAGCCAACACGGCCAGCACCGTACACTCACCAGCACGGCCAGCACCGTACACTAGCCAGCACGGCCAGCACCGTACACTCACCAGCACGGCCAGCACCGTACACTAGCCAGCACGGCCAGCACCGTACACTAGCCAGCACGGCCAGCACCGTACACTAGCCGCACGGCCAGCACCGTACACTAGCCAGCACGGCCAGCACCGTACACTAGCCAGCACGGCCAGCACCGTACACAAGCCAGCACCGTACACTAGCCAGCACGGCCAGCACCGTACACTAGCCAGCACGGCCAGCACTGTACACTAGCCACACGGCCAGCACTGTACACTAGCCAGCACGGCCAGCACTGTACACTAGCCAGCACGGCCAGCACCGTACACTACCCAGCACGGCCAGCACGTACACTCACCAGCACAGGCCAGCACCGTACACTAGCCACACGGCCAGCACCGTACACTCACCAGCACGGCCAGCACCGTACACTAGCCAGCACGGCCAGCACCGTACACTCACCAGCACGGCCAGCACCGTACACTAGCCACACGGCCAGCACCGTACACTAGCCCACACGGCCAGCACCGTACACTAGCCAGCACGGCCAGCACCGTACACTACCAGCACGGCCAGCACCGTACACTAGCCAGCACGGCCAGCACCGTACACTAGCCAGCACGGCCAGCACCGTACACTAGCCAGCACGGCCAGCACCGTACACTAGCCAGCACGGCCAGCACCGTACACTCACCAGCACGGCCAGCACCGTACACTAGCAGCACGGCCAGCACCGTACACTAGCCAGCACGGCCAGCACCGTACACTAGCCAGCACGNACAAACCGCATCCCCCTAAGGAAAAAGAGGAGAGATGCAGATTGGAACGAGAACGTCGTTCCCTATATAGGCGAAGAAACGAATTGCGGTACAACCTGAGAGTCGCACCCTATCTCAGGAACGGCGAAGAAGGTTAGGTAGCGAAATAGGAAAAATTGAACTCAAGCTACAAGAATCATACAAAACGCAGGAGAGGGAAAGAGAGCAAAAGGCCATCAGTGAAATAGAGAGAAACCCGAAATATTTTTTCTCCTATGCAAAATCAAGATCAAAAACACATCTAGTATCGGGCCCCTGCGAAAGGAAGATGGAACTTTCACCGATGACAACAAAGAAATGAGCGAGCTACTGAGGAAGCAATACGACTCTGTCTTCAGCGAGCCATTAACGCACTAAAGATCGATAACCCAAATGAATTTTTCATGGATATGATACCAACATCAAATCATATATCAGACGTCACCCTATCCCACTGGATTTTGAAGAAGCCATAAACAGTATGCCTATGCACTCCGCACCAGGCCGGATTCTTGGAACTCCATATTCATCAAGAACTGTAAAAACCACTATCGCAGGCCCTTCACATTCTGTGGAGACAAAGCCTAGATACTGGCGTTATTCCTGATATACTAAAAACAGCAGAGATAGCACCACTTCATAAAGGAGGAAATAAGGCAGAGGCAAAAAATTACAGACCGATAGCACTAACATCGCACATCATAAAAATTTTTGAGAGAGTGCTAAGAAGTAAGATCACAAAATACATGGAATCACAGCATCTCCATAACCCCGGACAACATGGTTTCAGAACAGGGCGCTCTTGCCTGTCGCAGTTGCTGGACCACTATGATATGGCATTAGATGCTATGGAAGACAAACAAAACGCTGATGTAATTTACACAGATTTTGCAAAAGCTTTTGATAAATGTGACCATGGTGTTATTGCCCATAAAATGCGCTCAAAAGGAATTACCGGAAAAGTAGGCAGATGGATCTACAATTTCCTGACCAACAGAACCCAATGTGTAATAGTCAACAAAATAAAATCCAACCCGTCAACCGTTAAGAGCTCAGTCCCCCAGGGTACTGTGCTTGCTCCAGTACTTTTTCTCATCCTTATCGGACATAGACAAGAACACAACCTATAGCACTGTATCATCCTTTGCAGATGACACTAGGATCTTCATGAGAGTAGGCAACATAGAGGACACGGCGAACCTCCAGTCAGATGTAGATCAGGTCTTTCTATGGGCTACAGAAAATAATATGGTGTTAACGAAGACAAGTTCCAGCTCATGCGCTATGGAAAAAATGAAAATATAAAAACGGAAACCACGTACAAAACTCAGGCAAATCATAACATAGAACGAAAAGGCAATGTAAAGGATCTGGGTGTACTCATGTCGGAAGACCTTACCTTTAAAGAACACAATAAAGTAGCCGTCACAACTGCAAGAAAAATGACAGGTTGGATAACAAGAACTTTTCACACTAGAGATGCTATACCGATGATGACACTTTTCAAAACGCTTGTGCTCTCTAGAGTGGAGTACTGCTGCACAATGACAGCCCCTTTCACTGCGGTGAAATTGCTGACCTGGAGAGCGTGCAGAGATCCTTTACTGCTAGAATCCACTCGGTAAAACATCTAAACTATTGGGACCGACTAAAGAGCCTAAATCTGTATTCCCTTGAGCGCAGGCGGGAGAGATACATAATAATTTACACGTGGAAAATATTAGAGGGGCTGGTCCCAAACCTGCACACAGAAATAACATCACATGAGACCAGAAGACATGGCAGGATGTGCAGAATACCCCCGTTGAAAAGCAGAGGTGCAACTGGTACTCTGAGAGAGAACTCTATCAACATCAGAGGCCCGAGACTGTTCAACACGCTTCCACTACACATAAGGGACATAACTGGCAAACCCTCACAGTGTTCAAGAGAGAACTGGATAAGCACCTCCAAAGGATACCTGATCAAACAGGCTGTGACTCATACGTCAGGCTGCGAGCAGCCGCGTCCAACAGCCTGGTTGATCAGTCCAGCAACCAGGAGGCCTGGTCGATGACCGGGCCGCGGGGACGATAAGCCCCGGAAGCACCTCAAGGTATCCTCAAGGTAAGATAGGATGAGATTAGCATGTAATATAGTGAGGAGAGCAGAGTTGGAACATAATATATCTGATTTTAGAGAGTATAACAACCGTTGTTGAGACTTTCTTGGTTATGTGTTGTATGTGGATGCTGAAGTTGAGTCTGTTGTCTAAGTATAGACCAAGGAACTTCCATCATTTTTACATATTACCGACGCCAAAACCATCAGTAATTTCAAAGCGTTATATGACAGAGTGCTGGGAAGACGGGACACCACGAGCGTAGCTCTCATCCTTTAACTACACTTAGGTAATTACACAGCCAACGGCACCCCTAATACTCCTAATGTGTGTGTTAGTGGCTTTGCAAGAATGTAAAAACACCAATATTATGTTCTCTCTATCGAATGTGCCTTCTTTTAATTAAATATATAAATAAATAAATATTACAAGAGAAATTGTTGATACAGTATAGCTAATAGAAACATATGGCAGTGAAGGTGGTACTCACCTGCAGAAGGTCATGGTACTCTGGGCCTGGAGAGTACATGGTGGTGAAGGTGGTACTCACCTGCAGAAGGTCATGGTACTCTGGGCCTGCAGAGTACATGGCAGTGAAGGTGGTACTCACCTGCAGAAGGTCATGGGTGCTCTGGGCCTGGAGAGTACATGGTGGTGAAGGTGGTACTCACCTGCAGAAGGTCATGGTACTCTGGGCCTGGAGAGTACATGGTGGTGAAGGTGGTACTCACCTGCAGAAGGTCATGGTACTCTGGGCCTGGAGAGTACATGGTGGTGAAGATGGTACTCACCTGCAGAAGGTCATGGGTGCTCTGGGCCTGGAGAGTACATGGTGGTGAAGGTGGTACTCGCCTGCAGAAGGTCATGGTACTCTGGGCCTGGAGAGTACATGGTGGTGAAGGTGGTACTCGCCTGCAGAAGGTCATGGTACTCTGGGCCTGGAGAGTACATGGTGGTGAAGGTGGTACTCACCTGCAGAAGGTCATGGTACTCTGGGCCTGGAGAGTACATGGTGAAGGTGGTACTCACCTGCAGAAGGTCATGGTACTCTGGGCCTGGAGAGTACATGGTGGTGAAGGTGGTACTCACCTGCAGAAGGTCATGGTACTCTGGGCCTGGAGAGTACATGGTGAAGGTGGTACTCACCTGCAGAAGGTCATGGTACTCTGGGCCTGGAGAGTACATGGTGGTGAAGGTGGTACTCACCTGCAGAAGGTCATGGTACTCTGGGCCTGGAGAGTACATGGTGGTGAAGGTGGTACTCACCTGCAGAAGGTCATGGTACTCTGGGCCTGGAGAGTACATGGTGAAGGTGGTACTCACCTGCAGAAGGTCATGGTACTCTGGGCCTGGAGAGTACATGGTGGTGAAGGTGGTACTCACCTGCAGAAGGTCATGGTACTCTGGGCCTGGAGAGTACATGGTGGTGAAGGTGGTACTCACCTGCAGAAGGTCATGGTACTCTGGGCCTGGAGAGTACATGGTGAAGGTGGTACTCGCCTGCAGAAGGTCATGGTACTCTGGGCCTGCAGAGTACATGGTGGTGAAGGTGGTACTCACCTGCAGAAGGTCATGGTACTCTGGGCCTGGAGAGTACATGGTGAAGGTGGTACTCACCTGCAGAAGGTCATGGTACTCTGGGCCTGGAGAGTACATGGTGAAGGTGGTACTCACCTGCAGAAGGTCATGGTACTCTGGGCCTGGAGAGTACATGGTGGTGAAGGTGGTACTCACCTGCAGAAGGTCATGGTACTCTGGGCCTGGAGAGTACATGGTGGTGAAGGTGGTACTCACCTGCAGAAGGTCATGGTACTCTGGGCCTGGAGAGTACATGGTGGTGAAGGTGGTACTCACCTGCAGAAGGTCATGGTACTCTGGGCCTGGAGAGTACATGGTGGTGAAGGTGGTACTCACCTGCAGAAGGTCATGGTACTCTGGGCCTGGAGAGTACATGGTGGTGAAGGTGGTACTCACCTGCAGAAGGTCATGGTACTCTGGGCCTGGAGAGTACATGGTGGTGAAGGTGGTACTCACCTGCAGAAGGTCATGGTACTCTGGGCCTGGAGAGTACATGGTGGTGAAGGTGGTACTCACCTGCAGAAGGTCATGGTACTCTGGGCCTGGAGAGTACATGGTGGTGAAGGTGGTACTCACCTGCAGAAGGTCATGGTACTCTGGGCCTGGAGAGTACATGGTGGTGAAGGTGGTACTCACCTGCAGAAGGTCATGGTACTCTGGGCCTGGAGAGTACATGGTGGTGATGGTGGTACTCACCTGCAGAAGGTCATGGTACTCTGGGCCTGGAGAGTACATGGTGGTGAAGGTGGTACTCACCTGCAGAAGGTCATGGTACTCTGGGCCTGGAGAGTACATGGTGGTGAAGGTGGTACTCACCTGCAGAAGGTCATGGGTGCTCTGGGCCTTGGCGAGTATTTTGGTCTTTGTGTCCAGCAAGACGATATTGTTGGCGCCAATTCCCAGCAGCCGCGATGCCTGCCGGAGTGGACGGTGGTCAGTATTACTATGGTGATGGTGGTCTGTGTATGGTGATATGGGGGTCTGTGTATGGTGATGAGGGTCTGTGTCCTCACCTAGTTGTGCTTGCGGGGGTTGAGCTCTGGCTCTTTGGTCCTGCCTCTCAACTGTCAATCAACTGGTGTACAGATTCCTGAGCCTATTGGGCTCTATCATATCTACACTTGAAACTGTGTATGGAGTCAGCCTCCACCACATTACTGCCTAATACATTCCATCTGTTAACTACTCTGACACTGAAAAAGTTCCTTCTAACGTCCCTGTGGTTCGTTTGGGTACTCTGTTTCCACCTGTGTCGCCTTGTTCGCGTACCGCCCATGTAATGGCGATGTTCGTGTATCACCCGTGTTATAACTGCGATGTTCACATACAACCCGTCTATGGCGATGTTCATGTGCCACCTGTCTATGGCGATAGTGATGGGACCTATGTATGGCAATGGTATGGCTGTGGTGGTGTCTGTCCATGGTGACTAATGGTAATGATATGATGATAGTAATGTGTTCTATAGTGATGGTGATTGTAAGAATATGAATATTTCTCTTAAAATGCACACCACAGATGTTGAAGTGATTATACGCACTAATATGCAGGGTGATTATACGCACTTATATGCAAGGTGATTATACGCACTTATATGCAAGGTGATTATACGCACTAATATGCAGGATGATTATAAGCACTTATATTCGGGGTGATTATACACTTATATGCTGGATGGTTATCTGCCCTAGACGCTATGCGTGTTAGTGGCTCACAAATCCATTATACCTTCTTGTAAATAACCCAGCCACTTGGGCTGGACGGTAGAGCGACAGTCTCGCATCATGCAGGTCGGTGTTCAATCCCCGACCTTCCAAGTGGTTGGGTACCATTCCTTCCCCCCATCCAATGCCAAATCCTTATCCCGATTCCTTCCCAGTGCTATATAGTCGTAATGGCTTGGCACTTTCCCCTGATAATTCCTTTCCTTCCTTGTAAATTATTACTACTACTACTTAGATAGATTAGATAGATTTTTTATTCAGGTAAATGTACATACATTTTAAAACTTAATAGTAATTGAGCTTAAGGTATAAATTGTGTTGAAAAAATATATAAAAGGGGGGGGGGGGAAACATGGCAGAAAATAGCAATTATACAAGTTGGTCAACAAACAGCATTGTTTAAAATAGTAAGACATGGGTTGACATTTAGGGGTAAGGTAGGTTACAGGGAGTTTATTAAGTAGTATTTAGTTTTTATCTTAAACTGGTTGAGAGAGGTACAGTCTTTGACATGACTGGGGAGGTCATTCAACATTCTGGGTCCCTTGATTTGTTGGACCAAGTCGTACTCTTGGAATATCAAATAGGTATTTGTTTCTGGTGTGGTGCCCATGAGTTCGGTTACAACCTTCTAAGAAGCTTTTAAGGTCATGAATGGCATTACAGTTCAGAGTTTTAAACATATAGAGTACACATGAGAGGATGTGCAGTGACTTGATATCCAACATATTCAGAGATTTGAAAAGGGTACCGAGTGATGTCTGGGGCCAGAGTTAGATAGTTATAATTCAAATTAAAAAAAATTAAAAAATTAAAATGCTTATTCAGGTAAAGTACTAGCAGCTTTGTGTTGAGTAATTAGAGGACGTAAATGATTTTGGGTAGTGAACCCTAAGCACAAATACCATAGTTGAGATAAAGATAGATGAGAAAGTAATAGTGCCACCAGGGCAGAGCGAGAACCAATTTCTTCTTCAACGAACTAATTTCATCGAACTAATGAACTAATTTCATTTGAGGATTTATTACCAAACAAAATATCGAAAGTTTTGTCAATGTTAAGGGTGAGTTTGTTAGCAGTTAGCCAAAGATGGACTTAATTTAGTTCAGTATTCACTGACATTTAGAGCAAGAGGGTCAGGACTGGAGAAAATGAAGGTTGTGTCATCAGCAAATAAGATTGGTTTGAGGTGTTAGAGGCATTTGGAAGGTCATTAATGTAGATAAGAAAGAGGAGAGGGCCAAGTATGCTGCCCTGTGGAACACCAATGTTTATGGGTAGGGTAGGAGGAATGGAATTATTCACAGAAACATGCTGGAGCCTGTCAGTAAGGTAAGACTGAAGGTATTGCAGCGAGTGACCTCCGACTCCATAATGATGTAATTTAAGAAGAAGGTTTTGGTGGTTGACAGTGTCAAAAGCCTTTAGGTCCACAAATTACCCAACAGGGAACTCATTTTTATCAAGAGCTGCATGTATCAAGTTGATCATCACCCATCCCATGATGATCCCATCACAGTGGTTGTACTCTTCAAATCACTTGTGTTGTCCCGTCTTGAGTACTGCTCAGTACTCACTTCCCTCAATTTCAGCAATCTCTCCTGCTCTGAAGGGGGAATACAGAGAACATATACGGCACGCATAGACGAGATAAAGCACCTAAATTATTGGGATCGTCTCAAAGCTCTCCAAATGTACTCACTAGAAAGGAGACGGGAGAGATACCAAATAATATACACATGGAAAATACTGTTGGGGCAGGTCCCAAATCTGCACAGTAAAATACCAACGTACTGGAGTGAACGATATGGAAGAAAATGCAGAATAGAACCAGTGAAGAGCAGAGGTGCCATGGGCACAATCAGAGAACACTCTATGAACATCAGAGGTTCACGGTTGTTCAACATCCTACCAGCGAGCATCAGAAATATTACAGGAACAACCGTGGACATCTTCAAGAGTAAACTAGATTGTTTCCTTCAAGGAGTGCTGGACCAACCGGGCTGTGGTGGGTATGTGGGCCTGCGGGCCGCTCCGAGCAACAGCCTGGTGGACCAAACTCTCACAAGTCAAGTCTAGACCCAGGCCAGGCTTGGGGAGTAGAAGAACTCCCAGAACCCCATCAACCAGGTATCAACCAGGTATCATATTAATCAGTACATCGTTAGTGCTTTTATTGGGTCTGAAACCATAGTGGGAAGAGCTAAGTATATTGTGTTTGGTTAGATAAAAGTAAAGCTGCTTGTAGATTAGCTTTTCAAAGCTAATTTCTCAGTAAAAGTCAAAGTTCTCAGTTCTCTAATTTTAAAGCTCATTAGCTACTTCTACTTAAAGGTGCACAGGGGGTACAAATTGCGATAATTCAGCTCAGACCTTCCCCCATCAGGTTGGGTACTACAGAGCACTCTGTACTAGTTTAAATGTTGTAGAATGGTCATTGTGCAATATGGGGCCACATTCAAGTCGGGAGACCTTATCGAGCTTGTACATGCGTACCTGCGGCTGCCTGGCACAGTGGAGAATGTTGCTGTGGGGGGACAAAATGGATCAAGAAGATCAGATTTTGACCTCGGTATCAATGCTTGGCTGCAATTACTGGTCAACTTGCCTCCAATGATGCCATACAACATCGGGGAAAGAACTAATCAAGGGATAGGCCTATGAAGAGGCTGTCCTCCGTTTGGTGTGTGGTGCCTATAATAATACACTTGCTCCTTACTCTCATATGTTTATGGCAATGTTATGGTTCTGTTAATTCTATTTAACCTATCTAAGTGTTCCACATTCCAAGTAGTCCTACAGTAATTTTAGGACCACTAATTACAATTCCAAAGTGTTCAACTAATTACAATTAATCTCTCTTCCCAATGGTAGAGGATCAACCAGGCCAGCCAATAGGTGACCTACCAGATGTTGGTCAGTTTGGCCACGGTGAGAAGTTTGTAATACAAGTCTTCTTCAGCGAATCATCATCATTCTAACTGGAAGAGTGGTTCAGTATAGATGCTGGAGAGATACTGCAGAGATCACCCACACAAATGTTTGAAGGACAGGAGGAGAATGAATTTAACCATAACTTAGTTATAAGAACATTGACCAACTAAAAGACTCAAAAGCCCCAGGTGTGGATGGCATTCATTCCAAGGTCTTCAACAAACTAGCAGAAGAACTCAGAAGAACTAACAGAAGGGACCCAGAATGTGGAATGACCTTCCCAATCATGTCAAAGGCTGTCTCTCTTAACCAGTTTAAGATGAAAACAAAGTACTACCTAATTAACTCCATATAACCTAACCTTACCCCTAAATGTCAACCAATGTCTTACTATTTTTAAACAATGCTGTTTGTTGACCAAATTGTATATTGACTATTTTCTACCATGTTCCCCCCCCACTTTTTTATCTTTTACTTTTTTCAACGCATTTTATACAAAAGTCATGAACAATTTCTTTAGTATATCGCCATCCATGTATTTAAAAGCAATTCTGAAGTTAGAAAGCGCAGCATAGGTTCCTCGCACAATGTTCTTAATGTGGTCCTCAGGTGACAGTTTTCTATCTAGAACCACCCCTAGATCTCTTTCTTTGTCAGAATTCTTTTAAAGATTTCTCACATAATGTATAGGTTGTGTGGGTCTATGTTCTCCTATTCCACATTCCATAACATGGCATTTATTAACATTAAATTCCATTTGCCAAGTGGTGCTCCATATACTTATTTTATCCAGGTCTTCTTAAAGGGCATAACAATCATCTAAATTTCTTATCCTTCCTATTATCTTAGCATCATCATCAAACATGTTCATATAATTCTGTATACCAACTGGTAGATCATTTATGTAGACAATAAACATCACTGGTGCAAGAACTGAACCCTGTGGTACTCCACTTGTGACATTTCACCAGTCCGATACATTGCCTCTGATTACTGCCCTCATTTTTCTATCAGTCAGAAAAATTTTCATCCATGTTAGAAGCTTACCTGTCACCCCTCCAATATTTTCCAGTTTCCAGAACCTCTTATGTGGAACTCTGTCGAAAGCCTTTTTTAGGTCCAGATAGATGCAGTCAACCCAACCATCTCTTTCCTGTAATATCTCTGTTGCTCGATCACAGAAACTGAGTAAATTCGATACACAGGATCTTCCAGATCGAAAACCATACTGTGCTGAAATTATATCATCTCTCTCCAGGTGTTCTACCCATTTAGTTTTAATTATTTTTTCCAATATTTTGACCATTACACTTGCCAATGATACAGGTCTATAATTAAGGGGGTCTTCCCTGCTTCCACTTTTGTAGATTGGAACTATGTTAGCCTTTTTCCACACATCGGCTACAACTCCTGTAAGCAGGGATACCCGAAAAATCAGTTGAAGTGGAATGCTGAGCTCAAGTGCACATTCTCTCAGAACCCATGGTGAAACTCCATCTGGACCAACTGCTTTGTTCTTACATAGCTCCTTGAGCATTTTTTCCACTTCGTCTCTAGACACCTCTATGTGCTCTATGTTGTTCTCTGGAATTCTTATTGTGTCTGGTTCCCTAAAGATTTCATTTTGTACAAACACACTTTGGAACTTTTCGTTTAATGTTTCACACATTTCCTTTTCATTTTCCGTGAATCTATTTACCATTTTCAACCTCTGAATATTATCCTCTACCTGCAATTTGTTGTTTATGAATTTATAGAATAGACCTGGTTCTGTTTTACATTTGTCTGCAATCCCTTTTTCAAAATTTCTTTCTGCTTCTCTCCTCACTGCCGTGTAGTTGTTTCTCGCATCTTTGTATCGCTGGTATGTTTGAGGGTTTGGCCTCTTCCTGTATTGATTCCATTTTTGTGTCTGTTGGTCTCTGGCCCTCTTGCAATTTCTGTTGAACCAATCCTCTTTCCTAGTTCTGCATCTCTGTTTTGGTATAAAAAAATTTGTGCCTTTAACATATATTTCACAAAACTTGACATACATCTCATTCACTTCCTTGCCTAGCAACAAGTCTGTCCAATTATACTCACTAAAAAAATTTCTAAGGTTGCAATAATGTCCTCTCCTAAAGTCAGGTTTTTCAATTGCTTCAACCTTCTTATTTTCTTCCAGATTATAACGCATTGCATACTTTATTCCCAAAAGGTCATGGTCACTTTTACCCAAGGGAGGAAGGTACTGAATGTCAAATATTTCTTCCTCCTTCCTAGTAAATATCAAATCTAGCATGGAGGGAACGTCCCCTTCCCTCATCCTCGTGCTTGTTTAACATGTTGATACAAGAATGTTTCCAGGATGAGGTCTACAAATTTACAGGTCCAAAATCTTCTGGTTTAGCTTCATATGCTTCCCAGTCTATGGATTTCAAGTTGAAGTCGCCAACTATCAACAGTCGTGATCTATCGTTATCCGCTCTCGCTATGATCTCTCTCATTATTGTTATAAGACCTTCGGCGTTAACTATCTAGCTCCTCCTTGGACCATGTGTTGCTTGGCGTTGGACTGGTGACTAGGATGGGCTGCTTTGGTGCCGAGGATGGGCTGCTTTGGTGCCGAGGATGGGCTGCTTTGGTGCCGAGGATGGGCTGCTTTGGTGCCGAGGATGGGCTGCTTTGGTGCCGAGGATGGTCTGCTTTGGTGCCGAGGATGGGCTGCTTTGGTGCTGAGGATGGGCTGCTTTGGTGACGAGGATGGGCTGCATAACTTTGTTTAATTAAAATCCAGAGCAGAGCCACAGGTCTTCCAGCAGACTAAGATTATAGCTCTTGAAGGGAAAAAGAACCAGACCAATCCTCATCTGCTACGTAATATTCACAGATGCATATAGAAGCAAACTTGGCATCTGACAGTTTCACTTACTTCACAGATGGATCAGTAGACCAGCAGAGATAAGAAACTGGAGCTGCAGTTAAAGCAGGAAACTCTGTAAATAGTTGGAGACTCTCAAATGGGTGTTCGACTTTACAAACAGAGATGCTAGCCATTCAAAAGGCTTTGGAACATACTCTTTCTGAACGCCGACAACATGTCATACATATAGATCCGAGAACTGCCATTGAAACCTTGCAACAAGAACACATTCGTGACAACATCCATCTGATCACAAATGTCATATCATTAATGCAAACACTCAAACGTCAAGGCCGTTGGGTACTTATCAACTGGGTGCCAAGTCATGTGGGAATAATAGGAAATGACATTACAGACGAAGCTGCAAAACTTGCAACTAGGAGAAGAAATGTAGACATTTACATACCACAGAGTCTATCACAGATTAAGAAAGTAATTAGAAACAGAGCAATGCAAAAGATGTACATTGACCAGAACACGCAGCAGTTGCAACATCAGGATCTGCGGGTTGGTATAAAAATTCAACCAACTACGAACCCCTTAATTTGATGAAAGGGAGCAGTAGAGCAACAGAAGTACACTTACATCGCATCAGGCTTGGATACCTATGTGCATAGGAAATAGGCTTACAGGTTCCGGAAGATGAGAGAAAATATCAGCACTGTGGAGAAATGCCTGACAGACCACTGGAACATTATCTAACACAGTGCACAGTTACAAACCCATTAAGATTTCATCTTGGATTCAACAGAGCAGAAGTTGTTAAACACATGGGACAAAATCTTACTAAAGCAACCATACAAGTCATAAATACTCATACTCCGCCCAAGTAAAACACAAACATGCCACACTTAGTGGGCCAGCGAAAGGCTTAGGGCCTGCACAGGAATATCCCTGAAGAGAGAAAATAAAAGCCACAGGAACAAGCACTGCGACCAGGCACTTGCAGACTGCACTCTATATGGAACCTTCCTGGAAGTGCGTGGCGCTGCACCTTGGTGTGACAATATGAAGGAAGTCACTCACCTTCTTCTTGGTCTTGCCCCGAGGAGCTCCTTGACGTGGTGGAGGTTGCAGGCGAAGGAAGGGAGACGCCGCACCGTCTGGATGTACAGCTTCTTCAACGCCACCTCAGAGTCGTACAGCGGCGTGTGGAACAACTTCCTCTTCTGCTCCTGTAGGAGAGAGGGAAACATTGCAGTCGTTAGTGTATGTGGGAAGTTCAACATTAAATATATAAACTAATAGAACTGCCGTAAGATGTAGTTACTTTACATTAGTCATGGTAAAGTTACATGAAACGGGGTTAAACAGAGTTACGTAGGTTAGTTACCGTCTTTTTCGACTTTTATGATAAATTTAATATAAAATAAACTTGTCTTAGGGCTGGTTACACAATGAAGTAAATCTACTAAATTAGGTACTAATGCGAGGTACTGAATTAAATAAATAGTAAATAGTTAGATTTGACCTCAAACCCATTCCTGCTCCCGAATCTGTAATGTAAGCAACCTCTGAAGAGGGAGAAGCCATTGGCAATAGAGGCCCAGCCAGTGGTCTTTGTGGCGAGACCTGCACCCCACAAGAGGCCCAGCCAGTGGTCTTTGTGGCGAGACCTGCACCCCACAATTAAGAGGCCAGCCAGTGGTCTTTGTGGCTAGACCTGCACCCCACAATTAAGAGGCCCAGCCAGTGGTCTTTGTGGCTAGACCTGCACCCCACAAGAGGCCCAGCCAGTGGTCTTTGTGGCGAGACCTGCACCCCACAAGAGGGCCAGCCAGTGGTCTTTGTGGCGAGACCTGCACCCCACAAGAGGGCCAGCCAGTGGTCCTTGTGGCAAGACCTGCACCCCACAAGAGGCCCAGCCAGTGGTCTTTGTGGCAAGACCTGCACCCCACAAGAGGGCCAGCCAGTGGTCCTTGTGGCGAGACCTGCACCCCACAAGAGGCCCAGCCAGTGGTCTTTGTGGCAAGACCTGCACCCCACAAGAGGCCCAGCCAGTGGTCCTTGTGGCAAGACCTGCACCCCACAAGAGGCCAGCCAGTGGTCCTTGTGGCAAGACCTGCACCCCACAAGAGGGCCAGCCAGTGGTCTTTGTGGCAAGACCTGCACCCCACAAGAGGGCCAGCCAGTGGTCCTTGTGGCTAGACCTGCACCCCACAAGAGGGCCAGCCAGTGGTCTTTGTGGCAAGACCTGCACCCCACAAGAGGGCCAGCCAGTGGTCCTTGTGGCGAGACCTGCACCCCACAAGAGGGCCAGCCAGCGGTCCTTGTGGCAAGACCTGCACCCCACAAGAGGCCCAGCCAGTGGTCTTTGTGGCTAGACCTGCACCCCACAAGAGGGCCAGCCAGTGGTCTTTGTGGCTAGACCTGCACCCCACAAGAGGGCCAGCCAGTGGTCCTTGTGGCTAGACCTGCACCCCACAAGAGGGCCAGCCAGTGGTCTTTGTGGCTAGACCTGCACCCCACAAGAGGGCCAGCCAGTGGTCTTTGTGGCGAGACCTGCACCCCACAAGAGGCCCAGCCAGTGGTCTTTGTGGCGAGACCTGCACCCCACAAGAGGCCAGCCAGTGGTCTTTGTGGCTAGACCTGCACCCCACAAGAGGGCCAGCCAGTGGTCTTTGTGGCGAGACCTGCACCCCACAAGAGGGCCAGCCAGTGGTCTTTGTGGCAAGACCTGCACCCCAAAAGGGCCAGCCAGTGGTCTTTGTGGCAAGACCTGCACCCCACAAGAGGGCCAGCCAGTGGTCTTTGTGGCGAGACCTGCACCCCACAAGAGGCCCAGCCAGTGGTCCTTGTGGCAAGACCTGCACCCCACAAGAGGCCCAGCCAGTGGTCTTTGTGGCTAGACCTGCATCCCACAAGAGGCCCAGCCAGTGGTCTTTGTGGCTAGACCTGCACCCCACAAGAGGGCCAGCCAGTGGTCCTTGTGGCGAGACCTGCACCCCACAAGAGGGCCAGCCAGTGGTCTTTGTGGCAAGACCTGCACCCCACAAGAGGGCCAGCCAGTGGTCCTTGTGGCTAGACCTGCACCCCACAAGAGGGCCAGCCAGCGGTCTTTGTGGCAAGACCTGCACCCCACAAGAGGCCCAGCCAGTGGTCCTTGTGGCTAGACCTGCACCCCACAAGAGGGCCTCCCACAACACAAATCTCCTCCCGCCATTAACAGAAAGCAACATGACTTACAACAAAGAAATATACAGTCACTATTTGCTGCCACAAGTTGCAAGAATTAGGGCAAGTGCCTATTAGTTCGTGTTGTCTATTAGCTCAGATTATATTGACCATTATTTTCTGTGTCTAGAATTGCTGGTTAGAAGTTAGGAAGACACTAATAACACTGGTGTGTCTAACTACCCATAGTTAAGTGCTACAAAGTTAATATATCTGTTCTTGGTAGATGTTATGTTGTAGTGTTCTTTCTTTATTATGCACCCCATACCCATCCCGTGGGCGGTGGTGTAAAGGATTACAGAGGCACATAATCGGTTCAGGAACTGAACCCTCTAGTTCGTTTAGCTAAGCAAATAACAATCTTTTGACGCTAGTTACACAATTATTAATGTTACATGTACACACACTCATGCATACATGTACATATACATATATATATACATACATTTGGCTATTTTCTACCATGTTCCTCCAATTTTTTTATCTTTTATTATTATTTTTCTTTCAATGCAATTTATACTTAGACTAAATTTAATAGAAATTGAGCTTTAAGTGTTTTTTTTCCAACCTCACCTTGCCCGAAACGCTATGGTGCTAGTGGCTTTAGGTATTGTATGTACTACCTCTATCTTTAAATCAAACAGAATGTTTGTACTGTAACTCTACAACTATGTATGTACTTACAAAATAAATATATTTTTATTCAGGTAAGGTACATACATACATACAAGGTAAGATACAAAGTTGATGGATTTATAGATAGAGCTAGTACATACAATGCCTAAAGCCACTATTACGCAAAGCGTTTCGGGCAGGAAAAACATTAAAGACTAAAACTTAATACTAATTGAGTTTAAAGTATAAAATGTGTTGAGAACAAATAAAAATAAGAAAGGGGGGAACATGGCTGAAAAAGCAGCACAAATAAAGTTAGGTCGACAAACAGCGTTGTTTAAAATAACAGACATGGGTTGACAATAGGTAAGGTAGGTTACAGGGAATTTATTAGGTAGGGTTTAGTTTTAATCTTAAACTGGTTGAGAGAGGTACAGTCTTTAACGTGGTTGGGAAGGTCATTCCACATTCTGGGTCCCTCGATTAATAGAGCATTTCTAGTTTGGTTAAGTCGTACTCTTGGAATATCAAAACTGTATTTGTTTCTGGTGTGGTGCCCATGGGTTCTGTTACAGCTTTCAATGAAGCTTTTGAGGTCAGGATTGGCATTACAGTTCAGCGTTTTATATATGTATAATACACATGAGAGAATGTGTAGTGACTTAATATCTAACATATTGAGAGATTTGAGTAGGGGTACCGAGAACGAGAGAGGGGTACTACACTTAGGTAATTACACACACATCAATAATCTTTTGTGTCACAAGTGATCAACAAGAGGCTCACGACAGTCACTATACAAGGCACTTTACATCTATGGTGAGTCACACAGTTACTAGTCTTGCTCCACACCCACCACCCACTGGGCGGCAGCTTTACAGTCATGTGCTCCACACCCACCCAACTGGGCGGCAGCTTTACAGTCATGTGCTCCACACCCACCCAACTGGGCGGCAGCTTTACAGTCATGTGCTCCACACCCACCCAACTGGGCGGCAGCTTTACAGTCATGTGCTCCACACCCACCCAACTGGGCGGCAGCTTTACAGTCATGTGCTCCACACCCACCCAACTGGGCGGCAGCTTTACAGTCATGTGCTCCACACCCACCCAACTGGGCGGCAGCTTTACAGTCATGTGCTCCACACCCACCCAACTGGGCGGCAGCTTTACAGTCATGTGCTCCACACCCACCCAACTGGGCGGCAGCTTTGCGGTCATGTGCTCCACACCCACCCAACTGGGCGGCAGCTTTACAGTCATGTGCTCCACACCCACACAACTGGGCGGCAGCTTTACAGTCATGTGCTCCACACCCACCCAACTGGGCGGCAGCTTTACAGTCATGTGCTCCACACCCACCCAACTGGCGGCAGCTTTACAGTCATGTGCTCCACACCCACCCAACTGGGCGGCAGCTTTACAGTCATGTGCTCCACACCCACCCAACTGGGCGGCAGCTTTACAGTCATGTGCTCCACACCCCACCCAACTGGGCG
>WNGS01162647.1:1786459-1800501 GCA_020271785.1 Procambarus virginalis | reverse complement strand
CTTAACCCTCAAACCGCACATATCATATATAAATGATATCAGTGACAAAACCGAAACGCGCACATCATTTATAAATGATTTCGTGTCTAGCGGTATAATTTAAACGCCCCGCCTGGGAGGGGGCAGCTATAGTACAGCCACGACTGATAGTTGCCAGATCCACCTAGAAAAAAAATCCAGCCAACATTCTTGGGTGTGAGAGCGTCAGTATTCAGCCAGCCACCAAGGCTGGCGCACGCAGCACGAGCTCACAGCACCACTGTTCAGCTTGTGACCACAGCATCGCCTACAAATGCCATAATATAAATGATACTGCTATTATTTAGCAGTGATAGTATTACTGAAGACCCCTGACTTTGATAAAACTGACCAGGATTCTGATAACAGCGTGATTGTGGTGATATTTAGCGCTGTGCTCGATGGAGGGAGGAGTACGGCTGTAGAGGGAGGGTTGTGGGTGTCGTCTTCTGACTGTGTGTGGCCACCATTTATTGACTGCACTCACCATACCAGCTTAGTGGTTCGCTATGGTGAACACAAATGTAGATACTTACATATAACGTGTGTATAGTGTGAGATAACAGCGAGAGGAGTAGGTTGGGAGCCGCCATTTTGGTGAAGGAGGAGCGTCGTCTGCACGACTTGGCATGTGTTTACTGGTGGCCACTATGGTCTTTGGCACCATACCAGCTTTTTGTACAAGTATGGTGAATAAAACAGGTAGATACTTATATATAATGTGTGTATATAGCGTAATAACACCACAACCAATATTGTTGGAGGAGAAATATTAGTGCGTCTGGCCTTGAGGGCGGCCGCCGATCAGCTGACTGTGGAGTAGCTACGTCTTTGTGCCTTTACTCACCATACAAGCTTAGATGTACAGTTATGGTGAACAAAACATGTAAATACGTATATATAACGTCTGTGTATAGTGAATAAATGCAAAAACAGTATTGTGGGAGGAGAATGAGGGTGAGTGAGGTGGTGTTGAGGGAGGGCGTGGCAGTGAGTGGCTCGCTGGTGTGTGGCGGCCACTCCTCGTTGCTTTTTGACTCACAAGACCAACTTAGTAGTTCGTTATGGTGAACAAAACATGCAGATACTTATATATAACCTGTGTATATAGTGTAACAACAGCAAAACTATTTGTTTATTGTTTTATGAACATAATAATAGAATCACTTATATGCACACCATAATTTTGAGTACAGCGATGGTTCACACATTTTATAATATAAATATACCACAATTCACTGTATGGAATAATATTACTGCAAAAAAACTAAGAAAAAATCAATCAGAGACATTGAAATAATTAGGTAATAATATATTTGTGGCAACTGCCGTCTGACAGCTCGGGCGGAGCAGACCTCGTCTGGCGAAGGCTCTGCCAACGCCCCTTTTTTGCCACACTTCCCTACCCTATTGCGGCTAAAATATGCCACCTACGATTTTTTTGTTATTTTTTCCGTGATCAGGGAACAAAAATAAACACTTCTATAAGACAAAGAATTTTTTGGATTTTTTTTTTGTTGCGCTGTGGGTGTGAATTCCATTTGGGCCCCTAGCGGTTTGAGGGTTAATTCATGCGCATGGGGAATTTCACAATAAACTCGCCGCAGCACGGTGGTTAATAAATTATATCCATTTCCATATACAAGATATTACTAAAAAGGTTTCTAAAACAGTAGGTATTGTCAGATACTGTGTTCCTCGCCCTACCCTAGTTGCTCTATTATTCATTCATTTGTTTATTTCTCACCTATGGTGTCTGTGCCTGTGGATCCACCACCCTTAATTACCTCTGACATTTAATTACTGAACAAATATCAGCAATTAGAACAATCATTAATTCCAGTCCAAGACACCATCCTGCTCCATTATGAAATCTTTGAACACGTTAAAAATAAAGTCTCTGCACATACGCTCATGTGTTCTCTATATCATAAAACTCTGAATTGTAATGCCAATCATGACCTTAAGCACTACCTAGAAGGTTGTAATAGAACTCACAGTCATCACATGAGAAACAAATATCTCGTAGATATTCCTAGAGTGAGACCAACCAAAGCAGAAATGCAATGCAAATAAAGGGTCTCAAATTATGGAATGATCTCTCAAATGTAATCAAAAGTTATACGTCTCCCAATCAGTTTAAAAAAGAGAGACTGACAAATATTACCTTAATATGTAATTATTATCTTATAATCAATACCATGTAACTAGTTTCACTCACATTTTCCCTTGTAATTAAGTTACTGCATTACTTTAATTGTTTTTCATTAAGCATTATGTACTTTCTACATATATTGTCATTTAATTTCTTGCATTTCTTTGTTAGTGTTTACTCATGTCCTTTATATTCCATGTTTTTTTAGTACTGGACGCGTATGCCTTCAATTACTACTGTATTTTACTTTGTTCTGTTACATTCCAAAGAAAATGTTACATGAGAGTCCAGTTGCTTTTCTAAACTACACCTTGTATTTCCATCCTGTTATTAAAGTTAATACACTACTGTACTATTGCTACATCTACCGACTCCAAATCATAATAGGCTATGCCTGTCATCCTTATGTATCATGTTTTTACATTTATTTGCTATTTTCCAAGAATGTTCTCATTTTGTTAATTTACTTGTTTAGTATTAAGCACTTTACCCCCTAATACATTTAATTAAATTGGTTTATTTATTTTATGTTGTGGCTGAAATGCTTTGTGTAATGGTGGCTTTGTTAGAATGTGTAACCCCTGTCCTTATAATTTTACATTATTCTTAAGCTCTTTGTACACACATTCTTGTGAATAAAGATTATGATTAGACAAATTCTGTAATTAGTCCATCAAAAATAAAAAATACCTATAGAGTACAGCCTGCAGCATAATCCTATAAACTAAATCATGCTTGTGGGTATATTTGGCATGCTAATGATTAACATGTTAAAGCCTCTACTCTGTTCATGACAAGGGGCCTCATACTGTATACAACACTGAAATAGCATTAACTCACCTCAACCTCTTGACCATCTTCAGCTAACACAACCAATGAAGAAGTTGACTGCAGGATCTTGGTGAGGTCCCTGAGAAAGCAACCAAAGAAAGGGATGACACGACACTCGGGCAGCATCAGTGCACGGTCTAAGGCAGCCTCATACTCGGTACGGCTCTCCCCAAGGAGTACCCCAGTCAGGAAGTCCAAGACTGGAAGATGTTCATTTTCCAAGCTCAACCAGAATGGCTTCAGCTTTACTGATCTGCAGATTAAATTTCAATTAAAAACTTCCCTTCAAAGGTAACTTATTCAGTCTTTTGATTTTAAAATATCTTATTACTGTACTGTAACCTTTGCCCAATCACCACTATATTGATAATCAGCCAAAACTAATCTTTTATTTGTAAAATATTAATTGCAATAAACTTTTAATAACAAAAATAGTTTCAATCCTCCTTTATAAGCAGATCTTACACTGTACAGAGGTTGAAAATGGGAAACAGATTCACAGAAAAGGAAATGTGTGAAACATTGAACAAAAAAATTCCAAAGTGTGTTTGTACAAAATGAAATCTTCAGAGAACCAGACACTAGGAATTCCAGGGAACACCATAGAGCACAGAGAGATGTCTAGAGACAAAGTGAAAAAAATACTCAAGGAGCTAAGAAAAAACAAAGCAGTTGGTCCAGATGGAGTTTCACCATGGGTTCTGAGAGAATGTGCACCTGAGCTCAGTATTCCACTTCAACGGATTTTCCAGGCATCCCTGTGTACAGGAGTTGTAGCTGATGTGTGGAAAAAGGCTAACATAATTCCAATCTACAAAAGTGGCAGCAGGGAAGACCCCCTTCAATTATAGATGTATCATTGACAAGTGTAATACAATAGTCAAAATATTGGAAAAATTAATTAAAACTAAATGGGTAGAACACCTGGAGAAAAAAGATAGTAACAAACCGTCAGTATGGTTTTCGATCTGTAAGATTCTGTGTAACGAATTTACTCAGTTTCTATGATCGAGTCAGAGATTTTACAGAAAAGAGATGGTTGGGTTGACTGCACCTATCTGGACCTAAAAGAGACTTGACAGAGTTCCCCACAAGAGGTTGGTCTGGAAACTGGAAACTTGGAGGGGTGACAGGTAGGCTTCTAACATGGATGAAAAATTTTCTGACAGAAAAATAAGGGCAGTAATTTGAGGCAATGTATAGGACTGGAGAAATATCACGATTGGAGTACCACAGGGTTCAGTTTTTGCACTGGTAATGTTCATTGTCTACATAAATGATCTACCAGATGGAACACAGAATTATATGAACATGTTTGCTGATAATGCTAAGATAATATGAAAGATAAGAAACTTAAATGATTGTCATGCCCTTCAAGAAGTCCTGGACAAAATAAGTATATGGAGCACCACTTGACAAACTGAATTTAATGTGAATAAATGCCATGTTATGGAATGTGGAATAGAACATAGACCCCACACAACCTATAAATTGTGAGAAATCTTTAAAGAATTCTGATAAAGAATTCTGATAAAGAAAGAGATCTAAGGATGGTGCTAGATAGAAAACTATCACCTGAGGACCACATAAAGAATATTGTGCGAGGAGCCTATGCTACACTTTCTAACTTTAGAATTGCTTTTAAATATTGCACATGAATGGTGAAATACAGTACTAAAGAAATTGTTCAAGACTTTTGTTAGACCAAAGCTGGAATATGCAACGGTTGTATGGTGCCCCCATATCTTAAGAAGCACATTAACTACTATATAGTCCACCGCTAAGCAGCACATGGTCAAAGGAGGAGCTAGATAGTAAACGAGAAGGTCTTATAACAATAATGAGAGAGATCATAGCGGGAGCGGATAACGATAGTTCACGACTGTTGATAGTCGGCGACTTCAACTTGAAATCCATAGACTGGGAAGCATATGAAGCTAAAACAGAAGATTTCTGGACCTGTAAATTTGTAGACCTCATCCTGGAAACATTCTTGTATCAACATGTTAAACAAGCTACGAGGATGAGGGAAGGAGACGTTCCCTCCATGCTAGATTTGATATTTACCAGGAAGGAGGAAGAAATATTTGACATTCAGTACCTTCCTCCCTTGGGTAAAAGTGACCATGTCTTTTTGGGATAAAGTATGCAATGCGTTATAATCTGGAAGAAAATATGATGGTCGATGCAATTGAAAAACCTGACTTTAGGAGAGGACATTATGGCAACCTTAGAAAAATTTTTAGGGAGTATAATTGGACAGACTTGTTGCTAGGCAAGGAAGTGGATGAGATGTATGTCAAGTTTTGTGAAATATATGATAAAGGCACAAACAAATTTATACCAAAACAGAGAAGCAGAACTAGGAAACAGGATTGGTTCGACAGGAAGTGCGAGAGGGCCAGAGACCAAAAGACACAAAAATGGAATCAATACAGGAAGAGGCCAAACCCCCAATCATACCAGCGATACAAAGATGCGAGAAACAACTACACGGCAGTGAGGAGAGAGGCAGAAAGAAATTTTGAAAAAGGGATTGCAGACAAATGTAAAACAGAACCAGGTCTATTCTATAAATTCATAAACAACAAATTGCAGGTAAAGGATAATATTCAGAGGTTGAAAATGGGAAATAGATTCACGGAAAATGAAAAGGAAATGTGTGAAACATTAAACAAAAAGTTCCAAAGTGTGTTTGTACAAAATGAAATCTTCAGGGAACCAGATACAATAAGAATTCCAGAGAACAACATAGAGCACATAGAGGTGTCTAGAGACGAAGTGGAAAAAATGCTCAAAGAGCTAAATAAGAACAAAGCAGTTGGTCCAGATGGAGTTTCACCATGGGTTCTGAGAGAATGTGCACCTGAGCTCAGCATCCCTCTTCAACTGATCTTTCAGGCATCCCTGTTTACAGGAGTTGTAGCTGATGTGTGGAAAAAGGCTAACATAGTTCCAATTTACAAGAGTGGAAGCAGGGAAGACCCCCTTAATTATAGACCGGTATCATTGACAAGTGTAATAGTCAAAATATTGGAAAAAATAATTAAAACTAAATGGGTAGCACACCTGGAGAGAAATGATATAATATCAGACAGACAGTATGGTTTTCGATCTGGTAGATCCTGTGTATCGAATTTACTCAGTTTTTATGATCGAGCAACAGAGATATTACAGGAAAGAGATGGTTGGGCTGACTGCATCTATCTGGACCTAAAAAAGGCTTTCGACAGAGTTCCACATAAGAGGTTGTTCTGGAAACTGGAAAATATTGGAGGAGTGACAGGTACGCTTCTAACATGGATGAAAAATTTCTGACTGATAGAAAAATGAGGGCTGTGATCAGAGGCAATGTATCGGACTGGAGAAATGTCACAAGTGGAGTACCACAGGGTTCAGTTCTTGCACCAGTGATGTTTATTGTCTACATAAATGATCTACCAGTTGGTATACAGAATTATATGAACATGTTTGCTGATGATGCTAAGATAATAGGAAGGATAAGAAATTTAGATGATTGTCATGCCCTTCAAGAAGACCTGGATAAAATAAGTATATGGAGCACCACTTGGCAAATGGAATTTAATGTTAATAAATGTCATGTTATGGAATGTGGAATAGGAGAACATAGACCCCACACAACCTATATATTATGTGAGAAATCTTTAAAGAACTCTGATAAAGAAAGATCTAGGGGTGGTTCTAGATAGAAAACTATCACCTGAAGACCACATAAAGAATATTGTGCAAGGAGCCTATGCTATGCTTTCTAACTTCAGAATTGCTTTTAAATACATGGATGGCGATATACTAAAGAAATTGTTCATGACTTTTGTTAGGCCAAAGCTAGAATATGCAGCTGTTGTTTGGTGCCCATATCTTAAGAAGCACATCAACAAACTGGAAAAGGTGCAAAGACATGCTACTAAGTGGCTCCCAGAACTGAAGGGTAAGAGCTACGAGGAAAGGTTAGAAGCATTAAATATGCCAAAACTAGAAGACAGAAGAAAAAGAGGTGATATGATCACTACATACAAAATAGTAACAGGAATTGATAAAATCGACAGGAAAGATTTCCTGAGACCTGGAACTTCAAGAACAAGAGGTCATAGATTTAAACTGGCTAAACACAGATGCCGCAGAAATATAAGAAAATTCACCTTCGCAAATAGAGTGGTAGACGGTTGGAACAAGTTAAGTGAGAAGGTGGTGGAGGCCGAGACCGTCAGTAGTTTCAAAGCGTTATATGACAGAGTGCTGGGAAGACGGGACACCACGAGCGTAGCTCTCATCCTGTAACTACACTTAGGTAATTACACTTAGGTAATTACTGTACCAAACGACAAATGCCGTTTACCGATTACTGCGCAAACCGGCAAAAGTATGTTTGTTTGTTTTTGTACACGGTCGAAACGCGCTCGCAGTAGGTTGGGTACGAAATGGATGCTTTGGACCTCCAGTGAGAGGCAGCCATCTTGGAAAAAATTCCCAGAATGTCATAGGGCTGCTGGCTGGGTTAGTACTGAGTGAGCAACCATGGGTGGTGCACACGCCTCTGGCTCCCAAACACCTGTCCGACACGGTGTTGAAAGATTGCTTGAAGAACATGAGGGTCATGATATTGATGAAGCTAGGTGCAATAAGGACCTAACACAAAGGTCGGATGCAAGTGATACAGCACCTATGAAGATGATACAGTGAGCGTATCCAGTTGTAGCTCTAAGCACCACCCTTGCCCACATATGCCATTTCCAATTGATATAGATGATACATAGATGAATCATTTTCTGGGCTCAGTGATTATGCATCTGATATAAGTAGCATAGATGAACAGTGTTAGTGGCTTCTATTGTGGTGTTTTCCACATATTTTCAATAGCCGAATCTCTTCCAGAATGCCTGAATCTCTTTCAGATTGACTGACACTCTTCGAGAATGACAATCTCTTCCACTGTGGGACCTTACAAAGCGATCTTTTCAAGACTACCTTACAAATAGATCTTTTCCTATAATCTTTTCAAGATTACCTTATGCTTTACAAGCTTGGCTACATACCACCTACAAGTACCAAAGCCAAGGGTGTATGTGAGTGCATTAATTGCAAGCACACAGAATGAAGAAACAGGAAGCAAAAATCTATCTGTACCTGGTGCAACGCGAGTGAAGTCGCGCTGTGTACTACGGACTACTTCGTTGATTATTACTCACTTCCGAAGTACTGAGTGTGAAATATAGTGTGTTACTGTGTAAATAGTGTGTAAAACTGTACATATTGTAATTTTAGTGAATTTTTAACAAGTAATATTGCGACAATAAACATTTATTGTGGACACATTATTGGCACATGTATCACAGTGCTATGGAACATTATGAACGTTCTACTGTATACATATTGTAAAGGACACAAATATGCATCATATATGATAAAAAAAAAATTGGATTGGAAATACATACAACAAATAATTTAAAATATTTGGGGCAACTTGCAGTGCTTGAATGGCCCACGAGACCATGTCTGGGAGCTTCACGCAGGGCGACTAGCCCCTGATGACATCACAGCGCACCTTGTCCATGTCCCCACAGCCAAAGTAAGTGGAATTTGGTATTTATTATTATATAGACATGTTCAGGGAAGGGAATTTATCATTTAACAAAAAAAGAATTTTTTGGGAACACTTTATTTCATGCGCACAGGGGAAATGTCACAAACTCAGCGCATCACAGTGGTTAACAAACTGGAAAAGGTGCGAAGACATGCTACTAAGTGGCTCACAGAACTGAAGAACAAGAGATATGAGATGTTAGAGGCATCAAAGTCTATAACTTGATTAACCACTGCACTGCTCTGCATTAAAATACAACACACCTGTGGAGACGAAAATAAATTCTTTCCAAAAAATTATTTTCTCTTCTTATATTATTAAAATGCATTCTCTGATCACGGGAAACTAAAAACCCATTTTCTTGGCGAGACCCGGAGGCTTCCCAGAGCTATCCAGGCTGATATGTATATCATTAGATTTTGACATCAGTGTGAATGGAGTTCTAGGCCTACCAGGGACCACGAGACAGAACCTGGCCCCTCAGAGAGGCACAAGGAGCAATGGCCTATAGAAATGCACATGGGATTTGGAGCATTCTATGTCTGCCATTGACCGACCCAGGCACCCAGAAAGTTAAGTACCTCAAAACAAATCCCTATTCTGGTTAAAACGACTAAAATAGATAAACGAGTGGACAGAACTCCCCAAATGAAAACGAACAAATGAGCTAGACATCACACAAGCCACACTGCACGTCTGCGCAGCTACCCCCTGTCCAGGATGGGGGAGCCCCAAGCTTCCCCCACATCAGTGATCCACCCTGCAGTTCTGAGGCTGGATGTCAAAAAACACGCGAGAAACTGCCAACCGGAAGGAGGGAGGGTTGCCAGGAAGTCTCTGGGTCTCACCCAGAAAATGGCTTTCCATTACATTCAACGCTGGTTTTCCGGGGGGGAGCCCCTTCGGCTCCCCGAAGCTAACTAGCTAAAGCAAAGGACAAAAGATGGACAAACCCGGGAGGTAGAAACCACACATCAAAACCCGAAAACAAAGCAAAACTGGGAACACCAAATGACCTTGCGGACAACTGGGAGACCCGAACCCTGGAACAGGGACGAAGGGAACTCGGGTCAACTCAAAGCACGTCCAGGGTCACAGAGGTCACTTTCAACACAGGACAGAACACGAAACAATGGGTATTAATTGGGTAAATTGAAAGTAAGAATGGAAGTAACTGCAAAGGGCCTATTGGCCCATATTTCTTGATGCTTCTATATTGGAGCGGAGTCTTGAAGTGGGTAGAATATAGTTGTGCATTAATTGGCTGTCGATTGCTGATGTTGACTTCTTGATGTGTAGTGCCTCGCAGATGTCAAGCCACCTGCTATCGCTGTATCTATCAGTGATTTCTGTGTTGTTTGCTAAGATTTCTCTGGTGATGGTCTCGTTGTGCGAAGAGATTATATGTTCCTTAATGGAGCCCTGTTGCTTATGCATCGTTAATCGCCTGGAAAGAGATGTTGTTATCTTGACTATATACTGCGTTCTTTGAGGCTTACAGTCCCCAAGTGGGCATTTGAAGGCATAGATGACGACGGTCTCTCTTAAAGCGTTCTGCTTTTTGTCTGGAGAGTTTCTCATGAGTAGGTTGGCCGTTTTTTTTGGTTTTATAGTAAATCGTCAATTGTATCTTCTGATTTTTGTCTGTAGGGATAACGTTTCTATTAACAATATCTTTCAGGACCCTTTCCTCCATTTTATGAGCTGTGGAAAATAAGTTCCTGTAAAATAGTCTAATAGGGGGTACAGGTGTTGTGTTAGTCGTCTCTTCAGAGACTGCATGGCGTTTCACCTTCCTTCTTATGATGTCTTCAACGAAACCATTGGAGAAGCCATTGTTGACTAGGACCTGCCTTGCCCTACAGAGTTCTTCATCGACTTGCTTCCATCCTGAGCTGTGGCCGAGAGTACGGTCGACATAAGCGTTAACAACACTCCTCTTGTACCTGTCTGGGCAGTCACTGTTGGCATTTAGGCACATTCCTATGATTGTTTCCTTAGTGTAGACTGCAGTGTGGAAACCTCTGCTCCTTTCCATGACTGTTACATCTAGAAAGGGCAGCTTCCCATCCTTCTCCATCTCGTAAGCGAATGTAATGTTTCACAATTATTTTTATATTTCTCATTCGTTTCTTCTCTGGTTTTATGCTGTATTATTATTATTCAAAAGTGTGTAATTTGTGGAATTTATATAGTTCAATGTGTGGAACATCCCTATGCTCAAAATTATGGGGCTCATGTATGTGACATGTATATTATGTTCTACAATCAACCAGTGTTTTTACTGTTATTACACTATATACACACACACACATTTTATATACCTAATCTACATTTATGTTCACTATAGCAAACCACTAAGCTGGTATGGCGATTTCTAGACAATAACATGTGGCACACACCAGCCAGCAACCAACGCCACCTCTCCCTCCCCTCTCACCAACAACACTCCTCCTGCCACTGATTAACATCATTAATTCTCACCATAATCATGCTCTTATCAGAATCCTTGTCACTAAATCATGTAAATGAATAATTTTCAACATGTTTATTTTGTAAAGGAACATGGGAAATCGTTTGAAGAATTTTAGATGGACGAAATAATGGCAGTGTGCTGTGGCTAGCGCTGTGAACATCTTTGAACAGTATTTATTCACCGATATCTGAACATTGTATACAGTCTTTATCACAGTCAAGCTCTTCTGTAATACTATCATGGATAAATATACCAGACATATATATTTGGAAAATTTTAGGTGATGCTATGGTCAAAAGCTGAACAGCAGTGCTGTTAGCTCATGCTGCGTGCACCAGCCTTGGTTGCTCACTCAATACTGAGGCCTTCACACCTGGGAATGTTGCCCACAATTTTTTTAAATGGCATCTGTTTAGGAGAGCCCTGAGGAAGCTGATGTGAACCCCGTGTAGCTGCTGGAGTTTTAAATGATACGCTATACTTATGAGACCCATAAGGAGCATTGCGCACCAAGCGTGGAAAGCCTCAAAGTATGATGCGCAGTACAGTACAGTACAGTACTGTTCCTCCTGAAACTCCATCACCTTGTGACCTTCAATCAGTTCCTTCAGTATTGTACCTATTCTCGTTGAATACTTCCCAACAACCCCATCTATAGCACCTTTACTATTAAGCACTTCACATCTATACCAAAGCAGCGGTGAAAGGGCAACAAAAGTCTACAATGTACATGCTTGAATTTAGTAAAAATAAATAGGGTATACTGGAGTATATTTGTCTAATCCCTGTACAGGTTTTACTCCATCTGGAGCCTCCATCTTTGAAAAAGCATTCTCAATGAGAATTTACTACTCAAACTATTAAGATGTTTAATTTCTGGCTTCTGATTTCTTACATGACACATCTGCCATACTAAATACTTCTCTAACACTTACTTGAGGCCAGTGATAATCTCCATGGCACCATTGAAGTTGGCCATGTTCCAACAGGATAGAGCAACCCGCAAGATGCAAGACAACACTGCCTTCCTGTCCTCGTGGGTTGGCTGCGATACAATAACGTGTGTGATCCATGATGAAACCTGCAGTGTTGAAATAATGAGAATTGTCAGCTGATTTTTTGAATATTATTCAATAAATGCAAATCTTATTTGTTTTGTGGGGTGGGCATGGGCAGGGTTGGAGGAACATTTAAAGAAAATATCTCATCTCTTGGTTAAAATGTAATGATCATCCCCCAATAATAATTTGTGAACTTCCAAACAAAAACAAAAAAAACCAGTGTTGAATGTAATGAAACGCCATTTTCTGGGTGAGTCCCAAAGGCTTTCCAGGCTGATATGTATCTCTCTAGAATTTGGCATCAGTCGATGTAGGTGGAGTTCAAGGCCTACCGGGAACCACAAGCCAGTACCTGGCCCCTTCAGAGAGGCACACGAGGAGCAATGGCTGATAGAATTGAACATGTGATTTGGAGCATTCTTATATCTGCCATCGACCGGGACAGGCACCCAGAAAGGTCAGTGCCCAAAACAACAGAGCCAGCTGCTAAATAGGGGCTAACTAGCTGTGCAGTACCCCACACCCCTACCAATGAGGAAAACTATCCCCCCTACCCAGAGGTAAACAAGGGAAAAAAACAAAAAAAGGACTGACTTCAAGGGTGGCCAAGTACTGGAGTGTAAAAGACACAGCAGAGGTAGGTCCCAAAGTGACTTGTGGAAGGTGACCCCCAAGCTCCAAAGGCAGTACTTACTAGGCCCCTAAGGTAGGAAACCATAGGCGCATGCAGCCCAAGTACCGCAGAATATTAATCCTGGCTCGCACACCACCTGTAGAGGCAGACCATGCCACAAGGCACAGAAACCGAAATCAAAGCAGGAGCCAGAGGTACATGACCTACCAGTATCACATCAGCCAAGAATTGCCGGTTGGATCGCTGGCGCAGGAGTCTGGGGCTCCCTCTCTTCCCCCTCCTGGGAGGGGGGGGGGGTTTGTGCAGACAGCGGCATGGCAATGTGATGACATTATGCTCATTTGCTAATTTTTATTTGGGAATTCTATCATCTCATTTGGCTTACGGTAGCAATATTTTCACCAGAATAAGGGTTTGTTTTGGGTGCCTACCTTTCTGAGTGCCAGACATTTTCGAGGCGGGACCAAGAGCCAAAGCTCAACCCCCGCAAGCACAATTAGGTGAGTACATGGTCAATGGCAGACATAGAATGCACCCAACCACACGGGTTTTTTATAGGTTCGTAAGGTTTCTACAGGTTCTGGCTCATGGTCCCTAGTAAGCAAAACTCCATGCACTTTGATGCCAAAAAGCTAATAGTATACTGTATATCAGCCTGGATAGCTTCGGGGAGCCGACAAGGCTTCCCCAGAAAATTGCCTTGTCACCCATGTCTATTAGCCCTCCACATCACACACAGTTTGTTTTTCTGCACACTTTATTTTTTGAAACCCTTGGATTTTTGTAATGATCACAAGCAAGGGTTTAATTTTCAAATCGCCACTCGCATTACCATAGCACAAGAGTTAGCCTATTTTCATAGGCTTGTGTCCGAGCAACGACGTCTCCTCTTGGGTAATGTATGTCCCTCTTCAGCAATTTTTTCCAGAATAGCCTTTCTTCGTCAAATTAAACACTTGTTGTGGTATGTATCCCTCACTATCTACAAAATCTTTAAAATCACGAACAAATCTTTCAGCCAGTGGTTTGTTTGAAATTGCACCCTCACCATGCCTCAACACTATGAATGCCTGTTCCCTTTCTAAATTTCTCAAACCATCCCCTGCTCACCTTAAACTCTTTCATATCTGCATCACTCATTCCTGGGATTATCTTTACCAGATCTTCATGCAACATCCTTGCTTTTTCACAAATGATAGCCTCTGAAACGCTATCACCCATGATAACTGCTTCTCGTTTATCCAATTTAATAAAAACATTTCTAC
>WNGS01162647.1:1756899-1785446 GCA_020271785.1 Procambarus virginalis | reverse complement strand
AGCCTCAAGTGTTTGTGTTCTTTGTTTTGTGATTATTGTTAGACCTTTCGCCACTTTAGCACTCGTAATTTCACGATGTGACTGGCAGGTTCTCACCCGCACTCTATCATTACTTACTGTAATGCTAGACAGTTGACTTTAGTGTTGTTTGCTTTGTGGGGCTTTGCGGGTAGTCTAGGTAATTCTACAGACCTCCATGATTAGTTTACAGAGTCCTGATAGAGTGGGACACTGTTTCTGAGGGAAAAGGAGGGTTTGTGGTCACAGGATAAACAGTTATTGTGAGGGGGGAGGCTTTGCTCCCACCCCCCACCACCACACTCTGTAGCACAATTTCTCCATATGGGTACCCCCCCCCCAGGGATGGTACTCTAGGTCGTAAATCTGTTGGCTGTTGCGACTCCATTGCAACAGATCCTGATGACCCAGGTCACACTGATGACTTGTTGGGATCTGCTCACGTGAATTTTAGGAATCCAGATGATCATCTCAATTCTTTATAACATCTTTGGACACTTACCTAACTAAGTTAGACCTTGCAAGACACTTATGCAAGTCCATAATTCGAGCTATATGAGTAGTGTCAACTCTCACAACTTGCACCCACCCTGCGCTGCACTAGGCCTGCCTTCTCCCACATGACTGCCTAGCCGAGCCAGTTACTACGTTATCACCTGTTATCCAGCCCATGTATCTGTCCACCCACTTGCCCCACCCACCTACCAGCCAGCCAGGTAACCAACCAGCTGACCACCCAGCCAGCCACACACTAATTATAGTGTGGGGAAATTCAAATTTTGTTGGTTGTGGTACATAAACTTGCAAATATGTTTACTTTTTTTACTTCCGCAGTTAAAATTCTGCTTATCAACATGTCGGCCTTATATGGCAGGGGCCTTCCCATATAATTCGGATAAGCGAACTTATACAGTACTAACAAAATATATGATAATGATATTACTGAGCAATTTGCATAAACAAAGCTGAAAGAACAGTTATTAAAATTAACAAATTTCATATCCAAAAAATTAACTTTGCACTTTCAGGGGAAGTGACCATGCACATTATCTTGAGAGTAACAATGTGCTTACCTCTTTGAACCTCTTGGTGAGATGGGCTACAGCAGCAGTGGTCGAGCTAGAGAATTGGTGGACCCTGGATCGAGGTCGCAGGTCACTGGTAATGTGACGGATGTAAGCAATTGGGGGGACTCTGTAATAGAGCTCATATTCTACCTCTGTCAACTTCAGTGCCACTTCCTCTGGGAAGTGGAGGAGCTTCTGCAGGCCCTCAAGCTCATCCGAGTACAGCATTCCCATCCCTGTTCCATGTCGTACCAGCTCCGAACCTGTGGGAACCACACGAGTTGTGCATCGTAGCTTACAGGACGCAAAGAAACTGCCTTTTATTGGATTGGAAAGTACTTGCCTAGATATTCTGCCCTAAATATGACTGAATGGTTAAGCATTAGCTTCCTAGCTTTACCTTTCAAATACAAATATTTATTCAGGTAAAGTGAATACATACAAGGCGAGATACAAAAAGTTGTTGGATTTATAGATAGAGTTAGTACAGACAATGCCTAAAGCCACTATTACGCAAAGCATTTCGGGCAGGAAAAACACAGACTAAAACTTAATACTAGTCGAGATTAAAGTATAAATTGTGTTGAGGAGGAGGAGAAGAAAAAAAAAAAAAAGGGCCAGCCCTTGTTCAATTAATACCAGTAATTATTATTACATTCACATGTTTCTTTTTTCCCGTGTTATAATTCAGCAGGAAGAGAAATGAACGTGTGATCCACATGGCGTTTATTTATCATAGACCATGACATTACCAGGTTATTGGTTACACAACTTACTATTTACAATGTTTATAAAACGAAAAAGTATCAGCCAGAAAATTAAATGTACGCCACTACGTACAAGTGCTGTGAGTACCGTCTGCACACACATTAATAACCAAAAACTGCAATATGATCATCCTTACTTAGAAAAAGATGCTACACACACAATATAAATAAATGAAAGGAGATTATAATACACTTATATGGGCTTGCAGTTATATTAAAACACACTTTTCTGATTACCTGAAAGAGTCCTTTAGCATAGCTTGTGCCAGGTGATTTGAACGAGCAACATAATGCTGATGAAAAGTTGCTATTCTCCCCACCACTACCTGAGCCTCGTAAACTTTGTTCATGTTGATCAGTCCACCGGGCCCTATCCGAGTGAAGAAACTGTCTTCTCCACAGTAGTCAGAAATAAACTGCAAACAGAATGAAACATTATGAAACTAACAACATTTTCAATATCAAAAGACCACAAATCCCAACTTTTTAATTATATAAACTTTTTATTTTAAAACACTTGAAAACAAGTGCTTGGCTGTTGAGTTTCATTGTCTATGCTATATTCCCTTTCTTTTTCCCCTTTTTTCTCTCCATAAAATACACAACCTATTAAAATGACCTAAATGTGATGGTAAATATAGGCTGGGGATTTAGCGTCTCGGACTCTTCCCAACAGAAGATGAAATCAGTGTCAAATCTAAAGTCCATATCAGCCCAAGACCCAGGAAACAAGAGACACAAATGGAATTCAATATGAACAAATGCCATGTTTTAGAATGTGGAATCAGAGAAAATAGACCATACATACCTTACAAATTATGTGAAAAAGAATTACAGAACTCTAATAAAGAAGAAGACCTAGAGGGGGGGGGGGGTGAAGTAAAAGTGTCTATCATATTGTAGTAGAGCGGTAGTTGTGCCGGATGGATGTTCGCTTGATTGTTATTGTTTGGTGGCCGGCAGATCGGCTGTGTAATTAAATGAGTACAGGTCCGTAGAGGTGTGCTCCCCTAATTTCTGTTGCCTTAGCTTTAGTCATACGCTGTTTGCTTGTTGTTATAGTGAATGGACAGTGCTTGGACTGTGTGTGTGTTGTTTATATGACTTTTTTTCTTGCAGGATGTAACAGTACTTTAATTGTTTGATGAATAAAGCCACAAATCTGGAAGTGTTTATTTTACCTCAAGGTGGTTTTGGATAGTAAGCTGTCATAAGAGGAACACAAAGAGCAAACATTGTGAGACGAGTCTATGCGTCGCTTTCAAATTTCAGACTTGATTTTAATTATATGGATGGTGAAATACTAAAGAAACTGTTCATGACTTTTGTGAGACCAAAATTGAAACATGCAGCAGATATATGGTACCCAAATTTCAAGAAGCACATAAACTGGAAAAGATGCAAAGGCATGCTACAAAATGGCTTCCGAAACTGAAAAACAAGAGTTACGAGACGAGACTAGAGGTATTAAACATGCTAAAACTAAAAGATATTAGAAAAAGGGGTGATATGATCACTACTTACAAAATCCTAACAGGAATTGACTGAATCGATAAAGAATTCCTGAAACCAGCAACTTCATGAACAAGAGGACAGAGATTCAAGCTAAGGAAACAAAGGTGCCAAAAAACATTAGGAAGTTTTCATTTGCAAATAGAGTGGAAGACGATTGGAACAAGCTAGGAGAGAAGGTGTTGGAGCCCAAAACCGTCAGTAGTTTCAAAGTGTTGTAACACAGAGTACTAGGGAGACGGGATACTGCAAGCATAGCTCTCATCACTTAGGTAATTACACTTAGGTCATTACAGATGATGGCAGGCTCCTCCTAGTACAGGTAACCATGAAATGGTAGCAGGATCTTTTAATGGGTCAGGGTAAACTCAATTATATCCACAGAGAGCTATTATATCCATAAATGCATCATATATGTAAAACTCGGACAGTAATTGTTTAAATCATCATATATGATGACCACATTCCCCTAGTAATATTCATAATGATAACCGCATTCACCTATTACATGTAACCATGAAATGGTAATAGGATTTTTTCCACGAGTCAAAATAAATGCCATTACATCCACAGAAATCTTTTACAGTATATCCATATTTGCATCATACATGCAAAACCCAGAAAATAATTGTTTACATCATCGTAAGATGATAACCGTATTACCCCATGAATCAACGAAAGACATTAACCGCTGTTTAAGGGTTAAAGTGATTTATACCTAGATTTAGTTAACCCTTAAAGTGCGCATCACATCATATGACGTGCTAGGCGTTTTACCAGTCAACTGCTCTTCACGTCATATGATGTGTTGGAGTACTACGCAAGATTTAAACAGCCCGCGGATACACGGGGTTCACCACACCTTCATCAGGGATCTTGTAAACAGACGCCATTTTTTTAAAAAATCGTGGGCCAAACTCCCGGGTGTTAGGGGCCTCAGTATCGCGTAAGCTACCAAGCCTGACGCACGCAGCATGAGCTCACAGCACTGCTGTTCAGCTTGTGACCACAGCATCGCCTAAAAATGCCAAAATATACTTGTTCATGCTATTATGTAGCGATGATATTATTACAGAGGACCCCTGACTGTGATAAAAGTGACCAGGGTTCTGATAATAGCAGGATTGCGATGATATTTAGCGCTGTGCGCCATGGAGGGAGGAGTAATGCTGTGGGAGGGAGGGTGGTGGCGATGTTTTCTGACTGTGTGTGGCCACCTTTTATTGACTGCACTCAGCATACCAGTTTAGTGGTTCGCTATAGTGAACACAAATGTAGATACTTATATATAACGTGTGTATAGAGGGTATAAACAGCAAGAGAAGGTTTGGAGCCGCCATTTTGGTGAGGGCGGTGGCGTCGTCTGCACGACGCCACCGTGCAGACGACGGTGATGTTTACTGGTTACCACGATGGTCTATGGGCACCATACCAGTTTATTTGTACAAGTATGGTGAATAAAACAGGTAGATATTTATTTATAATGTGTGTATATAGCGTAATAACACCACACAGTATTGTTGGAGGAGAAATATTAGTGTCTGGCCTTGAGGGAGGCAGCCATCAGCTGACTGTGTTAGGTCCTATGTCTTTGTGACTTTACTCACCATACAAGCTTAGATGTACAGTTATGGTGAACAAAATATGTAGATACTTATATATAACGTCTGTATATAGTGAATTATAGCAAAAACAGTATTGTGGGAGGAGAATGTGGGCGAGTCAGATGATTGGAGGGAGGGCGGGAGTGGCTGGCTGGTACACGGCGGTCACTCCTCGTTACTTTTTGACTCATAATAGCTACTTAGTGGTTCGTTATAGTGAACAGAGCATGCAGATACTTATATATAACCTGTGCTTATAGTGTAATAACCGACAAAGTATTTGTTCACTGATTGATGAACATAACTGAATCAACAATATGCACACCATATTTTTGAGTACAGCAATGATTCACTCATTTTATTATATAAATATATCAAACTACACACTATTGAATAATATTACAGCAAAAAAACTATGAAACATCAATCAGAGACATTGAAATAATTAGGTAATTATCTCTTTGTGGCAACTCTGGCCTGACAGCTAGCGAGCAACAGACCGCCTGGGACGCATGCTGAGTCAGCGCCTATAATTTGCCAGACTTCCCCGCTCTATAGCGGGCAATATATGGCACTTACGATTTTTTTATTATTTTTCCCGTGATCAGTGAACACAAAATAACAGGTTAGGAAGAAAAAATCATTTTTTTTTTTTTCAAAATGACATGCGCCTGTGGGGATGGCAGGATATTAGACCCCGAGCATGTTAAGGGTTAAGTAACTACCTTCTTTTCACCGAAGTCAAATGTTCGCTTGACTATTCTTCGGGTTTCCTCGGGTTTTAATTATTTTACTGCAACTTACACCTGTCGTGCAGCTTTCAGTGATTGGTAGATTCTGATGCCTTGTCTTTTTCGTCATCAACCTGCTGCAAGGTTGATCTTGTTTATTTTTTATTTTGTGTAAAATTGGAAATCGTTTATTTCTTAGTTGTGATGTACATTGTTATGTCCTACATGCATGGTCTTGCATCTTTCTATATTAAAAGGCATTTGCCAGTCTTTCGACCATTTGTGGAGTGCATGTATCCCCTCTTTGTAAGGTCTCGATATCATTTTCACTTCCTACTTTACTGTGAATCTTAAGTGCATCCATCTGCAAATTTGATTGTGTGATTTGTAATACTGTACTCTCATCCGTCATTGATGCCTATGACAAAGTGTTGGCCCCAATATAGAACCTTGCAATACCCCACACACCCTATTTCTCCAGTCATCTTCATTTCTCTTTAAGATGACCTCTTTGCTTTCTTTCCTATAACCATTATCCATTCTAGTACTCTACCATTTATTTCATGTACTTATAATTTCCTTGCAGTCTTTCATGCAGTACCATCTTGAGCATCTGTCAGACTGGTGGACCAATGCTTCAAAATCTTGTTTCAATTTGCTGCAAAGTTTAGGCTAATAATATGGTAGCTGTGACGTAACGTCGTCGATGGAAGGCATTGCATTGCAGGGAATATTTGAGGAATTTGTTTAGATCTTTTGCAAGGTCACAATACCTTTCTTACCTTCTGCTTTCCTCTAGATCTTTTTATCATCTGCAGGTTTTAAGATGTGGTTTGTAATACAGTATTGTCATCCAGCTTGTGTCATTGTTGTATAATATAAATTGGGTTGGCCCTAAAATGAAATTTTGCAGTACTTTGCTATCAAAATGTTTCCAGTCTGGTATTTTCCCAGTTAGGATAACCATTTGCATTGTCTTTTAACCATTTTTATACACTTCAGCATTCTACCATTGATTCCATTCCAAATCTTTATAGTAGACATGGCAGCAAGAGACATGCAATGTGAACAATTTACATGCTCATCAAACATTTAAGCATGAGCCACAATGCTTGGACCAACAAGCAAGTCCAAAGGAATACTGAACACTTATCTGATGTTTGGTCCCCGCAGGTCACCATAGAGGCGTTACATTTTGGACATCATGTGGGAGAGTGGGGTTTGTCTCCTCACCCATACCCGAAGTGGGCCGGGCCGCCACCTGGTGGCAGAGGAAAAAAGTCAGTTGATGCCCTTGTTAACTTGTAGTCTGAGTTTTGATTTAATAGTTCAGCACCCGTCAAAACATTTCTCAGAAGATAATTCTGTTTTGTGGCCTCCTTTTGATGTTTTTGTGGATAGTTCACCTCAATACTGAGTCCATCTCTAATCCCCTGTGTTCCCTGCCCCTGAAGAAGGGCCAAGGGGGATTTGCATGAGCACTTATTCTTGGCAAGAAGAGAATCTGTCAGGTGACCGCTGTTTCAAGTTTATCTGGTAATTGTCAGTATGCAAATTGTGGGAATTTATTGAGGGAGTGGCCCAGAAAGTAATTTACTTTTATACAGTGCAAAATATTGCATAAAAAATTTAAATTCCTTGACATCAAACAGATTTTATTAATTCCTAATACAACACCAGTATATTCCAGTATATTCTAAAAAATTATTTATTGTATTTTAAAAGTTCAGTGCTGAATGTAATGAAACATCTTTATGGTTGGGCCTCTGTAGGTCCCAGCAGTTAGCCACACTGAGGTAGCTCCACACATAAGAAATGTAAGAAAGGGGAGACATGATAACCACCTACAAAATTATCAGGGAATTGACAGGGTGAACAAAGAAACTCTTCAGCACGGGTGGAACACGAACAAGGGGACACAGATGAAAACTTAGTACCCAAATGAGCCACAGAGACATTAGAAGAATTTTTCAGTGTCAGAGTAGTTAGTAAATGGAATGCACTAGGAAGTGATGTGGTGGAGGCTGACTCCATACACAGTTTCAAATGTAGATATGATAGAGCCCAATAGGCTCAGGAATCTGTGCACCAGTTAATTGACAGTTGAGAGGCGGGACCAAAGAGACAAAGCTCAACCCCCGCAAGCACAAGTAGGTGAATACAAATAGGCGAGTACACACAAGTCACATTAGACCAAGGAGTTCTAATAGATTACAGAGACAGAACTTGTTTCCTTCTCCCCCCCCCCCTACTAAATGTGCATGTGATTTGGCATAGTACCAATGCCAAAGAAACATCCACAAAGTAGCAAACCAAAACACAGCTGCAAGGTTTACTGACAATAAGGAAATGAAACGGTTAACAACTCCACAAACAATCAAGAAAGTGATTAGGTCAAACCTTCCTAGTTACACCTGGCCACTACAAGGTAGAAGTACCACCACGAGCTGCCGGCTCCCAGTGTCTACTATCCTCAGACAAGAGCCTAAATAAAAACTGACACACCTGGTAGGAGGGAATATCTTGGCTATCTTGAGATGATTTCGGGCTTTAGTGTCCCCGCGGACCGGTCCTCGACCAGGCCTCCACCCTTAGGAAGCAGCCCGTGAAGCTGACTAACACCCAGGTACCTATTTTACTGCTAGGTAACGGGCATAGGGTGAAAAAAAAACTGCCCATTGTTTCTCGTTGGCGCCTGGGATCGAACCCGGGACCACAAGTCCAGTGTGCTGTCCGCTCAGCTGACCGGCTAAGGGGCCAGGGCATCACCGAAGCCCAGTCAGAAAGAAGAGCCTCATTACATCCAACACTGGTTTTCTGGTGGGCCAAACTGTGGCCCTCCTGTAGCAAACCAACTACAGAGAATAGGAAAACTGAGACTTACAAGAGAGGAGAAAGAAAGCAAAGATCAAACTGCCGAAGAGGAGAGACCAGGATGAGAAATGCTAATAAGGCAACACAAGACGACAGTAACCAGAGACATTGACCAGGTAGTGAACTGCCAGGATCATATTACACCACCTAAACCCAAGCCCACACATCACCCCAAAACATATTAAAAAATAGTGAATGGAACTTACAGTTTCATCTAACAACCAAAGTGTACTTCAGCTCTGCCTTCCTTTCAAAATGTTTTAAATTTGACATTTTTTGGTTTTGTTTTTATCTTAAAGACCTGCCCAAAACGCTGCACGTACTAGTGGCTTTACAAGAATGTTAACACCATGCAGAGAGAGCAAAAGGCCATCAGTGAAATAGAGAGAAACCCGAAATATTTTTTCTCCTATGCAAAATCAAGATCAAAAACCACATCTAGTATCGGGCCCCTGCGAAAGGAAGATGGAACTTTCACCGATGACAACAAAGAAATGAGCGAGCTACTGAGGAAGCATACGACTCTGTTTTCAGCGAGCCATTAAACGCACTAAAGATCGATAACCCAAATGAATTTTTCATGGATATGATACCAACATCAAATCATATATCAGACGTCACCCTATCCCCACTGGATTTTGAAGAAGCCATAAACAGTATGCCTATGCACTCTGCACCAGGCCCGGATTCTTGGAACTCCATATTCATCAAGAACTGTAAAAAACACTATCGCAGGCCCTCCACATTCTGTGGAGACAAAGCCTAGATACTGGCGTTATTCCTGATATACTAAAACAGCAGAGATAGCACCACTTCATAAAGGAGGAAATAAGGCAGAGGCAAAAAATTACAGACCGATAGCACTAACATCGCACATCATAAAAATTTTGAGAGAGTGCTAAGAAGTAAGATCACAAAATACATGGAATCACAGCATCTCCATAACCCCCGACAACATGGTTTCAGAACAGGGCGCTCTTGCCTGTCGCAGTTGCTGGACCACTATGATATGGCATTAGATGCTATGGAAGACAAACAAAACGCTGATGTAATTTACACAGATTTCGCAAAAGCTTTTGATAAATGTGACCATGGTGTTATTGCCCATAAAATGCGCTCAAAAGGAATTACCGGAAAAATAGGCAGATGGATCTACAATTTCCTGACCAACAGAACCCAATGTGTAATAGTCAACAAAATAAAATCCAACCCGTCAACCGTTAAGAGCTCAGTCCCCCAGGGTACTGTGCTTGCTCCAGTACTTTTTCTCATCCTCATATCGGACATAGACAAGAACACAACCTATAGCACTGTATCATCCTTTGCAGATGACACTAGGATCTTCATGAGAGTAGGCAACATAGAGGACACGGCGAACCTCCAGTCAGATGTAGATCAGGTCTTTCTATGGGCTACAGAAAATAATATGGTGTTTAACGAAGATAAGTTCCAGCTCATGCGCTATGGAAAAAATGAAAATATAAAAACGGAAACCACGTACAAAACTCAGGCAAATCATAACATAGAACGAAAAGGCAATGTAAAGGATCTGGGTGTACTCATGTCGGAAGACCTTACCTTTAAAGAACACAATAAAGTAGCCGTCACAACTGCAAGAAAAATGACAGGTTGGATAACAAGAACTTTTCACACTAAGATGCTATACCGATGATGATACTTTTCAAAACGCTTGTGCTCTCTAGAGTGGAGTACTGCTGCACAATGACAGCCCCTTTCAAAGCTGGAGAAATTGCTGACCTGGAGAGCGTGCAGAGATCCTTTACTGCTAGAATCCACTCGGTAAAACATCTAAACTATTGGGACCGACTAAAGAGCCTAAATCTGTATTCCCTTGAGCGCAGGCGAGGGGAGAGATACATAATAATTTACACGTGGAAAATATTAGAGGGGGGTCCCAAACCTGCACACAGAAATAACATCACATGAGACCAGAAGACATGGCAGGATGTGCAGAATACCCCCGTTGAAAAGCAGAGGTGCAACTGGTACTCTGAGAGAGAACTCTATCAACATCAGGGCCCGAGACTGTTCAACACGCTTCCCACTACACATAAGGGGCATAACTGGCAAACCCCTCACAGTGTTCAAGAGAGAACTGGATAAGCACCTCCAAAGGATACCTGATCAACCAGGCTGTGACTCATACGTCAGGCTGCGAGCAGCCGCGTCCAACAGCCTGGTTGATCAGTCCAGCAACCAGGAGCCTGGTCGATGACCGGGCCGCGGGGACGCTAAGCCCCGGAAGCACCTCAAGGTATCCTCAAGGTAAGGTATGCTCTGTATCCTACAAAAACCCAGTGTACCTTCCTGTATGGTATGTATGTATGTATGTTATGTGTATATTATATATATATATATATAGTATATATATTATATTATATATATATATATATATATATATATTATATATATATCATATTATATATATATCTATAATATATATAGAAATAAATAAATAAATAAATCTTGCTTATCCACCAGGTTATATTGTTCATTTCTTCATGTGTTCATTCTTCATTTCATACTATATTGTTATTTGCTATTACTGTCACAGTACAGTGATCATATTTTTTTTTTTTTTTTTAAGATATATACAAGAGGGGTTAAATTATGTACAGCCACTAGTACGCATAGCATTTAGGGCAGGTCCCCGGAATACAACCCCCACGAAGAATCATTTTTACAACCAAGTACACATTTTACTGTTGCGTTAAACAGAGGCTACAGTTAAGGATTTGGGCCCAGTAAATCCTCCCCAGCCAGGATACGAACCATGACAAAGCATTCGCGGAACGCCAGACGAGTCTGTTACCACTACACCAAGGAGACTGATATTCTATTTGTTTTATTATATACGTATTTGCATTATTTTTTTCTTTTTTAGCTATAATTAATTATATTCACAGCATATTTAGCATTTTACTGTTCTGTTATTGCTTACCTTATCGTATCTTTACTCCATTACATCTACATGCAAGCCGATATTGATCCTAAACTAAATCTGCTGTCACAAATTTACAATAACCAGCATATTGATGATCACTCCTGCAGGTATTACACAGCAAACCTTGCAAAAAACAAACTCCAAAATAACACCTGCCTATCAGGTTTTCAACCAAAATGTCAGATCACTTGGTAAACATTTTAAGGATATAAATGCATACTCTTAGCACTAGGTACTAAATTATGGTTCATTATTTTAACAGAAACCTGGCTAAGTAAAGACCATACCCAACTTTATAACTAAGCTGATTATAAAGCCATTTACAACTGTAGGCATAACAAAAAAACAGCATTGAATGTAATGAAATGCCACTTTCTGGGCGAGACCCGAAGGCTCCCCAGAGTTATCCGGGCTGATATGAATGTATTACTCGTCAACACGAAGTTGAGACAACTGGCTGCAACCGCAGACTCAAAGCGACACAGGCCCTATGAGACCCTGGAACATTACAAGGTCGCAAGTGGCCAGGACCCTGTTTGACCTCCAAAAAACCCATGCTCGAATGTCACCCAAGACATATTACCAAAGACGGCAGCCAAAGCAGCAAACTTAAGAACATCATGGGCACGAGGATAGATCGAAGGCTGGCTAGACCTGATAATCCGGGAAGACCCGCCCTGGAACAGGAAAGAAGGGAAACCGGGTCAACCCAAAGCGCAGGGAGCCGCAACCAGTCAACAACACATGATGTACCCCTTGTCTGACCAACCAAGTATCAACAACCCAAGGACCCCTCCTTGGGTTGTTGGAAAGCAGCAAACTCATTCTTCACCAGAAAAGAAGGAGACAGCTGCAAACAAACAAACCTACCACCAGGACCAAAGAGCAGAAACCCCCCTGCGCCGGAGGATAGCATGAAGTTCCCCAACCCGACTCCCAGAGGCCAATGCCAACAGGAAATAGCCTTAGAAAAACAATCTTGAACCAAAGGGGCCACTACAACCTGGGAAGAAGAAGAAAAGAGCGCACCCAGTCCAACGACCAGGACGGCTCAGGCGGCATATGAACAGGCCAGAGGTGAAACAACTGAGACAGATATGGAATGGAGCAGAAGCAACATCAATACCGAACGCAAGCTGCAGCGGCTTCACCAGCGCCCACACAATACAAGGCGACAGTATTTGGCATGAGATGACGGTCCTGAAACAACACCAAAAGGAAGGACAAGAACACCCTATCAGAGACCAAAGTACACCTACGCAGAGATAGGAAATAACGGAAGGACCACCAGGAAACTTCATATTGCCGCCGAGATGAAACACTCAGGTGGGGAGAAACCATCAACGAAGCCACTTGTGCACCATACAAGTGACGATAGACTCGAGTCAAAAAGATCAGACTCGAAGACTCGAGGAGAAAGAGTGAACCAGCAACGTACCAGGCTCTGCCGATCCATTGAAAGAGGCGGAGCCGCAAGAAGACCCTCAAGTTCTAACACCGAGCAAGCAGAACCTGATACCAAAGCTGGGCCGACCATCAAGGAGCCAGAACAACAACTCTCCCTGGTAAATCTCCAAGCGAGCCAGGACCTGGAGCAACAGCTGGAACCAAGGGGAGAAGTTACAGGTATCCCCACCTCGCCCAGTACTGCCTGAAGGTGTCAAGCCTGACAGCCTCGCAGTCGGGGAGGGTGCCACGTATACCGGAAGATGCCTCGACCCCACCAACGCAAAAAACGTCCACCTCCAGAGATTCTAATGTCCAGCAGAGTCAACTGAACGAGTCGGCATCAACCGTCCTTCTGTGGATAGGGGAATGAATCATGACAGGCCATCCTACAGGATGTTGGAACCCCCCGAATGTGAACTGCTAGAGAGTCAAACCACGAGAACTCAGCAGACGAGTCACTTGAAGCGACCAGCCCCAAAGAGCCAAGGACGAACCCCTGCGTTCAGGTAATGAACCACTGGGGAACAGTCCAAATGGAGCTGAATCATCGATTGCAGAAGCCATATTTCTGTTACCTTGGATGGAAGCTGTCATGTCTGGTGTCCCCAGGATGCTCATTATTCAGGAATACTTGTATTATGCGGAGGCCGCCATATGCCCAAGGGGGAAATTAGATAAAGAGGATTAATCATTCATGCCATAGTGTCAGGGAGTGCACAGCTTGAAGATGCCCAGGCGTGAGAGAGGGGGGGGGACGCCAGCAAGGCGAGAGATAAGCTCCGACTTCTAGGATCAATCTCAACCAGCGCGATGAACAACAACAGTGACACAGTCGTGATGTGGTCATGACATCACTCTTCTACCGATCATGTAACGATCAGTACATCATGGTTGCGGCACCTTTGCTGCAACGCCATTGGTCACTTGTAGACCTGGTGTTTGTGCACGAGAAAGCGTGCAACCCTGTACAAGATTATTCTCGTGAGGAACTTCATGTGTGTTTGACGTGTCTTCTGTCTATCGGCCAATAGACAGAACACACCATCCGTTCCTCACCAAGTTCTGCATTCTGCTCGATATACCAGCGCTTGCCCACAATCGCGACTGTGACTATATTGTTTAGAAATCTAGAGAGTGACAAAAGTCTGTGAATCACCAGAGCGAAACAGACTGGTACAGTATCAGCTAACATCTGTAAGATCAAGATCGTCTATGGGTAACTCAGTGGTCTAGAGTGAACTAAGTGGCCAAGTAATGTGTGGGACTTTACTACAGTGTACCTACATGGTATATCTTGAGATGAGATATAAGATATATATATTATGCATCGTATACTAGTAGCCAGACGCACTCTCAGCCTACTATGCAAGGCCCGATTTGCTAATAAGCCAAGTTTTCATGAAGTAATTGTTTTTCGACAACTTAACCTACCTAACCTAACATAACATAACTTTTTCGGCTACNTCACTAATATGAATAGGTCCAATACTGGCAGTGGTTTTCGCTTTTGATTTAGCATATGTGAAGAAATATTTTGGGTTTTTCTTTATTTCTTTAATTGCTTTCTGTTCTAGTTGCCTTTCTTCAGTCTGATAGGAATGCTTCAGTCTCCCTGTTTAAATTATTTCTTCTTTGTATGGAGAGTTGTGTATGCTTAAGCATTTACATTAATTTCTTCCTTCTTTTGTAATGTCGTCTGCGTTCTCTTTCTACATTTGGCCTCTTTCTGGCTTTCCTCAAAGGAACATGTTTCAGACAGACTTCATATGCTTCAGAAGTCAGTTTTTCTATTCCTTGTGTAGGATTTTTATTTCTTAGAACATTTTCCCATTGAATGTTTGTAAGTTCCCGGTTTATTTTCTTCCAGTCTATCCTTTTATTATTAAAATTGAATTTATTGAATAACCCTTCTCGCTTGTTTTTTCTTGGACCTACTACCATTATTAATGTTAGTTAACACTTCAATGAGCTTGTGGTCCAAGTACGTAGTGTCTGAGAAAGTAATGTCTCTGATTAGCTCCTCACTGTTTGTGAATATTAGGTCCAGCGTGTTTTCGTTCCTAGTTGGTTCTGTAATCTGCTGACTGAGCGAGAATTTGTCACAATCTCAGTAGTTCTCTGACCTGTGGTTGGTTATTTCCAGGTTGATTTCCTGCTATAATGTTATTGTTTACTATTCTCCATTTTAAACTGGGTAGATTAAAGTCTCCAAGGATGATGATATCTGGTACTGGGTTTGCTAGGTTATCAAGGATATTCTCTATTTTGTGGATCTGTTCAGTGAATTCCTCAACTGTTACATCTGGCAGTTTGTATATTAAAATAATAAGTAGATTCATATTTTCTACCTTGATTTCAAGTATCTCTACCACCTCATTGGACGAGTTCAGGAGCTCTGTGCATGCCCGCTTCTCTTTAATATACAGACCTACTCCTCCACTTGGCCTAATTATTCTATCATCTATATAAATTATAATTCAGAATCCAGATTTCACCATCCATGTGGTTTTTTGTGGGTTTCTGTAAATGCACCAATTATTGAGTTCAATTCTATTAGGAGGCCATTTATGAACTTAACTATTTCTTGATTTTGGTTTCAAGCCTTGTATGTTTGCAAATATGAATGATTTCCCACATTGCGTGTCACTTCTGGTGGGCTTTGGTAGTTCTCCCCCAATCTACCCAGGTCCAGGGTGTGTTGTTTTGGGAGCGATTCATCCAGTGTTGGTAGTAGGACGGGTGTTGTGTGGTGTAGTACCTGTGTGCGTGTTGATAATTTGTATTCCAGTCTTGTGGGTCTCTCCCTTACCCTCTGTAATCTTGTAGTGGTTCCATCTGACTGTTCCTCTCTCTTATATTTTCTACTCTGTTTCTGCCTCCTCTAAAAAATTTCCAGTAGTGTCATACTGATCTTCCCGTCTATAACGCTGTGTACCTCTCACGTGGAATTCCGGACACTGAAGACTGTAGCATTTTTTGTCCCTAATTGAAAATCGACATAATTTAGGGTGGAAGTATCTACACCCTGTTCCAAAACGGCATGCACCCCTCGCCAACATGTTCCTGCATTTTCGAGGATGCAGAAAATTGCATTTTGCTCTTAATTTTCCATTTTGGCATATTCCTTGAGCGTAGAACTTACAAATATTTCCAGTTTTTGCGTTTTTCAAGGTATTTATACCTGTGGCTGTCTTGTCTACCTCTTTATTGGAGCCATCTCCATCTTTTGTTCCAATTCCTTCATTTATGCACTCTTGTCTCACTGTTGCTCACATCGTTTATATTACCTGGCTCTGTAATATTGCTGTTATTTTGTACCACAATACCCTCTTCCTCCGCACTACTGCTGCGGTTCTCTAAACTACCTGTTCCTGAGTTTGGGTCATTATCCAGTGTTTTCTTTTCCTAGTCCGCATATATCACTGGTAGCTTTTCTGTGAATGATAATCTCTGTGACTCGGGAATGTTTTTCATCAGTTTAGTTATGTTATGGTTGGTTGCATAGTTGGAGAATTACATGGTTGGAGAATTTCTTTCAGTGGTTTTCAAGGCTTCGGTCTCTATTAGAAACCAGCAGGGTTGACCCCACCGGCTTCAGAGTGGGGTCAGCCTATACATCAAAGACACACTCATCTGTACTGAGCTGCTAAACACCTCAAATGATATGGTAGAAGTGCTGATAATCAAAATAGAGATCCTAAATGTAGTTATTGTCCTTGTATATAAGTCACCGGAGGCAAACCTTCAGCAGTTTAAAAACCAACTAATGAAAATAGAACATTGCTTGGAAAACCTCATAAATCCAGCTCCGAACATCATTCTGCTTGGGGACTTCAACCTACGGCACCTGAAATGGAAGCACCTGGCTAATACAGTAATATCAGAAAGAATACCAGGAAGTAGCCTTAATGAACAGGCACATGCAAATGACCTGCTACGGATGTGCGACAGGTTTGCCTTAAACCAGCAAATAGTAGAACCAACTAGGAAGGAGAACATGCTGGACCTCATTTTCACTAATAATGATGAATTGATCAGGAACATAATGATTACAAATACCTGTTACTCAGATCACAACTTAATTGAAGTTATGACAACCATGGGGAATAGACCTCCAAAACCTGTCCTGATTCCCGGTGGAGGAGATTTCAGCAAATTCAATTTCAATAATAAACAGATAAACTGGGAGCAAATAAACCAGGACTTCACAGAAATAAACTGGGAAGAACAGCTAGGAAATGCGAACCTGAACCAGTGCCTGGAAAAAATAAGCTCAGTAGCACTAGAAATATGTACAAACCGCATACCCCTAAGAAAAAAGAGGAAGAGATGCAGATTGGAACGAGAACGTCGTTCCCTATATAAGCGAAGAAAACGAATCGCGGAACAACTTGAGAGTCACACCCTATCTCAGGAACGGCGAAGAAGGCTAGGTAGCGAAATAGGAAAAATTGAACTCAAGCTACAAGAATCATACAAAACGCAGGAGAGGCAAAGAGAGCAAAAGGCCATCAGTGAAATAGAGAGAAACCCGAAATATTTTTTCTCCTATGCAAAATCAAGATCGAAAACCACATCTAGTATTGGGCCCCTGAGAAAGGAAGATGGAACTTTCACCGATGACAACAAAGAAATGAGCGAGCTACTGAGGAAGCAGTATGACTCGGTTTTCAGCGAGCCATTAAACGCACTAAAGATCGGTAACCCAAATGAATTTTTCATGGATATGATACCAACATCAAATCATATATCAGACGTCACCCTATCCCCCCTGGACTTTGAAGAAGCCATAAACAGTATGCCTATGCACTCTGCACCAGGCCCGGATTCTTGGAACTCCATATTCATCAAGAACTGCAAAAAACCACTATCGCAGGCCCTCCACATTCTGTGGAGACAAAGCCTAGATACTGGCGTTATTCCTGATATACTAAAAACAGCAGAGATAGCACCACTTCATAAAGGAGGAAATAAGGCAGAGGCAAAAAATTACAGACCGATAGCGTTAACATCGCACATCATTAAAATTTTTGAGAGAGTGCTAAGAAGTAAGCTCACAAAATACATGGAAGCACAGCATCTCCATAACCCCCGACAACATGGTTTCAGAACAGGGCGCTCTTGCCTGTCGCAGTTGCTGGACCACTATGATATGGCATTAGATGCTATGGAAGACAAACAAAACGCTGATGTAATTTACACAGATTTCGCAAAAGCTTTTGATAAATGTGACCATGGTGTTATTGCACATAAAATGCGCTCAAAAGGAATTACCGGAAAAATAGGCAGATGGATCTACAATTTCCTGACCAACAGAACCCAATGTGTAATAGTCAACAAAATAAAATCCAGCCCATCAACCGTTAAGAGCTCAGTCCCCCAGGGTACTGTGCTTGCTCCAGTACTTTTTCTCATCCTCATATCGGACATAGACAAGAACACAACCTATAGCACTGTATCATCCTTTGCAGATGACACCAGGATCTTCATGAGAGTAGGCAACATAGAGGACACGGCAAACCTCCAGTCAGATGTAGATCAGGTCTTTCTATGGGCTACAGAAAATAATATGGTGTTTAACGAAGATAAGTTCCAGCTCATGCGCTATGGAAAAAATGAAAATATAAAAACGAAACCACGTACAAAACTCAGACAAATCATAACATAGCACGAAAAGGCAATGTAAAGGATTTGGGTGTACTCATGTCGGAAGACCTTACCTTTAAAGAACACAATAAAGTGGCCGTCACAACTGCACGAAAAATGACGGGTTGGATAACAAGAACTTTTCACACTAGAGATGCTATACCGATGATGATACTTTTCAAAACGCTGGTGCTCTCTAGAGTGGAGTACTGCTGCACAATGACAGCCCCTTTCAAAGCTGGAGAAATTGCTGACCTGGAGAGCGTGCAGAGATCCTTTACTGCTAGAATCCACTCGGTAAAACATCTAAACTATTGGGACCGACTAAAGAGCCTAAATCTGTACTCCCTTGAGCGCAGGCGGGAGAGACACATAATAATTTACACATGGAAAATATTAGAGGGGCTGGTCCCAAACCTGCACACAGAAATAACATCACATGCGACCAGAAGACATGGCAGGATGTGCAGAATACCCCTGTTGAAAAACAGAGGTGCAACTGGTACTCTGAGAGAGAACTCTATCAACATCAGGGGCCCGAGACTGTTCAACACGCTCCCGCTACACAGAAGTGGCATAACTGGCAAACCCCTCACAGTGTTCAAGAGAGAACTGGATAAGCACCTCCAAAGGATACCTGATCAACCAGGCTGTGACTCATACGTCAGGCTGCGAGCAGCCGCGTCCAACAGCCTGGTTGATCAGTCCAGCAACCAGGAGGCCTGGTCGATGACCGGGCCGCGGGGACGCTAAGCCCCGGAAGCACCTCAAGGTAAGGTAACCTCAAGGTAGCAGAGGTTTGTTTTGACTCGCTGACTTTCTGGTTGCCAGGAGGTGGCAAAAATACGTCCCCTCTCCTTGCACCTCTATGAGAGAGAAGTTCTGGCGCGGGTCCCCAGAAGGCCTTTAGAACTCCACAGTTGATGTGACCTAATAGATGATAACAAATCAGTATATAGTAGCTTCATGGAGCCACAAAGGGCCCTCTCCAGAAAACTTAATATAATTCTCACCTGTAGTGTGTGCAGGTCGAGACCCACTGTGGATTTAGGTAATGGAATGAGTGTCACACCATGATCGTTGCTCAGCAGCTGCACGGGACTGTAATCCTCCATCTCTCCTCCATTAGCACTGTCCTCCACTCCACTGCTTACCATACTAAAAGCAAAATTTATATTAATAGAACATTTAACATGATCAGCAATTATCATCAGCCAGAAAATTAAATGTACGCCACTACGTACAAGTGCTGTGAGTACCGTCTGCACACACATTAATAACCAAAAACTGCAATATGATCATCCTTACTTAGAAAAAGATGCTACACACACAATATAAATAAATGAAAGGAGATTATAATACACTTATATGGGCTTGCAGTTATATTAAAACACACTTTTCTGATTACCTGAAAGAGTCCTTTAGCATAGCTTGTGCCAGGTGATTTGAACGAGCAACATAATGCTGATGAAAAGTTGCTATTCTCCCCACCACTACCTGAGCCTCGTAAACTTTGTTCATGTTGATCAGTCCACCGGGCCCTATCCGAGTGAAGAAACTGTCTTCTCCACAGTAGTCAGAAATAAACTGCAAACAGAATGAAACATTATGAAACTAACAACATTTTCAATATCAAAAGACCACAAATCCCAACTTTTTAATTATATAAACTTTTTTATTTTAAAACACTTGAAAACAAGTGCTTGGCTGTTGAGTTTCATTGTCTATGCTATATTCCCTTTCTTTTTCCCTTTTTTCTCTCCATAAAATACACAACCTATTAAAATGACCTAAATGTGATGGTAAATATAGGCTGGGGATTTAGCGTCTCGGACTCTTCCCAACAGAAGATGAAATCAGTGTCAAATCTAAAGTCCATATCAGCCCAAGACCCAGGAAACAAGAGACACAAATGGAATTCAATATGAACAAATGCCATGTTTTAGAATGTGGAATCAGAGAAAATAGACCATACATACCTTACAAATTATGTGAAAAAGAATTACAGAACTCTAATAAAGAAGAAGACCTAGAGGGGGGGGGGGGTGAAGTAAAAGTGTCTATCATATTGTAGTAGAGCGGTAGTTGTGCCGGATGGATGTTCGCTTGATTGTTATTGTTTGGTGGCCGGCAGATCGGCTGTGTAATTAAATGAGTACAGGTCCGTAGAGGTGTGCTCCCCTAATTTCTGTTGCCTTAGCTTTAGTCATATGCTGTTTGCTTGTTGTTATAGTGAATGGACAGTGCTTGGACTGTGTGTGTGTTGTTTATATGACTTTTTTTCTTGCAGGATGTAACAGTACTTTAATTGTTTGATGAATAAAGCCACAAATCTGGAAGTGTTTATTTTACCTCAAGGTGGTTTTGGATAGTAAGCTGTCATAAGAGGAACACAAAGAGCAAACATTGTGAGACGAGTCTATGCGTCGCTTTCAAATTTCAGACGATTTTAATTATATGGATGGTGAAATACTAAAGAAACTGTTCATGACTTTTGTGAGACCAAAATTGAAACATGCAGCAGATATATGGTACCCAAATTTCAAGAAGCACATAAACTGGAAAAGATGCAAAGGCATGCTACAAAATGGCTTCCGAAACTGAAAAACAAGAGTTACGAGACGAGACTAGAGGTATTAAACATGCTAAAACTAAAAGATATTAGAAAAAGGGGTGATATGATCACTACTTACAAAATCCTAACAGGAATTGACTGAATTGATAAAGAATTCCTGAAACCAGCAACTTCATGAACAAGAGGACAGAGATTCAAGCTAAGGAAACAAAGGTGCCAAAAAACATTAGGAAGTTTTCATTTGCAAATAGAGTGGAAGACGATTGGAACAAGCTAGGAGAGAAGGTGTTGGAGCCCAAAACCGTCAGTAGTTTCAAAGTGTTGTAATACAGAGTACTAGGGAGACGGGATACCGCAAGCATAGCTCTCATCACTTTGGTAATTACACTTAGGTCATTACAGATGATGGCAGGCTCCTCCTAGTACAGGTAACCATGAAATGGTAGCAGGATCTTTTAATGGGTCAAGGTGAACTCAATTATATCCACAGAGAGCTATTATATTCATAATTGAATCATATATGTAAAACTCAGACAGTAATTGTTTAAATCATCATATATGATGACCACATTCCCCTAGTAATATTCATGATGATAACCGCATTCACCTATTACATGTAACCATGAAATGGTAATAGGATTTTTTTCATGAGTCAAAGTAAATGCCATTACATCCACAGAAATCTTTTACAGTATATCCATATTTGCATCATACATGCAAAACCCAGAAAATAATTGTTTACATCATCGTAAGATGATAACCGTATTACCCCATGAATCAACGAAAGACATTAACCGCTGTTTAAGGGTTAAAGTGATTTATACCTAGATTTAGTTAAGTAACTACCTTCTTTTCACCGAAGTCAAATGTTCGCTTGACTATTCTTCGGGTTTCCTCGGGTTTTAATTATTTTACTGCAACTTACACCTGTCGTGCAACTTTCAGTGATTGGTAGATTCTGATGCCTTGTCTTTTTCGTCATCAACCTGCTGCAAGGTTGATCTTGTTTATTTTTTATTTTGTGTAAAATTGGAAATCGTTTATTTCTTAGTTGTGATGTACATTGTTATGTCCTACATGCATGGTCTTGCATCTTTCTATATTAAAAGGCATTTGCCAGTCTTTCGACCATTTGTGGAGTGCATGTATCCCCTCTTTGTAAGGTCTCGATATCATTTTCACTTCCTACTTTACTGTGAATCTTAAGTGCATCCATCTGCAAATTTGATTGTGTGATTTGTAATACTGTACTCTCATCCGTCATTGATGCCTCTGACAAAGGGTTGGCCCCAATATAGAACCTTGCAATACCCCACACACCCTATTTCTCCAGTCACCTTCATTTCTCTTTAGGATGACCTCTTTGCTTTCTTTCCTATAACCATTATTTATCCATTCTAGTACTCTACTTTATTTCATGTACTTATAATTTCCTTGCAGTCTTTCATGCAGTACCATCTTGAGCATCTGTCAGACTGGTGGACCAATGCTTCAAAATCTTGTTTCAATTTGCTGCAAAGTTTAGGCTAATAATATGGTAGCTGTGACGTAACGTCGTCGATGGAAGGCATTGCATTGCAGGGAATATTTGAGGAATTTGTTTAGATCTTTTGCAAGGTCACAATACCTTTCTTACCTTCTGCTTTTCTCTAGATCTTTTTATCATCTGCAGGTTTTAAGATGTGGTTTGTAATACAGTATTGTCATCCAGCTTGTGTCATTGTTGTATAATATAAATTGGGTTGGCCCTAAAATGAAATTTTGCAGTACTTTGCTATCAAANTATATATATATAATACACATGAGAGGATGTGCAGTGACTTAATATCTAACATATTCAGAGATTTGAGAAGGGTACCGAGTGATGTCTGGGGCCAGAGTTGGATATTGTCCTAATAGCAGCTTTGTGTTGAGTAATTAGAGGACGTAAATGATTTTGGTAGTAGAACCCCAAGCACAAATACCATAGTTGAGATAAGGATAGATGAGGGAGTAATAGAGCTCACCAGGGCAGGGCGAGGTACATAATATTGATCTTAGAAAAGAATGCCAACAGTTTTTTTAATTTTTTTATATATTTAGAATGTGTCCCTAGAAATTCAGTTTGTGGTCAATGAGAATGCCAAGGAATTTGCCGTCTATTTTGCTACAAATTTGGGTATTATTTATCCCGAGATTTATTTGATTTGAGGATTTATTGCCAAACAAAATATAGAAAGTTTTGTCAATGTTGAGGGTGAGTTTGTTGGCAGTTAGCCAAAGATGAACTTTATTTAGCTCAGTATTCACTGTGACATTAAGAGCAAGGGGGGGTCAGGACTGGAGTAAATGAAGGTTGTGTCGTCAGCAAAGAGAATTAGTTTGCAATTGGTTTGCACATGATGCATCCCCGGCCTTACCAACCAAGAATCAACAACCCACAGGCCCCTTCGGAAAGCAGCAGTCCCTTTCTTCACCAGAAAAGGAGACAGCTGTAGCAAAACAAAACGATCACCTAACCCAAAAGAGCAGAAACCCCTGCTCCAGGAGAGCATGAAGCTCCACGACCCACCTCCAGAGGCCAATGCCAGCAGGAAAAGAGCCTTCGATAAACAATCTGGAACTGAAGGGGCTACCACAAACTGAGGGGAAGAGAAACAGGAGAGCACCCGATCCAAAGACCAGGATGGTTCAGGCGGCGCATGACCAGGCCGGAGGTGAAGCAACGTTCGAGATAGTTTACAAAACGGCGTCGAAGTAACATCAATGCTGAATGCCAGCTGCAGCGGCTCTGCCAACACCACATGAAATGAGGCAACAGTGTTCAGCATAAGATGATGGTCCTGAAACAACCACCAAAGAAGGGACAAGACAACCCAAACAGACATAGAAGTAACATGAGGAAGGGTCAGAAAGAACCTGAAGGACCGCCAAGAAACTTCATACTGTTACCGAGACAAAGCCTTCAGGTGGGACACCATAAAAGAAGCCACCTGATCACCATACAAGTGGTGATAGACTCGAGTCAGAAAGATCAGATGCGAAGACTCGAGGAGAAGACAAATGAACAAATCCACAAGGGCCGTGATGAGGGTTTGAACCCATGTCCGAGAGGATCCCAGACCTTCATTTGAAAGTCTTGGGATTAGCTCCTGTAGCCTTTCCTCGTAGCTCATACCTATCAGTTCCGGGACAAGTCTAGTGGCGTACCTTTGAATCTTCTCTAACTTTATCTTGTGTTTACCTAGGTATGGACTCCAGGCTGGAGCTGCAAATTCCAGGATTGGTCTGACTTTAGTGGTATACAGGATCCTGAAAATTCCTTACACAAGTTTCTAAAGGTAGTTCTTATGTTGGCCAGTCTAGCATATGCCGCTGATGATATCCTTTTGATGTGGGCCTCTGGGGACAGGTTCGGTGTGATATCAACCCCCAGATCTTTCTATTTGACTCTTGCAGGATTTCACCTCCCAGATGGTACCTTGTGTTCAGCCTCCTGCTCCCTTTGCCCAATTTCATTACTTTACACTTTCCTGAGTTGAACTTTAGCAGCCATTTTCTAGACCATTCCTCCAGTTGGTCCAGGTCATCCTGGACTAGTGGCTTTACAAGAATGTAAACACATCATGCTATGTACTCTCATAAACCCAATGCATCTTCTTGTATACAGGGTATATATAAATAAAATAAACTACCAATTTCTGCCATGTTTTAACCCTTAAATGGCGCATGGCTATATACTATTTGACACCCACAGGCTCGTAAAAAAAAAATTCTTCCTAACCTGTTAATTTGTGTTCACTGATCATGGGAAAAATAATAATAAAATCGTAAGTGGCATATATTGCCCGCTATAGGGCGGGGAAGTCTGGCAAAAAAACAGGCGCTGACTCAGCGTGCGTCCCAGGCGGTCTGTTGCTCGCCAGCTGTCAGGCCAGAGTTGCCACAAAGAGATAATTACCTAATTATTTCAGTGTCTCTGATTTTTCGTAGTTTTCTTGCTGTAATATTATTCAATAGTGTGTAGTGTGAAATATTTATATAATAAAATGAGTGAATCATCGCTGTACTCGCAAATATGGTATGCATATTGTTGATTCAATTATGTTCATCAAACAGTGAACAAATATTTTATCGGTTATTACACTATATACACAGGTTATATATAAGTATCTGCATGTTTTGTTCATCATAACGAACCACTAAGTTGCTATTATGAGTCAAAAAGTAACGAGGAGTGACCGCCGTGTACCAGCCACCACTCACTCCCTCCCTCCCTCCCTCCCTCAACACCTCACTCGCCCACATTCTCCTCCCACCACACTGTTTTTGCTTTTATTCACTATATACAGATGTTATATATAAGTATCTACATTCGTATTCACCATAACGAACCACTAAGTTGGTATGCTGAGTGGCAGTGGCAATGGCAGCCAGTGGCAGCCCGCCACTGGCTGCCACTCCCTCCCTCACCTCACCTGACTTGCCACCATTCTCCTCTCACAATACTGTTTTTGCTTTAATATACAGACATTATATATAAGTATTTACATGTTCTGTTCACCATAACTGTACATCTAAGCTTGTATGGTGAGTAAAGGCAAAGACGTAGCTACTCACACAGTCAGCTGATCGGCAGCCGCTCTCAAGGCCAGGCGCACTAATATTTCTCCTCCAACAATACTGTTTGTGGTGTTATTGCGCTATATACACACATTATATATAAGTATCTACCTGTTTTATTCATCATACTTGTACAAGTAAACTGGTATGGTGCCCAAAGACTATAGTGGCCACCAGTAAACAACATGGTAAGTCGTGCAGACGACGCCACCGCCCTCACCAAAATGGCGGCTCCAAACCTTCTCTTGCTGTTTATACCCTCTATACACACGTTATATATAAGTATCTACATTTGTGTTCACCATAGTGAACCACTAAGCTGGTATGGTGAGTGCAGTCAATAAAAGGTGGCCACACACAGTCAGAAGACATCGCCACCACCCTCCCTCCCACAGCATTACTCCTCCCTCCATGGAGCACAGCCCTAAATATCACCACAATCCTGCTATTATCAGACCCCTGGTCAGTTTTATCAGTCAGGGGTCTTCTGTAATAATATCATCACTACATAATAGCATGAACAAGTATATTATGGCATTTTTAGGCGATGCTGTGGTCACAAGCTGAACAGCAGTGCTGTGAGCTCATGCTGCGTGCGTCAGGCTTGGTAGCTTACTCAATACCGAGGCCCCTAACACCCGGGAATTTGGCCCACGATTTAAAAAAAAAATGGCGTCTGTTTACACCTTCAGCTCTGATGAAGGTGTGGTGAACCCCGTGTATCCACGAGTCGTTTACATCTTGTGTAGTACTCCAAAGCATCATATGATGCGATGCGCAATTTAAGGGTTAACCCCCCCCCACCCTTCCTCCTCCTTTTTAACTCAATTTATGCTTTGTTCTCAATTAGTACAGTATTAAGTTTTAGTCAAAGTATTTTTCCCCACACCTTGCTTGAAACGCTGTGCGTATTAGTAGCTTTAGGCATTTTATGTACTAGCTCTATCTAGAAATTCAACATTATGTTTTAAACTCATCTTGTATGTATGTACTTTTACCTGAATAATATTCAAATAAACATCTGATTTGATTTGATTTGATTGGTGAGGGAGGGAGGTAGCGTCATCTGCTGACTCTGTGTGGCCACCTGTTATTGTCTGGACTAACCATACTAACTTAGTGGTTCGCTAAGGTGAACACAAATGTAGATACTTGTATATAATGTATGTAATAATAGCAAAAGGAGTATGTTGGGAGGAGCCATTTTGTTGAGAGTGGTGGCGTCGTCTGATAGCTGCTGTGTCACTTGTCAAGCAGTTTTTTGTGGCCACTATGTTGTTTGGACACCATACCAGCTTAGTGTATAGTTATGGTGAATAAAACATGTACTTATATCTAATGTGTGTATATAGTGTAAAAAATCACAAAGAGTATAGTGGGAGGAGGAATGTTGGCGAGTGAGGGAGGGAGTGTCAGCTGTGTGGCGACCTCAATTGTCTTAACTCACCATACCTGCTTAGTTGTACAGTTGGTTTGCACATTTTATTATATAAATATATCACAGTACACACTATCGAGTAATATTACCGAGAAAAAAAAATCAGTCGGACACATTGAAATAATATCTTTGTGGCAACTCCTGCCACGTCAGCATGGGGTGGAGCAGACCGCCAGAGGGCGCCTAGTCTGTAAACGCCTCAATTTTGCCAGACTTCCTCGCCCTATTGCAGCCAGAATATATCACCTACGATCCAACCCCCCCCCCCCCCCCCCCCCCACACAATGATCAGGGAACACAAATGTTATAATTTGTAAATTAATGCACACAGCGGTGTTGACGGCAATTAATAGCAGAGCAGCATAATGGTCAATGAACGGAAATGAGAATCCTGAAAACAGATTCAAAATTGGGCGACAAGCCTCAATCACCTAGGGAGAAGAGTGTATCATCATCCTCGGGAAAGAGAAGAGGAGAAAAGACACAGGTGGACAGGAGAGAAAAGGGACACGCCAAATTCAAAGAATGGGCCAACACATCCTGCCGACATGTAAGTTAGGTGGCAAAGAATGTGGCAACTGCCTCCTAGAGAACAGACATATAGCTTGGGAAGCACAGCTGATGCAGCTACAGCAGAGGCTAAGACCCCAGCATTAGGTCCCCCATTGAGTGCACCCACATCCTCCATGAGTCACTCAGTATGCAGTTCAAAGAGGCCCAAGAAGCACACAAGAAAACCCAAATGCAGATGAGCATGAAGGTCATCTGACAAGTGCTGCCAACAATAGGGGAGCATGAGCATAGAGCGCAAGAGATCCACCGTCCCGAGAAACAAGTGGGAGAAGACAAGCAAACTTATTTCAAAGTCCATAGAAAAAAAGCAAAAGACAGCCCCCAGAAACACCTGCAGAACACAGTCGACACCTCCTGCTACTCCAGCATGTGGGTATGACAAAAACTGTGCTATACACAAAGCAAGAACAAGGGATTGCCTGTCAGCCAGGAAGGAACCTCGTAATGCATCCAATACGACGAGAAGAACTGAACTCAAAAGATGAAGGATCCATCAACGAGGTGTAATCCGGATCTCATAGGAGGTACGTATGTAAATGTAACCAACATCGTTCCTCAGGGTTATCTTGAGGTTATCTTGAGATGATTTCGGGGCTTTTTAGTGTCCCCGCGGCCCGGTCCTCAACCAGGCCTCCACCCCCAGGAAGCAGCCCGTGACAGCTGACTAACACCCAGGACCTATTTACTGCTAGTAACAGGGCATAGGGTGAAGAAACTCTGCCCCTT
>WNGS01162647.1:1715601-1738417 GCA_020271785.1 Procambarus virginalis | reverse complement strand
TAAGCACCTGTAATTACCTAAGTGTAATTTTTTGTAATTACCTAAGTGTAGTTACAGGATGAGAGCTACGCTCGTGGTGTCCCGTCTTCCCAGCACTCTTTGTCATATAACGCTTTGAAACTACTGACGGTCTTGGCCTCCACCACTTTCTCCCTAACTTGTTCCAACCGTCTACCACTCTTTTGCGAAAGTGAATTTTCTTATATTTCTTCGGCATCTGTGTTTAGCTAGTTTAATCTATGACCTCTTGTTCTTAAAGTTCCAGGTCTCAGGAAATCTTCCCTATCGATTTTATCAATTCCTGTTACTATTTTGTATGTAGTGATCATATCACCTCTTTTTCTTCTGTCTTCTAGTTTTGGCATATTTAATGCCTCTAACCTCTCCTCGTAGCTCTTGCCCTTCAGTTCTGGGAGCCACTTAGTAGCATGTCTTTGCACCTTTTCCAGTTTGTTGATGTGCTTCTTAAGATATGGGCACCACACAACAGCTGCATATTCTAGCTTTGGCCTAACAAAAGTCATGAACAATTTCTTTAGTATATCGCCATCCATGTATTTAAAAGCAATTCTGAAGTTAGAAAGCATAGCATAGGCTCCTCGCACAATATTCTTTATGTGGTCCTCAGGTGATAGTTTTCTATCTAGAACCACCCCTAGATCTCTTTCTTTATCAGAGTTCTTTAAAGATTTCTCACATAATGTATAGGTTGTGTGGGGTCTGTTCTCCTATTCCACATTCCATAACATGGCATTTATTAACATTAAATTCCATTGCCAAGTGGTGCTCCATATACTTATTTTGTCCAGGTCTTCTTGAAGGGCATGACAATCATCTAAATTTCTTATCCTTCCTATTATCTTAGCATCATCAGCAAACATGTTCATATAATTCTGTATACCAACTGGTAGATCATTTATGTAGACAATAAACATCACTGGTGCAAGAACTGAACCCTGTGGTACTCCACTTGTGACATTTCTCCAGTCCGATACATTGCCTCTGATTACTGCCCTCATTTTTCTATCAGTCAGAAAATTTTTCATCCATGTTAGAAGCTTACCTGTCACCCCTCCAATATTTTCCAGTTTCCAGAACAACCTCTTATGTGGAACTCTGTCGAAAGCCTTTTTTAGGTCCAGATAGATGCAGTCAACCCAACCATCTCTTTCCTGTAATATCTCTGTGGCTCGATCATAGAAACTGAGTAAATTCGATACACAGGATCTTCCAGATCGAAAACCATACTGTCTGTCTGAAATTATATCATTTCTCTCCAGGTGTTCTACCCATTTAGTTTTAACTATTTTTTCCAATATTTTGACTATTACACTTGTCAATGATACAGGTCTATAATTAAGGGAGTCTTCCACTTTTGTAGATTAGGACTATGTTAGCCTGTTTCCACACATCAGCTACAACTCCTGTAAACAGGGATGCCTGAAAAATCAGTTGAAGTGGAATGCTGAGCTCAGGTGCACATTCTCTCAGAACCCATGGTGAAACTCCATCTGAAACGCAATAAGTGTGATCCAGCTGTACTCGCCTAATTATGCTTGCGGGGGTTGAGCTTTGGCTCTTTGGTCCCGCCTCGGGGACCATGTGTGGGGACCAGCTGTGCGGGAGCTTGAACTTTGCTCTTCTGGTTTATCCGCTGAGCAAGATTTGGCTTTGGAGGCTGTTCTGGTATCTTTGGGGCAGCCTTTTTTCAACGTCTTGTGATCATTTGGGTCTCCTCCCCCCCCCCCTGGTGTCCTTGCACCGGTTGCTGTTTCACCAGTTTCTTCGTTGGGTTTTTGGGGTTTGGTGCAATGGCCTTGCAAAAATGCCTTCCTCCTCCCTCGCTTGATATGTTTACGGATGCCTCGTTTGTCAGAAGGGGCTTTGTGACAAGTTCTCATCAGTCTGGCAAGGGGCGTTGGCGGCTGTCCATGCTTTGGGCTCACAGCACAGTATGGGAGTTTGCGGCAGTGTTGCTGGCACTGCGACGGATACAGGTTCCTTGGGGCTTTGTGATCCAGTTCCATTTGGATTGCAACTCCAGTAGTTCACTGTCTCAACCGGGAAGAGGGATAAAGGTCTTTTCGGTCTGTGACACTTTGGAGCTGGTTGCTTTTGATAGCTCTTCGGTCGAATTCTTGGGGTTTAGCTCTCCACACCATTCACATTAAAGGAGTGTCCAACGTCACAGCCTGTCTCGCTTTATTTCTCTTTCCACGGAGTCGACGGTCAACATCAATTCCTTTGGTTCTCACAGATGTTTGGGCACCCAGAGGTGGACCTCTTCCCATCAATGTGTTCTAGATATCTTTCTCTGTATGTGGCACATTTTCTGACTGTGTGACCTTAGCAGTACTCTCTTTTTTGACAGGACTGGTCGAGACGGTGTTTCCTGTATCTTTTTTCCATGGTCCAGCTGTTGCTCTGGGTTTTGGCTCGGCTCGAATCCTTTTGAAGGAGGATGTTTCTCCTAGCTCCCATTGTGGCCAGCCCAACCTTTGTTTCAGGCGCTGCTTGTGGGTGTTGGCAGCAAGCTTAGCTTAGCTGCCAACACCCACACATCGTATCAGCAAGGCGGACAGCCCACCTGCTTTCATACCTCTCACTGTATTTCCCACTTCTAGACTTCCCTTCACCTATGCCTCTCCATGCTCTTTACTAAAAAAAAAAAAAAAAAAAAAAAGCTGCTTGCTCTGTGTCCAAACCCAGGCATTTTTTCTGTGACACTGCTTTTTCGGCAGGTCAGGGCGATGAGGTACCTCACCGATTGGACATTTTCCTCCACAATAAGTGTTTGGTCTTTCTGACTCTCGTGTATCGTCATTTGTATGGTGATCGGGTGGCCGATTTGATTGTGACTCCACCTGTGTTCTTCTCGGCGACAGTATGAGGTTTCTTGAGGGGTTTTCTCCATTTTCTCTCTTCATAGGGTTTCATCTTTGTAGGTCAAGGTTGTTTTGTCCTTTCTCGTTTTTTTCTGGATTAGCATCTCATGCTGAACACTGTTGCTTCTTATCTTATAGCGTTGGCAGAGCCGCTGCAGCTTTCATTCAGTGTAAATGTCACTTCCATCCCATTCCACAAGCTTTCTCGTGCATTTTTTCACCTCCGGCCTGCTCATGCGCCACCCGAGCCATCTTGGTCTGTGGACCGGGTTCTTTCCTTTCTTTCATCACCTCGGTTTGTGATGGGCCCATTGGTTTGTGAGCGCTTCTGGAAAGCTTTATTTTAGGTGGCTTTTGCCTCTGGGGGGTCAGGATGGGGAGCTTCATACACTTCTCCAGTGCCGGAGGTTTTATTCATTCAGTCCTGATGGTCATTTTGTTCGTTTGCAGCCGTATTTTCCTTTTCTGAAAAAGAATAAGATGGTGAGCTTCCGGAGGGGTCCATTGGTTGTGGATGCTTGGTTGGTTTGACCAAGGGTGCATCACATGCTGCGTCCTGTGGCGGCTTTATGCCACTACCTGTGGGCCACCGGATCTGTATTGGTCGATTCACTCTGAGTTGATCTGGTTTCCCTGGTTCACCTGTTCCAGGGGGTCATGTGTCTCAGGTTGTTCACAGTGGCATTAAGTCTAGCCAGCCTGTGGTTTTACTCTCATGCCCATGATGCTCAGAAGCATGCTGTTCTTTTGGTTGCCTTTGGGAATATGTCTTGGGATGATATTCAGGCACAGGGTTTTGGAAGTCAAACAGGGTCCTTGGCCGCCAGCTATCTTGTGAAAGTTTCGGGCCCTTTGTGATCTTGTGTTGCTTTGGGGCACCTGTCGTGGCTTTCTTTCACTACCTCGAACTGAGACCTGTGGTGCTGCTGCCTCTCTGGTAAGTCCCTGTTTTTCCTTCTCTGTGGGTAGTTAATTTCAGGGAGCTGACAAGGCTCCTCTAGAGAAAACCAGCATTGAGTATAATGAAACGCCAGTTTCTGGGTGAACTTTGGAGGCTCCATGGCCTCCCCTTCACTCCCTTCAGTTCGCGACTTTAATCATTCAAGAACTGGATGGTGGGCGGCTCGGCCACCCAGGCCGGGGCCCCCCCCCTCCATCGTGAGGGGGATGGCGCTAACAAGCAGGGGGTAAGTTGGACAAATTTTTGCTTGTTAATTTTTCTGGGTGTAGTTCTTTTGCTATTTTGAGGATGTACGCTGCAATTTTCAACCAGTGGTCTGTTTTGTTTTGCTTACCTTTCTGGGTGCCTTTTCTTGTTGATGACAAATATGATATACTTTAAATGTAAAGTGCTCATAGGTCATTGCTCCCTGTGCCTCTCTGAGGGGGCCAGGTTCTTACACTGGTCTCCGGTAGGCAACAAGAACTCGGACTCATGACCCCAACTAATATAGCAGTATATCAGTATGGATAGCTTCAGGGAGCCTCCAGGGCTCACTCCAGAAACTGGCCTTTCCTTATATTCAACACTGTTTTCTTTGCAATACTACTGTACTTTATCCTGTCAAAATTAAAGTATACCCTACTTAAGACAGAGTGCACAGTGTTTAATAAAACCTTACCTGGCTTTTTGAGCTTTCCACACCAGCACAATTGGTGACAATACTTGCTGCTGCAATGGCATCAAAAATCTTTTTCTTTTGGCAATTATTTCTAAAGACTAGAAGATCTAATGAGGTATTCCTGGTGAGGAGGCCAAGTGTAGGTTTTGCAAGAGGAGTCCTGTGGCCAGGACTCGGAGGCGATGTTGGGCTTGATGGATCTTCAAGAGAACTATCCGAGAGACTTTTACGTGTCACAGCTAATGTTTTGAATACATCTCTAAGGTCCTTTCGTGCTCGTAAGCTAAAAGATTTGTAAAGCACCACAAAGTCAGTGAAGTCCAGTTCTGCAGCCTGTGTAATAGACTCGCCCCGGAATCCTCGAGGCGCAAGCGTCATAAATTCCCCACCTCCACTAGATCGACTACGCTCTCTGTAGAGTAAAGTTTATAGCAAACATACAATTATAACACACATGTAAGGAGAAATATTTATTTAATTTTAAGTTATAAAGCTCAAAATAATCAGAAGGTATTTTATAACACAATTTTACAAACCTATATCCAATAGTTTGCTGTGGAGGCGATGGTAAACCAGTAGCAGGATCATATGAAGCTCTAGGAATTGCTGGAGAATGGATAAGAGGTGCATGTGTAACTGGTCCAATCAAATGTTCAGAAGTAGTTTCACAGGATCGTGAGCGAGGTGGAGATGGATGAACAGGAGGAATAATTGTACGACGACTGGTAGTTGAAAGTGCTGGAGATTGTGCTACTCTAACTTCATCGGAAGGTTTTGTACCATCCTGCTGACAACAAAAATTTTTTACTTAAATACCCTATAAGCCCTATGCAGTTATTTGTAATTACTATACAGCCTACAAACTTGACAGGAAATCCTTGCTGAAATACCAACCGATACCTTGCTGAGATCCATGCTGAGATACCAACTATAATATACAAAAAAAGCCTCCAGAATTCTAGCTCCTGCCATTGCATTGCTTTACAACAAATCATTTGAACTCCAAATCTTTCCGGAAATACTAAAAAAAAAGTGAGAGTAACCCCAGTGCATAAATGTCGTGATCTCACTGATGTCAATAATTTCAGACCTATATAAATTCTGCTAACCTTATCAAAAATATTTGAAAAGCTACTCTACAAGCAGCATTACTCTTATCTAGCTAAACACAATATACTTAGCTCTTGCCCATATGGTTTCAGACCCCCAAAACAGCACTACCGATGCACTGATTAGTACGATTAACTTGATACATGCAGCTTTTGATAAAAATGAGTTCCCTGTTGGGTTATTTGTTAACCTACGTAACGCTTTTGACACTGTCAACCACCAAAACCGTCTTCTTAACCCTTAAAGTGCGCATCACGTCATATGACGTGTTGGACATTGTTCCAGTCAACTGCGCATCACGTCATATGATGTGTTGGAGTACTACGCAAGATTTAAACGGCCCGCAGATACACGGGGTTCACCACTCCTTCATCAGGGCTCTTGTAAACAGACGACATTTAAAAAAAAAATCGTGGGCCAAACTCCCGGGTGTTATTGGCCTCAGTATTGAGTGAGCAACCAAGCCTGATGCATGCAGCATGAGCTAACAGCACTGCTGTTCAGCTTGTGACCACAGCATCGCCTAAAAATGCCAAAATATACTTGTTCATGCTATTATGTAGCGATGATATTATTACAGAAGACCCCTGACTGTGATAAAACTGACCAGAGTTCTGATAATAGCAGGATTGTGTTGATATTTAGCGCTGTGCTCCATGGAGGGATGAGTAATGCTGTGGGAGGGAGGGAGGTGGCGATGTTTTCTGACTGTGTGTGGCCACCTTTTATTGACTGCACTAAGCATACCAGCTTAGTGGTTCGCTATAGTGAACACAAATGTAGATACTTATATATAACATGTGTATAGAGGGTATAAACTGCAAGAGAAGGTTTGGAGCCGCCATTTTGGTGAGGGCGGTGGCGTCGTCTGCACGACGCCACCGTGCAGACGACGGTGTTATTTACTGGTTACCACGATGGTCTTTGGGCACCATACCAGTTTATTTGTACAAGTATGGTGAATAAAACAAGTAAATATTTATATATAATGTGTGTATATAGCGTAATAACACCACACAGTATTGTTGGAGGAGAAATATTAGTGCGTCTGGCCTTGAGGGCGGCAGCCATCAGCTGACTGTGTTAGGTCGTACGTCTTTGTGCCTTTACTCACCATACAAGCTTAGATGTACAGTTATGGTGAACAAAACATGTAAATACTTATATATACGTCTGTATATAAGATATATAGCGTAATAACACAACACAGTATTGTTGGAGGAGAAATATTAGTGCGTCTGGCCTTGAGGGCAGCAGCCATCAGCTGACTGTGTTAGGTCCTACGTCTTTGTGCCTTTACTCACCATACAAGCTTAGATGTACAGTTATGGTGAACAAAACATTTAGATACTTATATATAACGTCTGTATATGGTGAATTATAGCAAAAACAGTATTGTGGGAGGAGAATGTGGGCGAGTCAGATGACTGGAGGGAGGGCGGGAGTGGCTGGCTGGTACACAGCGGTCACTCCTCGTTACTTTTTGACTCATAATAGCTACTTAGTGGTTCGTTATAGTGAACAAAACATGCAGATACTTATATATAACCTGTGCTTATAGTGTAATAACTGACAAAGTATTTGTTCACTGATTGATGAACATAACTGAATCAACAATATGCACACCATATTTTTGAGTACAGCAATGATTCACTCATTTTATTATATAAATATATCAAACTACACACTATTGAATAATATTACAGCAAAAAATCTATGAAAAATCAATCAGAGACACTGAAATAATTAGGTAATTATCTCTTTGTGGCAACTCCGGCCTGACAGCTGGCGAGCAACAGACCGCCTGGGACGCATGCTGAGTCAGCGCCTATAATTTGCCAAACCTCCCCGCCCTATAGCGGGCAATATATGGCACTTACGATTTTTTTATTATTTTTCCCGTGATCAGTGAACACAAGTTAACAGGTTAGGAAGAAAAAATAATTTTTTTTTTTTCAAAATGACATGCGCCTGTGGGGATGACAGGATATTAAACTCCGAGCATGTTAAGGGTTAAATTACATCACTATGGAGTCAGAGGTCACTCCCTCCAATACCTTCAGTCCTACCTTACTGACAGGCTCCAATTTGTTTCTGTGAATAATTCCATTTCTCCTACCCTACCCATCAACATTGGTGTTCCATAGGGCAGCATACTGGCCCTCTCCTCTTTCTCATCTACATTAACCCTTACACTGCTCAGGGGTCCTGGGGACATTTACACCCCTGTGCGCAAGAAAAAAAATTCAAAAAATTTTTTTTCGTCTTCTAAACATGTTAATTTGTGTCCCCTGAGCACAGGAAAAATAGCAAAAAAATCGTAGGTGACATATTTTGGGCGCAATTGACCGAGGAAGTCTGGCAAAAAGTGGGCGTTGACAGAGCGGTCGTCAGGGCCGGTCAGCGTCACCCGTGCTGACAGATGGGAGTTGCCACAAAGATATTATTACCTAATTGTTTCAATGTCTCCGATTGATTTTTTCTTAGTTTTTTTTGCAGTAATATTATTCAATAGTGTGTATTGTAATATATTTATATAATAAAAGTGGTGAATAATCGCTATACTCAAACGTATGGTGTGCATATTAGTAATTCAATTATTATGTTCATAAAACAATAAACAAATAGTTTTGCTGCTATTACACTCTATACACAGGGTATATATAAGTATCTGCATATTTTGGTCACCATAACGAACCACTAAGTTGGTATTGAGAGTCGAAAAGCAACGAAGAGTTACCGCCACACACCAGCCAGCCACTCGCTGCCACTCCCTCAACACACGCACTAAACTTTCTCCCCCAACAATACCATTTGTGGTGTTATTACACTATATACAGACGTTATATATAAGTATGTATATATTTTGTTCACCACAACTGTACAGCTAAGCTGATATAGTTAGTTCAGGCACTAAGAGTCGTCGGTATACACAGCTGGCGGCTGGCGGCTCCCTCACTCATTCAAGGTCACACACACACTAAACTTTCTCTCCCAACAATACTGTTTGCAGTGTTATTACCCTATATACACATATTATATATAAATATCTACATGTTTTATGCACCGTAACTGGACACCTAAGCTTGTAGTGCGCCCAAAGAGCATAGTGGCCACTCTCTAAACAGCTAGACAAATCGTGCAGACGACGTCACCTCCGTCACCCAAATGGCTCCTCCCAGCATAATCCTTTTGCTGTTATTACACTAATACACACACATTATATATAAGTATCTACATTTGTGTTCACCATAGAGAACCACTGAGCTGGTATGGTGAATGTAAACAATAACAGGTGGCCACACAGTCAGTAAACGATGCTGTCTCCCTCCGTCCCTCAGCATCACTCCTCCCACAGCGCTAATTATTACAACAATCTTGCTATTATCACAACCCTGGTTATTTATATCACAGTCAGGGGTCATCTGTAATATTGTCATCACTAAATAATAAGAATTATATATTTATTTTGACATTTTTCGGCGATGCTGTGGTCACAAGCTGAACAGCTATGCTGCTCGCTCATGCTGCGTGCGCCAGCCTTGGTTGCTCCAACAGTAATGTGCCTCTCACACCTGAGAATATTGCCCACGATTTTTTTTTTAAATTGCGTCTGTTTACAAGAGCCCTGAGGAAGCTAATGTGAACCCCGTGTAGCCGCGGGCCATTTGAATCAGGCGTGGCACCCTATGGCGTATATATACGCCATGCGCACAGTGGGACATGTTACTCAGGGCGTATATATACGCCATGCGCAGTTTAAGGGTTAATGACCTTCCACATGCCTCTCAACACCTCAAACCAATTTGCTGATGAGACAACCTTCATTTTCTCCAGTCCTTGACCCTCTTGCTCTAAATGTCACAGTGAATATTGAACTAAAAGTCCATCTTCGGCTAACTGCCAACTGGAAAAGGTGCAAAGACATGCTACTAAGTGGCTCCCAGAACTGAAAGGCAAGAGCTACGAGGAGAGGTTAGAGGCATTAAATTTGCCAAAACTAGAAGACAGAAGAAAAAGGTGATATGATCACTACATACAATATAGTAACAGGAAAATTTGATAAAATCAATAGGGAAGATTTCCTGAGACCTGGAACTTTAAGAACAAGAGGTCATAGATATAAACTAGCTAAACACAGATGCCGAAGAAATATAAGAAAATTCACTTTCGTAAACAGAGTGGTAGACGGTTGGAACAAGTTAGGGGAGAAGGTGGTGGAGGCCAAGACCGTCAGTAGTTTCAAAGCGTTATATGACAGAGTGCTGGGAAGAAGGGACACCACGAGCGTAGCTCTCATCCTGTAACTACACTTAGGTAATTACACTTAGGTAATTACATTCGTGTTCACCATAATGAACCACTAAGTTGGTATGCTGAGTGGCAATGGCAGCCAGTGGCAGCCCACCACTGGCTGCCACTCCATCCCTCACCTCACCTGACTTGCCACCATTCTCCTCCCACCATACTGTTTTTGCTTTTATATAAAGACATTATATATAAGTATTTACATGTTTTGTTCACCATAATTGTACATCTAAGCTTGTATGGTGAGTAAAGGCAAAGACATAGCTACTCGCAGTCAGCTGGTGGCTGCTGCCCTCAAGGCCAGGCGCACTAATATTTCTCCTCCAACAATACTGTTTGTTGTGTTATTACGCTATATACACACATTATATATAAATATCTACCTGTTTTATTCACCATACTTGTACATACAAGTAAACTGGTATGGTGCCCAAAGACCATACGTGGTCATCAGTAAACAACATGATAAGTCGTGCAGACACGCCACCTCCCTCACCAAAATGGCGGCTCTCAACCTTCTCTATTGCTGTTTATACCCTCTATACACACGTTATATATAAATATCTACATTTGTGTTCACCATAGCAAACCACTAAGCATGGTATGGTGAGTGCAGTCAATACACGGTGGCCACACACAGTCAGAAGACAATGCCATCACCCTCCCTCCCACAGCATTACTCCTGGTTGATTACCTGGTTGATGGGGTTCTGGAAGTTCTTCTACTCCCCAAGCCCGGCCCGAGGCCAGGCTTGACTTGTGAGAGTTTGGTCCACTAGGCTGTTGCTTGGAGCAGTTCGCAGGCCCACATACCCACCACAGCCCGGTTGGTCCGGCACTCCTTGGAGGAATAAATCTAGTTTCCTCTTGAAGATGTTCACGGTTGTTCCGGCAATATTTCTTATGCTTGCTGGGAGTGTGTTGAACAACCGCGGACCTCTGATGTTTATACAGTGTTCTCTGATTGTGCCTATGGCACCTCTGCTCTTCACTGGTTCCATTCTGCATATTCTTCCATATCGTTCACGCTCCAGTACGTTGTTATTTTACTGTGTAGATTTGGTACTTGGCCCTCCAGTATCTTCCAGGTGTATATTATTTGATATCTCTCTCGTCTTCTTTCTAGTGAGTACATTTGGAGGGCTTTGAGATGATGCCAATAATTTAGGTGCTTTATCGCGTCTATGCGTGCTGTATATGTTCTCTGTATTCCCTCTATTTCAGCAATCTCTCTGCTCTGAAGGGGGAAGTGATTACTGAGGAGTACTCAAGACGGAACAACACAAGTAACTTGAAGAGTACAACCATGGTTATGGGATCCCTGGATTTGAAAGTTCTCGTAATCCATCCTATCATTTTTCTGGCTGTCGCAATATTTGCTTGGTTATGCTCCCTGAACGTTAGCTCGTCAGACATCATTATTCCCAAATCTTTTACATGCAGTTTTCCTACTATGGGTACATTTGATTGTGTTTTATACCTTGTATTATGTTTTAAGGTCCTCATTTTTACCATACCCGAGTACCTGGAATTTATCGCTGTTAAACCATGTTATTTTCCTGATGCCCAATTGAAAACTTTATTAATATCAGCTTGAAGTTTTTCAATGTCTTCAGCGAGGTAATTTTCATACTGAATTTTTGTGTCATCTACAAAGGATGATACAAAGCTGTGACTTGTATTTTTGTCTATATCTGACAGGAGAATGAGGAAAAGCAGCGATGCAAGAACTGTACCCTGAGGTACAGAGCTTTTAACTGCACTTGGTCTAGATTTTACATGGTTGACCGTAACTCGCCGAGTCCTGTTTGACAGAAAACCGAGTATCCAGCGTCCTACTTTACCGGTTATTCCCATTGACTTCATATTTTGTGTGCTATCACGCCATCGTCACATTTATCGAAAGCCTTTGCGAAGTCCGTGTATATCACATCACATCTGTTTTTCTTCTAATGCCTCAGTGACTTTGTCGTAGTGCTCAAGTAGCTGTGAGAGGCAAGATCTTCCCGCTCAAAATCCATGTTGGCCTGGGTTGTGAAGGTCATTGGTCTCCATGAAATTGGTGACCTGACTCCTAATCACTCTCAAATACTTTTATTATGTGCGATGTTAGTGCAACTGGTCTATAATTCTTTGCCAATGCTTTGATACCTCCCTTGTGTAGAGGGGCCATGTCTGCTACTTTAAGTGCATCTGGTATCTCCCCTGTGTCCAAGCCCTTCCTCCACACTATACTAAGTGCCTGTGCTACCGGCACTTTGCATTTCTTTATAATATTTAATTCCATGAGTCTGGATCTGGGGCCGAGTGCATGGGCATGTTTTCAATTTCTCTTTCAAAGTTTAGTGCGATCGTGTTGATATCAGTTATATTTACAGGGGTTTGAATATCTCGCATAAAGAAATTGTCCTCCCTCCTCCCTCCATGGAGCACAGTACTAAATATCACACAATCCTGCTATTATCAGAACCTGGTATTATCAGTTTTATCACAGTCAGGGGTCTTCTGTAATAATATCATCGCTACATAATAGCATGAACAAGTATATTATGGCATTTTTAGGCGATGCTGTGGTCACAAGCTGAACAGCAGTGCTGTGAGCTCATGCTGCATGCATCAGGCTTGGTAGCTCAATCAATACTGAGGCCCCTAACACCCGGGAATTTGGCCCACGATTTTTTTTTAAATGGCGTCTGTTTACAAGAGCCCTGATGAAGGTGTGGTGAACCCCGTGTATCCGCGGGCCATTTAAATCTTGCGTAGTACTCCAAAGCATCATATGATGCGATGCGCAATTTACTGCAAGTCGGTCAAAGCATCATATGATGCGATGCGCAACTAAAGGGTTAAACAATGCTGTTTGTCGACCAAATTGTATTTTTTGATGTTATTCTGCCATGTTTCCCCTTTTTTATTTTTTTATTTTCTCAACACATTTTATACTTTAATCTCAATTAATATTAAGTTTTAGTCTTTAGTGTTTTCCCGTCCGAAACGCTTTGCATAACAGTGGCTTTAGGCATTGTATGTACTAGCTCTATCTATAAATTCATCAATATTTGTATCACACCCTGTATGTATGTACTTTACCTGAATAAACATTTGAATTTGAATTTGAATAAACCAAGCATAAACAACCAAAAGAGAAGACAGGAGAAAGATAACCCACACCCCCCACTCTCTTGGAGGGTATTATCAGGAGAAAGCACCAAGCCATTACGACTATATAGCACTTGGAAGGGGTCAGGACAAGGATTTGGGATGGGATGGGGAGAGGGAAGGAATGGTGCCCCAACCACTTAGACAGTCGGGGATTGAACGCCGACCTGCATGAAGCGAGACCGTCGCAATGTCATGTTATGGAATGTGGAATAGGAGAACATAGACCCCACACAACCTATATATTATGTGAGAAATCTTTAAAGAACTCTGATAAAGAAAGAGATCTAGGGGTGGTTCTAGATAGAAAACTATCACCTGAAGACCACATAAAGAATATTGTGCAAGGAGCCTATGCTATGCTTTCTAACTTCAGAATTGCTTTTAAATACATGGATGGGGATATACTAAAGAAATTGTTCATGACTTTTGTTAGGCCAAAGCTAGAATATGCAGCTGTTGTTTGGTGCCCATATCTTAAGAAGCACATCAACAAACTGGAAAAGGTGCAAAGACATGCTACTAAGTGGCTCCCAGAACTGAAGGGTAAGAGCTACGAGGAAAGGTTAGAAGCATTAAATATGCCAAAACTAGAAGACAGAAGAAAAAGAGGTGATATGATCACTACATACAAAATAGTAACAGGAATTGATAAAATCGACAGGAAAGATTTCCTGAGACCTGGAACTTCAAGAACAAGAGGTCATAGATATAAACTGGCTAAACACAGATGCCGAAGAAATATAAGAAAATTCACTTTCGCAAATAGAGTTGTAGACGGTTGGAACAAGTTGGGGGAGAAGGTGGTGGAGGCCAAGACCGTCAGTAGTTTCAAAGCGTTATATGACAAAGAGTGCTGGGAAGACGGGACACCACGAGCGTAGCTCTCATCCTGTACCTACACTTAGGTAATTACACTTAGGTAATTACTACCGTCCAGCCCAAGTGGTTGGGTCTACTCTCTTGGAGTGACCACTTATAAATAAAATAAATAAATAAATTTTTATTCAGGTAAGGTACATACATACAAGGTAAGATACAAAGTTGATGGATTTATAGATAGAGCTAGTACATACAATGCCTAAAGCCACTATTACGCAAAGCGTTTCGGGCAGGAAAAACAATAATGACTAAAGCTTAATACTAATTGTGTATAAAGAATAAAATGTGTTGAGAACAAATAAAAATGGAGATAAAAAAGGGGGAAACGTGGCTGAAAAAGCAGCACAAATACAATTACGTCGACAAACAGCGTTGTTTAAAAAAAAAAAAACAGACGGATTGACAATAGAGGGGTAAGGTAGGTTACAGGGAATTTATTAGGTAGTGCTTCATTCTTCCACTTCTTGGAAGAAGACACGAGGGCCAAGTCAAAGGGTGCCCAGGGACTCATCCCAGGCCTTTCCACTACTCCAGAGCCCCCACACTAAAAACAAAAACCTCGGGGAAGAGCCAGTATCCGTGTCAGATTTCAAGGAGAGAACTGAAAGGCATACCCCCCTCAAGAAGCCTTGGGAACCCCCTGGAATTTAAAGCAAGAGACCCCCCTCATGGGAAAAGGGCAACTCAAATGCCTTCACTACAACAAAAGACTTTTGTTCCAAATTCTATCCCTATGCCGCATGGCGCCGGTCGGCCGAGCGGACAGCACGCTGGACTTGTGATCCTGTGGTCCTGGGTTCTATCCCAGGCGCCGGCGAGAAACAATGGGCAGAGTTTCTTTCACCCTATGCCCCTGTTACCTAGCAGTAAAATAGGTACCTGGGGTGTTAGTCAGGTGTCACGGGCTGCTTCCTGGGGGTGGAGGCCTGGTCGAGGACCGGACCGCGGGGACACTAAAAAGCCCTGAAATCATCTCAAGATAACTTCTCAAGAAGATGCCTTTCATTGAACCCAGAATTCCTAAGTGTGTGCTAAAAATAATTTAAAACATTTGTCACTTATTTACTAATAATGCATAATGTAATGGAATGTATATTATACAAAAAAATTCAAACTCACCTTTGCAACATTGATAGTTGCTTGAGACTTCAGTTTCTTAATCTAGTTGAGCCTGAACCTCTTTTTGCTGCTCCCGGGTCTTGTGGAGACATGCTACCAGCAGTAGATGTAACCCAATTTCTCCCACCAAAAATCTATAAAAAAGTTAGGATTCAATGCCATAGTATTCAATGTATTAGTTAATGAGAATTTTTAGTGTACAATGCACCATCCTAAATATGGACCTCACTATAATGGATCCCTCTAAATACAGGTGTAAGTCTGCCCACAAGATTTGTTAGAAATTTAAATCTCTTAAGAAAAAATCCAAAGGGTTCTATTTTATTTTACAGTGAAATCTAGAGTTTTAGTTTATGAAACAAAGTAATTTATATCAAACTATATTTCTGTGGGAAGCCCCATCGGCTCCCTGAAGCTAACTTACTGATTAAGTGCCATACTACTTGAAGTCATCAGTCTCAGAGTTCTTGTAAGCCTACCGGAGACTACTAGCCAGAACCCGGCTCACTCACAGAGGCGCAGTGAGCAATGGCTCATGAAAACTTTTAATTAAAGGTTTATCATCTTGCCATCGACCAGAGAAAGCACGCAGAAAGGTTGGTGAATACGAACAGATTACTGTCTGGTTGAAAAATTGTGACCCACACCCTCAAAATATCAAAAGAAATTCCTCAAAAAGAGAACAAGCAAAACTTCATCCAACTATCCCCCACTCATTACTTACACCTACCCGCTCAAGGGTAGCCGGCCGCCACCACCAGTCAGTTTACTGATGTCGGTGCCCAGCGGTCGTCAGTCGCTCTGGCCACAGTTTCTTATTTTTAGGGTATTTTGCCTTGTGAGGCTGTTCCTACACTAATTGTGTGTCGAGGAGGTTTAGAGTAATGGCGCTGCATGTGCTTAGGGTCACCTTCCTTAAGTGAGTAAGTACAGATAATGCCCTTGTGTGATCAGGGGTTCCCGTCCCTGGGGCATTTGGCATTCACTCCCAGTTAGAGGACTTCCTCAATGGTGGTAGTTTTTGCCCTTGAGGTGCATCGGGGGTTTTGGGTTTTCTGTCTTGCCATGGATGTGGGAGTGTTTTATGGGTGATGGGGTGCACTGCAGCCAGTGTAGCCAGCTCTTTAGCTAGTGACAGAGCCGATATTTTCTATCTGACTGCTTGTTTGCTATTGTGGAGTTTCGGGGGTTTTAGTGTTGTCACTTTTGTCAGTGTTTCGGTTCACTTTTTCAGCAGAGGAGTTCTGCCTTTCACCTGATTGGGCTGAGCCTAGGGTGTGGTGGTGGTCCTCCTCTGTTGCCCCTAAGGCTTTCCTGCGACTTCTTGCAGTTGGATTGCCTGCACCGATATGAGTTACTGACTTAGCTGGTCCCAGTGCCTGGACATCCTGTAGGGATCATTCACCCTACAGGCCCTGGAACACCTCCAGCAGGTCAGATGTACGATGGATACCTCTTCAGAGCCTGCTGTCCCCTTGTGCGATTTTGAGAGCTGTTCATCGCCCTTGCCTCAGGGGGAATGATCATCCGTTCTGCCTCCAGGCAGCTTGTTGGGTCAGTGACACCTTTGACCCAGAGTCATGTTGGATTTGTTCCCCTCATGTGCTTATGATCACTCATTCTCTGCGAATATTCGTATCAAGCAGCGTATGCTTTGCATCACAAGAAGGTGACACCCCTAGGGTTAACACTTGCATCAGAGGAGCTCCAGCATATTTCAACAATCCTAAGTATTGTAGTACAGGTTGATGATAGTGAGTGGTGTCCCAGAGAACATAAAGGAATAGTGCTTTTGAAAAATAGGTGAGATAATAGGAATGTGCTAAGGGAAGTGAAAAATTGGACGAGAAAATGTTGCCCTAGTGTTTTCAGGGCAGAGAGGAACATTCAAGATGGCCACCAGCAAGAGGAAAACAAAACAGAGCTTGATTTTGCGGGATTCAATGAAGAAAGCATTGATATTAGCAGTCTACATAACAAGTTGGTAAAATTAGATACTATAGTGAACTCTCATGTAGAAATAATTAGTAAATTGAAAGAAAGTAATGACCATTTGAATAGCAAAGTTGTATGTCTTGAGAGTTAGTGAAAGACTTGTGCAAAATAAGAATCAATTGGAAACAAATTGCAAAGCCATGGAAGAAGAAAATAAACTCTTAAAAATAGCTTTGAAAAAGTTAAAGTAAATTTAAACATAAATGACTACAATAGGTTAGGTAAGGAAATTCAACAGGAGAAACAGCTTTTGTCAGCACAGATGGAGGAAGTTACACAGGGAATAGAACAGTGCAAGAAAGATATGCAACTCACCTATGCACAAGTGGCCAAGGAGAAGGAAAAATTGAAGCAGTAAAGGAAGCCAAACACTGCAGCAACCAAGATAAAACAAACATTAGGCTGGAAGTGAGAAAGGAATTGGCATCTAATCCGAAGTTGGTGCAAAACACAGTTGATCGGAGTAAGTCCCTGATAATTTTTGGTTGCAAAGAAAAGGAGATAACATCTAGGTCAGAAAGAGCTGTAGAAGCGAAAGTAGTAGATAAAATTGTTGGCCTCGTGGAAGGTCTTACAACCATAGAGAGTGTGTGCGACTACAGGAGAATAGGCATAAGTAAAAGGGAAAGATCGACCTTTGAGGATCACCCTAACAATGCCAAACAGATGGAAGAAGTACTAAGGAATGCTAGAAAATTACAAAGTGATGAGGATGGGAAAGTGTGGTCGTTAAGACGAGATCTTTCAAGAGAAGACAGAGAAGCTGAAACTGAACCTCGCCGAGGCAAAACGTTTAAATGAGCAGGAATGAAGAAGAAATCAATTCTTTTTTCTACAAAGTGTTAGGGGTAGGCAGACCAGTAAAGTGGTACATAAAGGCAAACCAACAAAATCAATAGAGAGGGGAGAGTGAAGAATAAGGAGAGGGGGAACAAGTTCCTGAAGATTGCATACACCAACATAGATGGAGTGAGATCGAAGATACTGGAGTTAAGTGATGTAATACAGCTGCAGACACCAGACATTGTTGCACTCACGGAGACAAAACTTGATGTTATTTTAAATGAGGTCATATTCCCAAGGGGCTACTCAATTTGGACGGGACAGAAAAATTAGGAAAGGCGGTGGCGTTGCTGTGCTGGTGAAAGAACACCTAAAGGTGAAAAATAATGACTGCCAATCCACAAGAAGTTGACATAATAGCACTAGAGATCTGCCATGAGGATGATAAACTAATGATCATAAATGCATATAGTCCACCGCCAAGCAGCACATGGTCAAAGGAGGAGCTAGATAGTAAACGAGAAGGTCTTATAACAATAATGAGAGAGATTATAGCGAGAGCGGATAACGATAGATCACGACTGTTGATAGTCGGTGACTTCAACTTGAAATCCATAGACTGGGAAGCATATGAAGCTAAAACAAAGATTTTTGGACCTGTAGATTTGTAGACCTCATCCTGGAAACATTCTTGTATCAACATGTTAAACAAGCTACGAGGATGAGGGAAGGGGACGTTCCCTCCATGCTAGATTTGATATTTACCAGGAAGGAGAAGAGATATTTGACATTCAGTACCTTCCTCCCTTGGGTAAAAGTGACCATGTCTTTTTGGGAATAAAGTATGCAATGCGTTATAATCTGGAAGAAAATAAGGAGATTGAAGCAGTTGAAAACCTGACTTCAGGAGAGGACATTATGGCGACCTTAGAAATTTTTTAGTGAGTATAATTGGACAGACTTGATGCTAGGCAAGGAAGTGAATGAGATGTATGTCAAGTTTTGTGAAATATATGATAAAGGCACAAAAATTTATACCAAAACAGAGATGCAGAACTAGGAAACAGGATTGGTTCAATAGAAATTGCGAGAGGGCCAGAGACCAAAACACAAAAATGGAATCAATACAGGAAGAGGCCAAACCCCCAACATACCAGCGATACAAAGATGCGAGAAACAACTACACGGCAGTGAGGAGAGCAGAAAGAAATTTTGAAAAAGGATTGCAGACAAATGTAAAACAGAACCAGGTCTATTCTATAAATTCATAAACAACAAATTGCAGGTAAAGGATAATATTCAGAGGTTGAAAATGGGAAATAGATTCACGGAAAATGAAAAGGAAATGTGTGAAACACTAAACGAAAAGTTCCAAAGTGTGTTTGTACAAAATGAAATCTTTAGGGAACCAGACACAATAAGAATTCCAGAGAAACAACATAGAGCACATAGAGGTGTCTAGAGACGAAGTGGAAAAATGCTAAGGAGCTAGGTAAGAACAAAGCAGTTGGTCCAGATGGAGTTTCACCATGGGTTCTGAGAGAATGTGCACCTGAGCTCAGCATTCCACTTCAACTGATTTTTCAGGCATCCCTGTGTACAGGAGTTGTAGCTGATGTGTGGAAAAAGGCTAACATAGTTCCAATCTACAAAAGTGGAGCAGGGAAGACCCCTTAATTATAGACCTGTATCATTGACAAGCGTAATAGTCAAAATATTGGAAAAAATAATTAAAACTAAATGGGTAGAAACACCTGGAGGGAAAATGATATAATACCAGACAGACAGTATGTTTTCAAACTGGAAGATCCTGTGTTACGAACTTACTCAGTTATATGATCGAGCCACAGAGATTTTACAGGAAAGAGATGGTTGGGGTTGACTGCATCTATCTGGACCTAAAAAAGGCTTTCGACAGAGTTCCCCATAAGAGGTTGTTCTGGAAACTAGAACATATTGGAGGGGTGACAGGTAAGCTACTAACATGGATGAAAAATTTCCTGACAGAAAAATGAGGGCCGTAATCAGAGGCAAGGTAACGGATTGGAGGAATGTCACGAGTGGAGTACCACAGGGTTCAGTTCTTGCACCGGTAATGTTCATTGTCTACATAAACGATCTACCAGTGGGAATACAGAATTACATGATCATGTTTGCTGATGATGCTAAGATAATAGGGAAGATAAGAAACCTAGATGATTGTCATGCCTTCAAGAAGACCTGGACAAAATAAGTATATGGAGCAATATTGGCAAATGGAATTTAATGTGAATAAATGCCATGTTATGGAATGTGGAATTGGAGAACATAGACCCCACACAACCTATAAATTATGTGAGAAATCTTTAAAGAATTCTAACAAAAAAGGGATCTAGGGGGGGTTCTAGATAGAAAACTGTCACCTGAGGACCACATAAAGAACATTGTGCGAGGAGACTATGCTACACTTTCTAACCTCAGAATGCTTTTAAGTACATGGATAGCGAAATACTAAGAAATTGTTCACGAATTTATTAGACCAAAGCTGGAATATGCAGCGGTTGTATGGTGCCCATATCTTAAGAAGCACATCAACAACTGGAAAAGTGCAACGACATGCCACTAAGTGGCTCCCAGAACTGAAGGGCAAGAGCTAACGAGGAGAGGTTAGAGGTATTAACCCCCTTAACTGCTTTGCCTCCAAAATATGACACCCCCGCAGTGCGCAGGAAATACATTCTCTGGAAAAAAAAAAATTTCTTTTTATAGTGTCAGAAACCCTTCCTCAGTATGGGTATGTAGAAAAAAATCTAATTGTACTTACTTTGGCTGCTATGGGGTCCGTAAGTTGGGGAGTGACGTCATCATTCCCTGTTCGCCCGTGACGTACTGTCCCGGGGCCGGTAGGGCGCTTGGGGCGGGGCGCGCGAGTTGCCGCGAATATATTTTCGTTCATTTTTACTGCACAGTTCCAAATACATTTTTTGTTTTTACATGCTGATCCTATGTATAGTGAACACGTGCACTATATTATGGCAGTAAAACATCCGTACTGTCCAAAGACACTGTGTTACGTGCATGACACTTGTGTACACATATGCAGCACATATTTACTATGTATCATGCTAATTTATGTATATATACAATCTATTTACACACTATACACTGTCACACACTATATACATTCACCATCAACACATTCAGAACACCGCGAGTGAGAGCTGCCACACCCAGCCAGCACTCCCTCACTATTCCAACATTGTATTCGCCATCTTTGCCGCTCCCATCATATAGTTATTCACACCAATGTTTCATGTTCATTTATGTATATTTACAAAATATGTACACACTATACACTGTCACACACTATATACATTTACCATCAACACATTCAGAACATCGCGTAGCAGCTGCTTCGTATGGGCCAATAGCATCTGCCTCGTATGGGCCAATAGCAGCTGCCTCGTATGGGCCAATAGCAGCTGCTTCGTATGGGCCAATAGCAGCTGCCTTGTATGGGCCAATAGCAGCTGCCTGGTTGATACCTGGTTGATGGGGTTCTGGGAGTTCTTCTACTCCCCAAGCCGGCCCGAGGCCAGGCTTGACTTGTGAGAGTTTGGTCCACTAGGCTGTTGCTTGGAGCGGCCCGCAGGCCCACATACCCACCACAGCCCGGTTGGTCCGGCACTCCTTGGAGGAATAAATCTAGTTTCCTCTTGAAGATGTCCACGGTTGTTCCGGCAATATTTCTTATGCTTGCTGGGAGGACGTTGAACAACCGCGGACCTCTGATGTTTATACAGTGTTCTCTGATTGTGCCTATGGCACCCTGCTCTTCACTGGTTCTATTCTACATTTTCTTCCATATCGTTCACTCCAGTATGTTGTTATTTTACTGTGTAGATTTGGTACTTGGCCCTCCAGTATCTTCCAGGTGTATATTATTTGATATCTCTCTCGTCTTCTTTCTAGTGAGTACATTTGGAGAGCTTTGAGACGATCCCAATAATTTAGGTGCTTTATTGCGTCTATGCGTGCCATATATGTTCTCTGTATTCCCTCTATTTCAGCAATCTCTCCTGCTCTGAAGGGGGAAGTGAGTACTGAGCAGTACTCAAGACGGGACAACACAAGTGACTTGAAGAGTACAACCATTGTAATGGGATCCCTGGATTTGAAGTTCTCGTATTCATCCTATCATTTTTCTGGCTGTCGCAATATTTGCTTGTTATGCTCCCTAAACGTTAGGTCGTCAGACATTATTGTTCCCAAATCCTTTACATGCTGTTTTCCTATTATGGGTACATTTGATTGTGTTTTGTACTCTGTATTATGTTTAAGGTCCTCATTTTTACCGTACCTGAGTACCTGGAATTTATCACTGTTAAACATCATGTTATTTTCTGATGCCCAGTCGAAAATTTTATTTATATCAGCTTGAAGTTTTTCAATGTCTTCAGCCGAGGTAATTTTCATACTGATTTTTGTGTCATCTGCAAAGGATGATACGAAGCTGTGACTTGTATTTTTGTCTATATCTGATATGAGAATAAGGAAAAGCAGCGGTGCAAGGAGTGTACCCTGAGGTACAGAGCTTTTAACTGCACTTGGGCTAGATTTTATATGGTTGACCATACTCGCCGAGTCGTTTGACAGAAAACTGAGTATCCAGCGTCCTACTTTACCGCCTCGTATGGCGCCAATAGCAGCTGCCTCGTATGGGCCAATAGCAGCTGCTTGTATAGGCCAATAGCAGCTGCCTCGTATGGGCCAATAGCAGCTGCCTCCTATGGGCCAATAGCACTGCCTCGTATGGGCCAATAGGAGCTGCCTCGTATGGGCAATAGGAGCTGCCTCGTATGGGCTAATAGGAGCTGCCTCGTATGGGCCAATAGGAGCTGCCTCGTATGGGCCATAGGAGCTGCCTCGTATGGGCCAATAGGAGCTGCCTCGTATGGGCCAATAGGAGCTGCCT
>WNGS01162647.1:1686109-1715567 GCA_020271785.1 Procambarus virginalis | reverse complement strand
GGGAAATATATGTCAAATGAAATATGGACTATCTTGAGGTAATCTTGAGATGATTTCGGGCTTTAGTGTCCCGCGGCCCGGTCCTCGACCAGGCCTCTACCCCCCAGGAAGCAGCCCGTGACAGCTGATTAACACCCATGTACCTATTTTACTGCTAGGTAACAGGGGCATAGGGTGAAACAAACTCTGCCCATTGTTTCTCGCCGGCGCCTGGGATCAAACCCGGGACCACAGGATCACAAGTCCAGCGTGCTGTCCGCTCGGCCGACCGGCTCCCCTGGGGGGAAAACATGCAACATGTAACCTATGGATTAGAATCTGCAGCAGCTGTGCGATGTCCATTTCTCAAGAAGGACATCAATAAACTGGATAAGGTGCAGACATGCTGCTTAATGGCTTCCGGAACAAAAAATCAGAGCTATGTGGAGAGGCTAGAGATGTTATATATGCTACAAGTGGATGATAGAAGGAAACAAAGAGGCAATATAATCAACAGGTACAATATAGTACCAAATGGGCAGAGACAAGGAGGAATTTTTCAAGCCTACAACTTCAAGAAAAAGTGTTCATAGATCAAGCTAAGGAAACAAAGGTACCAGAAGAATATATACAGATGTGCTCTTTCAGTAAGAGTTGAAGACAGCGTAAACTATTTAAGTGAGAAGGGGTGGATACCAAGACGGTACATCGCTTCAAGGTGTCGTATGACAAAAATTATATGAAAAACAAGAGATTACAAGCGTAACTCTCATCCTGTAACTGCAGCTAATAAAAACCAGTGGATTGAAGGTTGAGAGAGTACCAGAGAGCCAACGTTCAAGTACTACAAGAACAATAGGATGAGAATAACTAGGTAAAATTTGTCTGAATTACTTATCACATTTGATGCCTCTTAAGAGTTACCTTAATTGCTTCAGCCGGCTTGGGACCACTACAGGCTTCATCCTCAAAGTACAGCTTAAGATATTGCTCTTTCAGCCAATAAAGTCGTTTATCGCTCACACTTGCCATCCGTCTTTGAGCACGTACTAGCACCTGTTCAGAGATGCAAATAACATGTACCAGACACCCAACCCATAAATCTGAAAATAAATGAATTGACAACATTTCGGTTCATCTTGGACCATTATCACGTCATCGACTTTACATCAGTCCAGGATGAACTAAAAAGTCAGATTCTTTTATCCTCAGATTTGTGGATTGGTTGTCTAATTTTCAGCTAAGTTATTGTGGCTGTAGAAGATGTACTGTTGTACAGTAGGCCATATATTCACTTCTGAACAATTTAAACTTGAAAAATTCTAGGTGGTGCAAATGCATATACTCACTTGCAATCCTTGACACCAAAGTTGAGCAACAGAAGGTGGAGCTACCAATATCAGCATGCGGTTGTCAGCAAGATTGGCTCCATATATTAGAGTAACACAATGCTCCGGTGCAGGTGGATTTTCCAGAAAGTACCTGGAAGTCATAAATAGCTTTCTATATTTTTAAACCTCTATTCACTATGCGAATTTGCTACCATACAAATGATACATCATCAACCACACATTTACTAAGTACTATCCAAGATGTTTTCATGACATTGTCTCCTTTGGGAATTACTCTTCCTCGTGGATTACCTCCAGAATCTTAGTAATTTTTAGGTATGAAAATGCTTTTTCAAGAGCTCTTGAAACTTGTCTCAACCCTGAAATACCTAATATGCAATATTAAACATCATTTCATGAAAGGGTTGCCTCACAAAATTTTCTCAATAAACATTTTATCAATGTTGATAGATTTGATAATTGAAACATGAGAAAAATGCAAAACACATCATCAAATTTGCAGATAATACATAGATTTATGGTAACGTGGGAAGTGAAAATTATATCGAGGCCTTACAAAGAGTTCTACATGAACTCTACAAATGGTCAGAAGACTGACAAATGCTTTTAATATTGACAAATGCAAGACCGTGCATGTGAGGCTTAACAAGTCACATCACAACTATCAAATTAACAGCATTACCTTGCAGCAGATTGATAAAGGGAATGACCTTCAGTCAGAATCCATCATTCACTGAAAGGTGCACAACAAGTGGGAGCAGCAGTAGAAAAAAAAAGCTAACCAAACCTTAGGAGTACCTTCAATTTTAAGGAAAAGAAGGTAGTTATTCAACTGTAAAAATCTCTGTGTTGCACCTCCACTTGGATTATTGTATCCCAGCATGGAGACCTCACCTTCAGAAAGACATAGCTTCATTGAAGAAAGTTCAACACCAGGCAACAAAAATCATTCCAGAACTAAGTCAGCTCTCGTACCGGGAACGGCTGAGGGCCTCAAGACTAACAACACTGCAAACCAGACATGACAGGGCAGATCATAAATTTTTTTATTTATTATTTATTTATTTATTTGTATATATACAAGAAGGTACATTGGGTTTATGAGAGTACATATAGCATTGATGTTTTAAATTCTTGCAAAGCCACTAACACGCATAGTATTTCGGGCAGGTCCTAAATCAAACAGATAATTTTAAGTAGGTAATTTGTAGCAAAATTTGAAGAATATTAACAGATATACTGTAAGAAAATTTGAAGATATGAGAATAAAGCACATAAGGTGAATAACATCATAGGGATCTGATTCACCAAGGATTCTATCGAGGGATAGGTGACCGCAAGGGACAGTCGGGAAACAAGGCGCACGCACGTCCTAAAAGTTCAGACATTCAACAAGGATATGCTTTACCGTAAGAGGGACAATGCAGTTTAGCAGTAAGGAGCAGGGCAGTGCTCCATCAAGTGCCCATTAGATAAATGGGTATGGCCAATACATAACCTCGCCAGACCCATTTCCCATCGCCGGTTACGATGGTAGGATGAAGACCATGGGGACACGCTACCCACCTTAAGACCACACAGCTTGTTACCAGTAACACAAGACCAGCGATCTTGCAAATGGGTAAGGATTGAGGAATGAATAACTGGATAAAAGTCAAAATATGAAACTTTTCGTGATTCGTCCTATTGATGGGGCGATGGGGGGGGGGGGAAGCTCGCTCTGGTCCAACGATTTGAGGGCCTTTTGGATCATTTTGTGCGGTGTGAGGGGGGTGTTGGGTGGCCGCTCCTCCTCCTTCAGGGGGGTTTGGGGCTGGCTGGGCAAGCCTCTTCTCCTGCACACAGAAATCACAACAGCGTGATGCATCAAATGAACAAATCCACAAGGGCCGTGACGAGGGTTCGAACCTACATCTGAGAGGATCCCAGACGCTGCCTTAATCGACTGAGCTACGACATGGAAAAGAAGTGCAACCAGGAAATCATCCTGACCTACCACGGACCCTGCAGTCTCCCCGAGACACAAACCAGGGTTTTACACAATTCCCCCATGCAACCGAGCTCTGTCAATAGGCTCGGGTGCATGGGGGGAATTGATATGGTAGTAATAAGGTATTTATGTATTTTATTTAATGTGCAAATCAACTCAAATATACCCAAGGCTGGAGTTAATGCCATTGCCTCTTACCTCATTTAATTACTGTTTACCAACCTCATTTTCTTTTTACATTATTGATAAAGTAATATTTTAATTATAATGTTAAGGAATGCTTATCGTTAAGCATTCCTTAACATTATATGGAATATTTTATGTTTTCTTTACTGTTGATATTTTAAATGATGTTATTTGATATAATTATTTTTGTGATGAATTGCAGCATATCCTTCCCTGGTTTACATCATGGTCTTGACGATGACAGGAATCCAGCGGCTTGTCAGAGGTATCCCGATTTGCCTTGACCATCTTATCTAGTTTGATTTTGAAATTCAACAGCCTTTGCATTTACGGCTTCGGCGGGTAAGCAGTTCCATTGGTTTATAGCCCTGTGGGTGAAAAAATCCTCTCCTGTTCTCAGTCCTATGATGAGAATATTTTGGCTTGTTGAGCTTGAAAACATTGCTCCTAGTTTGTACTCGCCTAGTTGTGCTTATATGCTCTTATGAATGGTTGTTGATAAACATTCATGAAGTAAGGGCGAAGAGGTAGAACAGCCTATTGACAGAGCTCGGGTACATGGGGATATTATGTAAAACCCTGGTTTGTGTCTCAGAGAGACTGCAGGATCCGTGGTAGGTCAGGATGATTTCCGGTTGCAATTCTTTTCTATGTCGTAGCTCAGTCAATTAAGGCAACGTCTGGGATCCTCTCTGACATAGGTTCGAACCCTCGTCATGGTCCTTGTAGATGTGTTCTCTTCTCCTGCGCTGTGTCGGGTCATCTCAGAGTGGATTCGCTTCGGCATGGTTGAAATGACCTCATCCCTCAGGTGGGTTCCCATCTGTTTCCAGTTCTGAAACGGGACTGAGCAGACCTCAGGTTCATTCTGGACTTGTCCCATCTGAACCTGTGGGTTATTGCTCCTCCTCCTTCCGGATAACTACTCTGTTCCAGGTCCGCCTTCTGTTTAAAGCCAGATGCTTGGATGGTGTCCCTGGGCCTCAAGGGCACATACTGGCACATCCCAATTCATCGAAAGTTTAGGGACTGGCTCGGTTTTGTAGTGGCGTGGCAGGGTTACCGCTTTCATTGCCTTCCCTTCGATTGTATTCGGTACCTCGCATTTTTCACATGCCTTACTCGGGTTGTGGTGGCCCGCCTACGTCTGTTAGGTGTTCGGGGTCAGGCCTATCTCATCGACTGGCTAGTGTGGGATCCCAGCCAGTCCGTATGTCTACTCGCCAGAGATCTGGTTCTTTCCCAGGTCACCAGGTTCGGAAGTCCCATCTGGTTCCCTCTTAGGTTCAGTCTTGGCTGGGTCTTGTGTGGGACACTCGGACTGCTTCCTTGTCTCTCCCTCTGGCAGCGCTGCTGCTGCTGCATTCTTGCCTTCACCTGTTTTTGATAGGCTCCCGGGTCACGTGGCGGTTGCTCGAGGGTTTATGCGGTAGCCTGAACTTTGCCATAAGGATATCCCTTCTGCCTTTCTCGCAACCCCTACATTCAAACCTCACGAGATTTGCATTGGTTCCTGCATTGCCAGCTTCCTCTTCGGGATTTTTGGGGTTCACTCTCTTGGCGCCTACCCGAGCCCTCACTATGTGTTCACGGACATGTCGTCTCTTGGCTGGGGCTTTGTGACCAGTGCTCACCAGGCCGGCAAAGGACGGTGGGAAGGTCTGTCCTTCCGTGGGGCTCACAGCACAGTGCGGGAGTTCGTGGCTGTGTGGCAGTCACTCCGGAGGATTCGGGTCGCTTGCGGATGGAAGATCCGCCTCCATTCGGACTGTTCACAGATGATTCCTTGCCTGAACGGCATGGGGTTCACTGCAGTTCTTGGCTCTTTTGGGCTGGTTGCTTCGGGTGACTCATCTGCTGAGTTCTCGGGGTTTGGCTCTCCTGGCAGTTCATGTTTGAGGGGTGTCTAATGTCCTGGCAGAAGGCCGTTCTCAGTTCATTCCCCTTTCCACGGAATGGACGGTCACCGCCGAATCGTTCAGTTGGCTCTGTTGGATGTTCGGGTCCCTGCAGGTGGACCTCTTCGCGTCGGTGCGGTCGAGGCATCTCCCGGTATACGTGGTGCCCTTCCACGACTGCGAGACCATCAGGAGTGACGCTTTCAGGCAGGACTGGGCACAGTGGGGGGTTTCCTATACCTCTTCACCCCAGTTTAACTGTTACTCCAGATTCTGACTTGCTTGGAGACTTATCAGGAGCAAGTTGTCCTTCTGGCCCCTTTGTGGCCGGCCTAGCCTTGATTTCAGGCATTGCTTGTTCGATGCTCAAAGACATGAGTCTTCCCATGGCTCCGCCTCTTTCAGCAGATCAGTCCAGCCCGGTACAAGGCTGGATCGTTCTTCTCCTAGAGTCTTTGCATCTGATTTTCTGACTCGAGTCTATCATCTCTTGTAGGGTGTGCAGGTGGTTTTGTTGAGGGTTCCCACCTGCGTGCTTCGTCTCGGCGACAGTATGGAGTTGCCTGGCAGTTCTTCCATTTTTTCCTATCTCTGCATACGTGTACTTTGGTCTTTGTTAGGGTTGTCTTGTCTTTCCTTCGTGGTCGTTTCTGGACTGTCATCTCCGCCAAATACTGTCGCTTTGTAGCGTGCGGCGCTGATGGAGCTGCTGCATCTTGCATTCAGTATGGATGTTACTTCTGCTCCATTCTGCAAGCTGTCTTGTACATTGTTTCACCTTCAGCCTGCTCATGCACTGCCCAAATCATCCTGGTCATTGGACAGGGTGCTCTCATTTCTCCTCGGTTTGTAGTGGCCTCTTCAGTTCAGGGTTGTTTTTCTACGGCTCTTTTCCTGTTGGCATTAGCCTCTGGGGAAGTTGGGTCAGGGAGCTTCATGCTCTCCTCCGGTGCATTGGTTTCTGCTCTTTTGGTCCTGATGGTAGGTTTGTTTGTGCAGCCGTCTCCTTTTCTGGCAAAGAACGAGACTGCTTCTTTCCAGAGGGGTCCTTGGGTGGTTGTTGTTGTTTTGTTGGTTTGGCCAGGGGTGCATCATGTGTTACGTCCAATTGCGGCTCTTCGCCGTCATCTGCGAGCCACGGCTTCAGTGAACGGAGACACATTTTGGGTTGACCCGGTCCCTTCTTTCCTGTTCCAGGGCTCGAGTCTTCCAGGTCGTCCACAGGGTTATTCGTTCCAGCCAGCCTGTGGTCTATCCCTGTGCCCATGACATGCATAAGTTTGTTGCGTTGGTTGCTGTCTTCGGTAACATGTCTTGGGCTGACATTCGGGCTCGCTGTGTTTGGAGGTCGAACAGGGTCCTGGCCGGTCGCTACCCAGTCAGTGTTCCTGGCCCTAGTCAGGCATGTGTCGCATTGGGTCGGCAGTTGCAGCCAGTTGTCTCAACTTCGCATTGAGGAGTGAGTGGCGACCACCTCCCGGGTAAGTCCCTCTTGTTTTTATCTTTAGTTAAGTAGCTCCAGGGAGCCAAAGGGGCTTCCCCCAGAAAACCAGCATTGTATGTAATGAAATGCCATTTTCTAGGCGAGACCTGGAGGCTCCCTGGCATACACCAAGAGTGAGGACCACTACAAGCAAGGAGGCCCCTGACGGGAGTGTTGGCCAAATACTCCAGGGAAGGCAACCTTGACCTTGCAAAGGTAATACATACAGAGCACACAAGGAAGATAACCCTGAGCACAGGTAGCTCCAGTACATAACTCCTGGCTCGTGCACAACTCAGTGTAGGGAACACCGCCTCAAGGGCAAAACCACCAATAAACATGAGAACACGGAGCCAGAGCAACACCAACACTTGGCACACAATATCAGTCAAAAACTGAACAGTGTCACCCCCAAATGACCCGGGCCGGGTCCCCACTCTTCCGAACGAGGGGGAAGAGGTGGAGCTAACTAGCGCAGGGCTGGTTCTATGATTTTTTTTTTTTTGGGGGGTGGGGGGGGGGGTTCTTTAAACATTTTGAGGGTGCTGGTAACCTTTTTCAACCAATGCAGTAGTCTGTTTTGATTCGCCTACCTTTCTGGGTGCTTCCCTGGTTGATGGCAAGATGATAAACTTTAACTGTAAGGTATTCATGGGCCACTGCTCCCTGCATCTCTCTGAAGGGGTCAGGTTCTGGCTCGTGCTTCCCAGTAGGCAACAAAACTCCGCAACTGATGATACTTAGGTAGCATGGCACTTAATCAGTAAACTAGCTTCAGGGAGCCAAGTGGGCCTTCCCCCCAGAAAACTGTCATCTAATGTTTTGAAATACCGCTTTCTGATTTGGCCTTGGTGGATGTCTAATCCACTTCCCCACCCACCCCCTTTCCAGGGTGGCCAATTTATCAGCTCTGGACTGCACTCTGTTGATATGGGTATGTTAACTAATACCCAGAAAGTATGATGTTTCCTAATATTTCCAGGTATGATTTGGGTATGTTAACCAACATACTCTGTTGATATGGGTATGTTGATATGTTGTTGCCTCTCAAATTTTACCCTAATGTACCTACTAATCTTTGTCATTATTGTATGTTGTCATTATTGTGTATTAATCTAATCATTGTGCATTGTGTTAAATTTTCTTACAATGGACAGAGGTACCTCGGTTTAAGAGTTTAATCCGTTCCTGGAGACAGTTCATATTCCGAAAACTCATAAACTGAAGCTAATTTCCCCACAAGAAATAATGAGAAATGAATTAATCTGTTCCTGTTTACCCAAAAACCTCACTGCAAACTAAATTTTATACCTAATTCATCTAAATAAACCTACAAAACTATGTTCAAGTTCTTACTTACCTTGCTGATGAATGCTGTAGGCGTATGGAAGATGGTGAGGAGGGGGGAGGAGGAGAGGTGTTACTGTTTGGAAGGGGAGTCCCCTTCCATTATCACATCAGGCAGTGAGGACCTTTCTGGTGTGCACTCCCTGGCACATTTTGCCTGAGTACCACTAGGTCCTGGTTGTGGCTCACTGCTCGATTTTCTCAACAAATCTGTCCATGGAAGATTGTTTTTCCCTTCTTCGCAAGATGTCTCTGTAGTGAGGCATCACATTGTCATTGAAAAGATTAATGCAACGCCCTACTACAGCTTTCTCTGGGTGAGTCTTTTCAATAAAAGTTTGCATTTCTTCCCACATCTGACTCCATTTCTTAATGGTTGTGGAAGGGACATTCTGTGCTGCCTCATCCTCTTCCACTGAAGAATCATCCTCAGCTGGGTCTTCTTGCTGTTCCTTTTCAAGGGTTTGGAGTTCTTCGGTGGTCAGTTCTTCGTTGTGTTCTTCCACCAACTCCTCCACATCATCACCATCCAATTCCAAGCCCATTTGCCGACCCAAAGTAACAATTTCATCAACAATAGGCGCATCATTTACAGGTTCAAACCCCTCAAAGGCTAGTTCTGTCACACATTCAGGCCACAATTTTCTCCAGCCAGAGATCAGGGTTCTCCGAGTCACTTCTTGCCAGGCTTTGTCAACGAGTTTTAAAGTACTACAAATGTTAAAATGGTCTTTCCAGAACTTTTTGAGGATGAGCTTTGTGGCTTCAGTCACTTCAAAACATTTCCAGAAAAGTGCCCTTTCATAAAGTTTCTTAAAATTTGCTATGATTTTCTGGTCCATAGGCTGAATTAAAGGAGTGGTGTTAGGAGGAAGGAACTTTACTGTGAGACATTTACTGCATCTGTGCAACACTTCATCTTCCAAGCCTGGAGGATGAGCAGGAGCATTGTCAAGGAGAAGCAGGGCCTTGAGTGGCAAATGATTCTCCTGCAGATATTTTTCTATGGCAGGGCACACCACTTTATTCACCCACTCCGAAAAAAAAATCCCAGTCACCCATGCCTTGCACTTCACACACATTTGGTTTTTCTGCAATTTATACTGTTTGAAAACCCTTGCATTTTCAGAATGATACACAAGCAAGGGTTAAATTTTCAAATCGCCACTCACATTTGAACACAGCTCAAGTGTAAACCTATCTTTCGTAGGCTTGTGTCCGGGCAAGGATTTTTCCTCCTTGGTAATGTCAAAATTCAAATTCAAAATTCAAATGTTTATTCAGGTAAAGTACATACATACAAGGTGTGATACAAATATAGATGAATTTCAAAATCAAAATCAAAATGTTTATTTAGGTAAGGTACATACATAAAAGTGATTGTACAGAGTGATGGAGTAAATAGATAGGGCTAGTACATACAATGCCTAAAGCCACTATTACGCAAAGCGTTTCGGGCAGGAAAAACACTAAAGACTAAAACTTAATACTAATTGAGATTAAAGTATAAAATGTGTTGAGAAAATATACAAATAAAAAAGGGGGGGAACATGGCAAAAAAAAACAGCAAAAATACAATTTAGTCGACAAACAGCATTGTTTAAAAATAACAGACATGGGTTGACATTATAGAGGTAAGGTAGGTTACAGGGAGTTAATTAGGTAGTGTTTAGTTTTTATCTTAAACTGGTTGAGAGAGGTACAGTCTTTAATGTGGTTGGGAAGGTCATTCCACATTCTGGGTCCCTTGATTTGTAGAGCATTTCTAGTTTGATCAAGTCGTACTCTTGTAATATCAAAAAGGTATTTGTTTCTGGTGTGGTGCTCATGGGTTCTGTTACAACCTTCAATGAAGTTTTAAGGTCAGGATTGGCATTACAGTTCAGCGTTTTTATAATGTATAATACACATGAGAGAATGTGCAGTGACTTAATATCTAACATATTCAGAGATTTGAGTAGGGGTACCGAGTGATGTCGGGGCCAGAGTTGGATATTGTCCTAATGGCAGCTTGTGTGTTGAGTAATCAGAGGATGAAAAATGATTTGGGTAGTAGAACCCCAAGCACAAATACCTAGTTGAGAAGGATAGATGAGGGAGTAATAGAGCGTCACCAGGCAGGGCGAAGTACATAATATGATCTTAGAAGAATGCCAACAGTTTTTGAAACTTTTTTTGATATATTTAGAATGTGTCCCTGAAATTCAGTTTGTGGTCAATGAGAACGCCAAGGAATTTGCCATCTACTGTTACAATTTGGGTATTATTTATCCTGAGATTTATTTGATTTGAGGATTTATTGCCAAACAAAATATATTAAGTTTGTCAATGTTGAGGGCGAGTTTGGCAGTTAGCCAAAGATGGACCTTATTTAGCTCAGTATTCACTGTGACATTTAGAGCAAGGAGTTAGGACTGGAGTGACTGAAGGTTGTGTCGTCAGCAAATAGAATTGGTTTTGAGGTGTTGGAGGCATTTGGAAGGTCATTAATGTAGATGAGAAAGAGGAGAGGGCCAAGTATGCTGCCCTGAGGAACACCAATGTTGATGGCTAGGTGGGAGAAATTGAATTATTTACAGAAAACATACTGGAGCCTGTCAGTAAGGTAAGATTTGAGGTATGCAGGGAGTGACCTCTGACTCATAATGATGTAATTTAAGAAGAAGGTTTCGGTGGTTGACGGTTTCAAAAGCCTTACGCAGGTCCACAAATAAACCAATAGGGAACTCATTTTATCAAGAGCTGCATGTATCAAGTTAATCATACTGATAAGTGCATCGTTAGTGCTTTTTGGGTCTGAAGCCATATTGACAAGAGCTAAGTATATTGTGTTTGGCTAGATAAGAGTTAAGCTGCTTGTAGATTAGTTTTTCAAAAAGTTGACAAGTTTGGCATGATTGATATACATCTGAGTGGTAACATCAGTGAGATCACCACATTTGTGGACTGGGGTTACTCTCGCTTTTTTTAGAATATCTGAAAAGGTTTGGAGTTCAAGTGACTGGTTGAAGAGTAATGCAATAGAGGGGCTAAAGATCTGGAGGTTTTTTTAAATTGAAGTTGGTATCTCCTCAAGGGCACTAGACTTGGTTTTAAGGGAAGGATTATCTCATTAACATCAGGGAATTTGCAGGCGGTAGGTACAGAGACTGTGGATAGTTACCTGTAAGATAGTCCTGAACATCAGTACTGAAAGATGGAATATCATTTGCAAGGGTGGACCAATGGAAAAGAAAAACCTATTGAAATCATTAGCAGTATCAGAGGCTGTAAAAGCTCACCATCGTTATGGACAGAAGTATTGGTTATTTAAAACCTTCTTTGAACCAATATTTGTGAAATTGTGCTCCATGTTTTCTTAATTTGCCCTTTGTTTGGGTAAATTTATCTTCGTAGTATTTAGTTTTGGTTCTTCTAATTATTTTAGATAGCAATAACAAGTAATTCTTTGAAAATTCTTTGGAGACTATTCCTAACCTATACAGTACTTTCTTCTCAAGGTCATGTTTTTTATTAATGGATTAAGTATCCCTTTGTAAGCCAAGGATTGTTTAGCCTTATAGTGTGACTTGTTTCGTTAGCATAGGACAGTGGGTGTTATAAGGCTGAGTTTTTTGAAGAAAAGATTGCACTGCTAGGTTGATGTCCCCTATGTTACCTAATTCAAACTCCCAGTTGATATTAGCAGCAGCAGCTATAAAATTGCTTATAGCAGTTCATTGTGCAGCCTAAAGCTTATCCCTGGTCTCTAGAGGTGCTTTGTAAGTTAGTTAAGAGAAATGTGGGATAATGGTCTGTAGTGCTATCGGTGATTATACCTGAAGTAAGCGGAGAGGTTATGTTGGTCCAGATGTAATCAAGAGCCGTGGCAGTACTATCAGTGATTCTAGTAGGTCTAGTGATTAAGGGTATGAGGAAGCAGGAATTCATACAGTTCAGGANCGATCTGGAAGATCCTGTGTAACGAACTTACTCAGTTTTTATGATCGAGCCACAGAGATTTTACAGGAAAGACGTTGGGTTAACTGCATCTATCGGGACCTAAAAAAGGCTTTCGACAGAGTTCCCCATAAGAGGTTGTTCTGGAAATTGGAACATATTGGAGGTGTGACAGGGTAAGCTACTAACATGGATGAAAAATTTCCTTACAGAAAAATGAGGGCCGTAATCAGAGGCAAGGTATCAGATTGGAGGAATGTCACGAGTGGAGTACCACAGGGTTCAGTTCTTGCACCGGTAATGTTCATTGTCTACATAAACGGTCTACTAGTGGGATTACAAAATTACATGAACATGTTTGCTGATGATGCTAAGATAATAGGAAAGATAAGAAACCTAGATGATTGTCATGCCCTTCAAGAAGACCTGGACAAAATAAGTATATGGAGCAATACTTTGCAAATGGAATTTAATGTGAATAAATGCCATGTTATGGAATGTAGAATTGGAGACCTCACACAACCTATAAATTATGTGAGAAATCTTTAAAGAATTCTGACAAAGAAAGGGATGTAGGGGTGGTTTTAGATAGAAAACTGTCACCTGAGGACCACATTAAGAACATTGTGCGAGGAGCCTATGCTACACTTTCTAACCTCAGAATTGCTTTTAAATACATGGATGGCGAAATACTAAAGAAATTGTTCACGACTTTTATTAGACCAAAGCTGGAATATGCAGCGGTTGTGTGGTGCCCATATCTTAAGAAGCACATCCACAAACTGGAAAAGGTGCAAAGACATGCTACTAAGTGGCTCCCAGAACTGAAGGGCAAGAGCTACGAGGAGAGGTTAGAGACATTAAATATGCAAAAACTAGAAGATAGAAGAAAAAGAGGCGATATGATCATTACGTTCAAAATAGTAACAGGAATCAATAAAATTGATAGGGAAGAATTCCCGAGACCCGGAACTTCAAGAACAAGAGGTCATAGATTTAAACTAATGAAACAAAGTTGCTGGAGATATATACGAAAATTCACTTTTGTAAACAGAGTGGTAGGCGGTTGGAACAAGTTAAGTGAGAAGGTGGTGGAGGCCAAAACCGTCAGTAATTTCAAAGCATTATATGACAAAGAGTGCAGGGAAGACGGGACACCACGAGCGTAGCTCTCATCCTGTAACTACACTTAGGTAATTACCAAAGCGAGGCCTTTGCTCTACCAACCAGTCAAAAGTGATAGAGGAATTATATCTAGATCTGTTGAAGATTGATCATCCATATTGAGTGAATGTTATTTACTATCAGAGAAAAAAAGCCTCGCTTGTATACACTACATGGAGAATTTTTAGGTATATTTTTATATAAGAACACAGATACCAGGCCACCCCTGAATCAACAGCTGCATCAGAGGAGCTCCCGGATATTTCAAATTCCTAAGTATTGTAGAACAGGTTGATAACGTGAGTGGTGTCCCCCCAAAAATATAAGGGTGTAGTGTATTTTAAAAAACAAGCGAGATAAGATAAATGTGCCAGAAGTGAAATAAGTTGAGAAAAGGTTGCCTAACCAGGATTTCACACAGTTCTCCCATGCACTCATGCTCTGTCAACCAGTAGTACTACCTCAGAGTGCATGAGGGAAATTGTGTGAAACCCCCAGTCAGGCTTCAGTGGAAGCCTCAGCACTCTTCTGGGTGCAGTAGTATCCCAGGTTGTAATTCTTTTCCATGTCATGGCACAGTTGACTAGAGCATGCCTGGAAACACCCAGCACATAGGTTCCAAGCCTCATTAACCCCTAAACTGCGCAACGCACCTGCAAGCCCTCGATAGGGGTGCGCAATGCGCGTCCTGGTATTTATATTTTTAACGTTCCATTCAAAACTCCCGCGGCTACATGGGGTTCACATCCACTTCCGCAGGGCTCTTGTAAACAGATGCCATCTTTAAAAAAAATCATGGTCCACATTCCCGGGTGTGAGAGACTCAGTACTGAGTGAGCAACCAAGGCTGGCTCACGCAGCATGAGCTCTCAGCCCTGCTGTTCAGCTTGTGACCATAGCGTCGCCTAATAATGTCAATATAAATATAAATATATATAACTTGTATTATTTAGCCATGATAGTATTACAGAAAAGCCCGAGTGAGATAATGACTGTGTACAATGTTCAAATATCAGTGATTCAATGCTGTTCACGATGTTCACAGCACCACAGCATTATTTCGTCCATCTACGAATCTTCAAATGACTTCTTAGGTTTCTGAACAAAATAAACTTGTGGTCAATTATTCATTTACAGGAATTAGTGACCAGGATTGTGATAATAGCAGGATTGTGGTGATAATTAGCACTGTGCGTAGTATTGTGGGGAGAAGGAATTTTGGTGAGGGAGGGAGGGAATCGAGGTAGCCTCACTGTGTGGCAGCCACTCTTGTTTTGCTCACCATACTAGCTTAATGGTTTGCTATGGTGAACATATATGTACATGAGTATATACAATGTGTGTATATAGTGTAATAACGACAACAGGAGTATGTTGAGAGGAGCTATTTTGGTGTGGTAGGTGATGTCTTAATCGTAGCGCCGTCTGCTGCTTGCTGTGTGATTTCTCATGCAGTGTATGGTGGCCAGTGTACTGTTTGGACACAATACCAGCTTACTTGCATAGTTCTGGTGAATAAAACATATAGATATGTATACATATGTAAATAACGTAATAAAAACCAGAACAGTAAGGTGGGAGAAGGGGTGATGGCGAGTACGATGTTGGAGGAGTGAGGGAGGGCTGGCTGGCTGGGTGTGGCAGTTCACACTCGCAGAGTTCTGAGTGTGTTTATTGGTGTGTGTGTGTGTGTGTGTGTGTGTATATATATAGTGTGTGACAGTGTATAGTGTGTAAATGTGGTATAAATATACATAAATGAACATGAAAAATTGGTGTGAATAACAGTATGGTGGGAGGATGGGTGATGGCAAGTATGATGTTGGAGGAGTGAGGGAGTACTGGCTGGCCGGGTGTGGCAGCTCACCCTTGTGGAATTCTGAATGTGTTTATAGTGAGTGTGTACAGTGTGTAAATAGATTGCATATATACAAAATTAGCATAATATGTTGGAAATATGTGCCGGATATGTGTACACATGTGTCATGCACGTAACACAGTGTCTTCGGACAGTACAGATGTTCTACTATATAGAACTAATAATAACAAAGTGTACGTGTTCCTTATACATAGGATTGGTACATAAAAACAAATAAAATGTATTTGGAACTGTGCGCAAAAAATGAACAAGGATATATTCGCAGCAGCGAGCGCATCCTGCCCCGGGCGCCCTACTGGCCCTGGGAGCGTACACCACGGGCGAATGGGGAATGACGACATCACGCGCCAACTTACGGACCCAATAGCAGCCAAAGCAAGTACAATTTCGACTTACAGTTACTATACCCATAGTCAGGGAAGGGTTTTTGACACTTTCAAAACAGAAAATAATTTTTCCAGAGAATTTATTTCCTGCGCACTGGGGGGGTGTCATATTTGGAAGCCGAGCAGTTGAGGGGTTAAGGCTCCTTTGGATTTGTTCATTGATATACCATATTAATGTGATTTCTCACTGTATTACTACTACTACTATTACTACTTTTTTATTTATTTATTTATTTTATTTATTATATATATATACACAAGAAAGTACGTTGAGTTTATGCAGGTACAAAGCATTGATGTTTTTTCATTCTTGTAAAGCCACTAATACACNTTTTAATTACCTAAGTGTAATTACCTAAGTGTAGTTACAGGATGAGAGCTACGCTCGTGGTGTCCCGTCTTCCCAGCACTCTTTGTCATATATGCTTTGAAAATACTGACGTTTGGCCTCCACCCCACCTCACTTAACTTGTTCCAACCGTCTACCACTCTGTTACAAAAGTGAATTTTCGTATATTTCTCCGGCAGCTTTGTTTCGTTAGTTTAATCTATGACCTCTTGTTCTTGAAGTTCCGGGTCTCAGGAATTCTTCCCTATCAATTTTATCGATTCCTGTTACTATTTTGAATGTTGATCATATCACCTCTTTTTCTTCTATCTTCTAGTTTTTGCATGTTTAATGCCTTTAATCTCTCCTCGTAGCTCTTGTCCTTCATTTCTGGGAGCCACTTAGTGGCATGTCGTTGCACCTTTTCCAGTTTGTTGATGTGCTTCTTAAGATATGCACCATACAACCGCTGCATATTCCAGCTTTGGGCTAATAAAAGTCGTGAACAATTTCTTTAGTATTTCTCCATCCATGTATTTAAAAGCAATTCTGAGGTTAGAAAGTGTAGCATAGGCTCCTCGCACAATGTTCTTAATGTGGTCCTCAGGTGACAGTTTTCTATCTAAACCACCCCTAGATCCCTTTCTTTGTCAGAATTCTTTAAAGATTTCTCACATAATTTATAGGTTGTGTGGGGTCTATGTTCTCCAATTCCACATTCCATAACATGGCATTTATTCACATTAAATTCCATTTGCCAAGTGTTGCTCCAAATACTTATTTTGTCCAGGTCTTCTTGAAGGGCATGACAATCATCTAGGTTTCTTATCTTCCCTATTATCTTAGCATCATCAGCAAACATGTTCATGTAATTCTGTATTCCCACTGGTAGATCGTTTATGTAGACAATGAACATTACCGGTGCAAGAACTGAACCCTGAGGTACTCCACTCGTGACATTCCTCCAATCCGATACCTTGCCTCTGATTACGGCCCTCATTTTTCTGTCAGTTAGGAATTTTTCATCCATGTTAGTAGCTTACCTGTCACTCCTCCAATATGTTCCAGTTTCCAGAACAACCTCTTATGGGGAACTCTGTCGAAAGCCTTTTTTAGGTCCAGATAGATGCAGTCAACCCAACCATCTCTTTCTTGTAAATCTCTGTGGCTCGATCATAAAAACTGAGCAAGTTCGTTACACAGGATCTTCCAGATCGAAAACCATACTGTCTGTCTGATATTATATCGTTTTCCTCCAGGTGTTCTACCCATTTAGTTTTAATTATTTTTTCCAATATTTTGACTATTACACTTGTCAATGATACAGGTCTATAATTAAGGGGGTCTTCCCTGTTTCCACTTTTGTAGATTGGAACTATGTTAGCCTTTTTCCACACATCAGCTACAACTCCTGTACACAGGGATGCCTGAAAAATCAGTTGAAGTGGAATGCTGAGCTCAGGTGCACATTCTCTCAGAACCCATGGTGAAACTCCATCTGGACCAACTGCTTTGTTCTTACTTAGCTCCTTGAGCATTTTTTCCACTTCGTCTCTAGACACCTCTATGTGCTCTATGTTGTTCTCTGGAATTCTTATTGTGTCTGGTTCCCTAAAGATTTCATTTTGTACAAACACACTTTGGAACTTTTCGTTTAGTGTTTCACACATTTCCTTTTCATTTTCCGTGAATCTATTTCCCATTTTCAACCTCTGAATATTATCCTTTACCTGCAATTTGTTGTTTATGAATTTATAGAATAGACCTGGTTCTGTTTTACATTTGTCTGCAATCCCTTTTTCAAAATTTCTTTCTGCCTCTCTCCTCACTGCCGTGTAGTTGTTTCTCGCATCTTTGTATCGCTGGTATGTTGGGGGTTTGGCCTCTTCCTGTATTGATTCCATTTTGTGTCTTTTGGTCTCTGGCCCTCTCGCAATTTCTATTGAACCAATCCTGTTTCCTAGTTCTGCATCTCTGTTTTGGTATAAATTTTTTTGTGCCTTTATCATATATTTCACAAAACTTGACATACATCTCATTCACTTCCTTGCCTAGCACAAGTCTGTCCAATTATACTCACTAAAAAAATTTCTAAGGTTGCCATAATGTCCTCTCCTGAAGTCAGGTTTTTCAACTGCTTCAACCTCCTTATTTTCTTCCAGATTATAACGCATTGCATACTTTATTCCCAAAAAGACATGGTCACTTTTACCCAAGGGAGGAAGGTACTGAATGTCAAATATCTCTTCCTCCTTCCTGGTAAATATCAAATCTAGCATGGAGGGAACGTCCCCTTCCCTCATCCTCGTAGCTTGTTTAACATGTTGATACAAGAATGTTTCCAGGATGAGGTCTACAAATCTACAGGTCCAAAATCTTCTGTTTTAGCTTCATATGCTTCCCAGTCTATGGATTTCAAGTTGAAGTCACCGACTATCAACAGTCGTGATCTATCGTTATCCGCTCTCGCTATAATCTCTCTCATTATTGTTATAAGACCTTCTCGTTTACTATCTAGCTCCTCCTTTGACCATGTGCTGCTTGGCGGTGGACTATATGCATTTATGATCATTAGTTTATCATCCTCATGGCAGATCTCTAGTGCTATTATGTCAACTTCTTGTGGATTGGCAGTCATTATTTCCTTCACCTTTAGGTGTTCTTTCACCAGCACAGCAACGCCACCGCCTTTCCTAATTTTTCTGTCCCGTCTCCAAATTGAGTAGCCCCTTGGGAATATGACCTCATTTAAAATAACATCTTCAAGTTTTGTCTCCGTGAGTGCAACAATGTCTGGTGTCTGCAGCTGTATTACATCACTTAACTCCAGTATCTTCGATCTCACTCCATCTATGTCGGTGTATGCAATCTTCAGGAACTTGTTCCCCCCTCTCCTTATTCTTCACTCCCCCTCTCTCTATTGATTTTGTTGGTTTGCCTTTATGTACCACTTTACTGGTCTGCCTACCCCTATCACTTTGTAGAAAAAAGAATTGATTTCTTCATTCTTGCTCTCATTTAAACGTTTTGCCTCGGCGAGGTTCAGTTTCAGCTTCTCTGTCTTCTCTTGAAAGATCTCGTCTTAATGACCACACTTTCCCATCCTCATCACTTTGTAATTTTCAAGCATTTCTTAGTACTTCTTCCATCTGTTTGGCACCGTTTAGGGTGATCCTCAAAGGTCGATCTTTCCCTTTTACGTATCTGCCTATTCTCCTGTAGTCGCACACATTCTCTATGGTTGTAAGACCTTCCACGAGGCCAACAATTTTATCTACTACTTTCACTTCTTCTACAGCTCTTTCTGACCTAGATGTTATCTCCTTTTCTTTGCAACCAAAGATTATCAGGAACTTACTGCGATCAACTGAGTTTTGCACCAACTTCGGATTAGATGCCAATTCCTTTCTCACTTCCAGCCTAATGTTTGTTTTATCTTGGTTGCTGCAGTGTTTGACTTCCTTTACCGCTTCTTCAATTTTTTTCCTTCTCCTTGGCCACTTGTGCATAGGTGAGTTGCATATCTTTCTTGCACTGTTCTATTCCCTGTGTAACTTCCTCCATCTGTGCTGACAAAAGCTGTTTCTCCTGTTGAATTTCCTTACCTAACCTATTGTAGTCATTTATGTTTAAGTTTGCTTTAACTTCTTCCAAAGCTATTTTTAAGAGTTTATTTTCCTCTTCCATGGCTTTGCAATTTGTTTCCAATTGATTCTTATTCTTGCAGAAGTCTTTCACTAAACTCTCAAGACATACAACTTTGCTATTCAAATGGTCATTACTTTCTTTCGATTTACTAATTATTTCTACATGAGAGTTCACTATAGTATCTAATTTTACCAACTTGTTATGTAGACTGCTAATATCAATGCTTTCTTCATTGAATCCCGCAAAATCAAGCTCTGTTTTGTTTTTCCTCTTGCCGGCGGCCATGTTGAATGTTCTTCTCAGCATTGGAAACGCTAGGGCAACTTTTTCTCATCCGATTTTTCACTTCCCTTGGCACATTCCTGTTATCTCACCTATTTTTCAAAAGCACTATACCTTTATGTTCTCTGGGACACCACTCACTATCATCAACCTGTACTACAATACTTAGGATTGTTGAAATATGCTGGAGCTCCTCTGCTGCAAGTGTTGACCCTAGGGGTGTCATCTTTTTGTATTATTATTTTGCACCTTTTTGTATCAGTATTCAGCATAAGATGCCTGTTGTGAAAGAGCCAAGAAAAGAAAGACAAAACAACACAATTCGAAACCAAAGACTACCTACGAAGGGAAAAGAAGTGGCCAAGAGACTCCATACCATCACCGAGAAGACGACCACAGGTGGGACACCAATAGAGAAGCCACCTGATCACCATACAGATGGTGGTACACCCACATCAGAAATAACAGATGCAAGGTGCAGAAGAGTAAACCAGCAAGGTACCTCATCAGCCCAATTTGCTGAAAGAGACGGACCCATGGAAAATGCCACGGATTTGGACACTTAGCAAGAAGTGCCTGAAACATAGGCTGGGCCGGCCACCGTGGGGCTAGAAGGAGAATCCTTTCCCTATAGAACTTTAGCCGAGCCAGAACCTGAAGCAACAACTGAACCGGGAAAAAGAAGTACAGGTATCTCCACATCGACCAGTCCTGCCGAAAAGTGTCTATCATGATTGCTTCGCAGTCAGGAAAGGGTGCTACATAAACAGGGAGATGCCTCGACCATGCTGATGTAAAGAGGTTCACCTCCGGGGACTTGAACGTCTAGCAAAGCCAACTGTAGGAGTCGGCATCGACCCTCAATTCCATGGACAGGGAATGAACTGCAACAGGCCTTTCACCAAGATGTTGGACATGCCCCTTACATGAACCGCGCAGAGAGCTAAAGACCTGAGAACTCAGCAGAAGAGCCAGTCGAAATCACCAGCCCCAAAGAGCCAAGGACCACAAGAGAACCCCCGCGGTTTAGGCAATGAACCACTGGAGCGCAGTCCAAATGGAGCCAGATCGTAGAGCCTCGAGGGAGCCGAATCCAACACAGCAAAAGCCACACTGCCGTGAACTCCTGCACCGTGCTGTGAGCCCAACAGAAGGACTGAGCCAACTGCCCCTGGCCAGCCTCGTGAGTACTGGTCACAAAGGCCTAGCCGAGAGACAAGGCATCTGTGAACACATCAAGCGCGGGCTCCAGAAAGCACCACGGCACCAAACCCCAAAAAGCACCAAAAGGAATCCGGAGATGCAACAACCAATGCAAGGCACCCGGGGGACGAACCCAGCAATCACTTGAGTGGTAGAAGGAACGGTCCCGAAGGAACCAGAACAAAAGCCGCAGCCAAACCAAACCCAGCAGGTAAACGATCATGTTGAAGTTCAGATTCCCAGACAGCTGCTTGAGCAACCTCTGAGTGACCCGCGACCTCCTCAGAAACAACCAACGACGGGACTGCAGCCGGAGCAATGCCGCCTGAGGGAGACACAAGAATGCTGTCTAGGAATCCCAGACAAGGCCCAGCCAAGTCTGAACCTGAGACATAACCAGATGGGACTAACTTCAGTTCACCAGGAACTTGAACCTGATGACCTGGGAAAGAACCAAACCCCTGGCGAGCAGACAAGCGGACTGGCCAAGAGCCCACACCAACCAGTCGTTGAGGAAGGCCAAAACCCATACACTTAGCAGATGCAGACAGGCCACCACAACTCGGGTAAGATGCGTGAAAATGCTAGGTGCCAGATTCAGTCCGACAGGAAGGCAATGAAAGTGGTAAGCCTGCCACCCCGCTACAAAACCTAACCAGTCCCTGAACCCTGGATGAATGGGAACATGCCAATATGTATCCTAGAAGCACCAACCATGAACCCGGCTCCAAGAGAAGCCTGACCTGGGACAGAGTGGTCATCTGAAAGGAGGGGGTAAGGAATCCAGTGGTTCAGACAGGATAAATCCAGAATGAAATGAAGAGCCGCACAGTCCTGTTTCGGAACTGGAAACAAATGGGAAACCCACTTGAGGGACAAGGTTGTCTTGACTACGTCCAAGCGCACCCACTCCAAGATGACCTGACGAAGCAAAGGGCAAGAAGCTTGCCCTGCTAGCCCCCTCCCCGGAGGAGGAGCCACCCAACGCCAAACCAGGCCAGAAGGCTCGACCTAACGGACCAAGCAAACAGGAGGAGACTGTATCCCAAGAGGGAGGACACATACCCCTGGATGGGTGGGACATACCCAGGAGGGAGGGAACGTACCCCAGGAGGGAGGGCACGTATTCCAGGAGGGAGGACACGTAACCCTGGATGGGTGGGCACATAACCCAAGAGGGAGGGAACGTACCCCAGGAGGGAGGGCATGTATCCAGGGGGGGGGGGGGTCATGTACCCCCAGGAGGAGGTATATATAATGCCACAAAAATACGAGTGTTTTTACTATGTAACTCAACAGTAATCGTTGTAATGGAAGTATGAATAAAGCCGAGAATATTTCATTTAATAAATATCTGAACACTGTCACTTAGCTATAAGAATATTTATAATTGCTCCTGGTAGTGTCAAGATATTGGTAAGCCTCTGCTTGGTAATTACTGCTTACAGGTTTTAACATAAATCTTACATACTATAGAGGCCTAAAATGACTTGAAAATGTTATAATAGATTTTACAAAATCAAAACTTTACCTCAAAGTCGGATCAGGTTCATGCCTATCCAGCAGGATTCGTAGTTCCTCCTCACTACAGGATTCTCCCTGATGCTCTTCAAGGAACCTTCGCAGTTCTAGCATAGTAATAACCTGCAGAATAAAGCATAGGACAGTTTAGTTGCATATTTGACTATAATATTTGGAAAGGTTTTTATAGTTTCCCATTGTCACATACAGAAAGTCAATTAGGCTTATCAAGGACAATCTAGCCAACGACAAACCTTAATTCAGATGTAAACAGTAAGTTGACAATAACTTCTGGGAACCAATTTACTGCTAGGTGGAAAAAGAGTGACAGAAGTGTAAGAAAATGTGACCAATCTCATCGTGGGGATTACACTCATGATCACTCAGCTACAAGCCAACTGCACTAAACACTGTGCTACATCACATGCTTACAAACATTATTTACCTTTTATGGGGAAAGCGCCTTTTGGTTCTCCGAAGCTCTGAAGCTTCTAAACAAACTCCACACATTCTCTTGTGCCATTTACGTTTACAAAACCCTGTTCTTTAATACAAAACCTGATCTAAAACTCTTCATTGACAGATGTAATAGAACCCATAATCACCACATCAGAAATACATATATCTTTGATATCCCAGAGTCAAACTAAATCTTTGTAAACACACTATGTAAATAAATGGACCTAGTCTATGGAACTCACTCCCTAATGAATTGAAGAGCTGTCCATCCTACACCTTATTCAAAAATAAAACCAAAAGTACCGTGGTACCTCAGTTTATGAATTTAATCCATTCCCAGAGACGGTTTGCAAACTGAAAATTCTTAAATGAAACGAATTTTCCCATAAAAAAACAGCGTTGAATGTAATGAAACGCCATTTTCTGGGCAAGTCCCGGAGGCTCCCCGGAGCTATCCAGGCTGAATGGATGTGTATAACTTTCTGGCATCAAAGTGCTAGGAGTTCTTGCTTACTGGGGACCATGAGCCAGAACCTGGCCCCCTTAGAGAGGCACGAGGAGCAATGGCTGATAGAAACCCCCGTGTGGTTGGGAGCATTCTATATCTGCCATCGACCGGGATAGGCACCCAGAAAGGTAGGCGCCCCAAAACAAACCCCTATTCTGGTGAAAATATTGCTACCAAAAGCCGAGCGAGTGGACAGAACTCCCCAAACACAATTATCAAACTAGCATGACATCACGTTGCCACACCACCATCTACACAACCCCCCCCCCCTCCCCAAGAGGGGGAAGGGGGTTGCCTCCCTCCCCAGACCCTCCACAACGGCAATCCAACCGGCAGTTCTTAGGCTGGATGTCAAAATAAACGAAAAACGCCACCGACCGGAGGGAGGGAGGGATGCCGGGGAGCCTCCAGGACTCACCCAGAAAATGGCGTTTCATTATATTCAATGCTGGTTTTCTGGGGGAAGCCCCGTCGGCTACCCAGAGCTACCTCACCACAGATAAGGAAAACAGGGAAGGAACTGGGAGGCGGATGCCACGCGCCCTAACCTAAGAACCAAGACCAAAACGAGAAGAAAATAGACCACCCAGACCAACGACCAGGATGGCACCAGAACTCAAGAGCAGGCCAGAGGAGAACAATGCCCAGGACAGCAAGTGGAACGGAGCAGAAGGAACCGCAACACCGAACGCAAGCAGGAGCGGCTCCGCCAGCACCACCCAATATGAGGGGACAAGACACGATCCCAGACAACGGTCCCAGAACAACCCCAAAGGGATGACCAGCCAACCCTATCAAAGACTGAAGGACCTTTCGCAGTGATAGGAAAACCGGAAAGACCACCAGGAAAACCACACACCGCCCCCGAGACGAAACACGCAGGTTGGAGACCAATAACGAACCCACCAGAAATTGCGAGAGGGCCAGAGACCAAAAGACACAAAAATGAATCAATACAGGAAGAGGCCAAACCCCCAAACATACCAGAAATACAAAGATGTGAGAAACTACTACACGGCAGTGAGGAGAGAGGCAGAAAGAAATTGAAAAAGGAATTGCAGACAAATGTAAAACAGAACCAGGTCTATTCTATAAGTTCATAAACAACAAATTGCAGGTAAAGGATAATATTCAGAGGTTGAAAATGGGAAATAGAGTCACAGAAAATGAAAAGGAAATGTGCGAAACATTAAACGAAAAGTTCCAAAGTGTGTTTGTACAAAATGAAATCTTCAGGGAACCAGGCACAATAAGAATTCCAGAGAACAACATAGAGCACATAGAGGTGACTAGAGACGAAATGGAAAAAATGCTCAAGAAGCTAAATAAGAACAAAGCAGTTGGTCCAGATGGAGTTTCACCATGGGTTCTGAGAGAATGTGCACCTGAGCTCAGCATCCCACTTCTACTGATTTTTCAGGCATCCCTGTTTACAGAAGTTGTAGCTGATGTGTAGAAAATGGCTAACATAGTTCCAATCTACAAAAGTGGAAGCAGGGAAGACCCCCTTAATTATAGACCGGTATCATTGACAAGTGTAATAGTCAAAATATTGGAAAAAATAATTAAAATTAATGGGTAGAACACCTGGAGAGAAATGATATAATGTCAGACAGACAGTACGGTTTTCGATCCGGAAGATCCAGTGTATCGAATTTACTCAGTTTCTATGATCGAGCAACAGAGATATTACAGGAAGAGATGGTTGGGTTGACTGCATCTATCTGGACCTAAAAAAGGCTTTCGACAGAGTTCCACATAAGAGGTTGTTCTGGAAACTGGAAAATATTGGAGGGGTGACAGGTAAGCTTCTAACATGGATGAAAAATTTTCTGACTGATAGAAAAATGAGGGGAGTGATCAGAGGCAATGTATTGGACTGGAGAAATGTCACAAGTGGAGTACCACAGGGTTCAGTTCTTGCACCAGTGATGTTTACTGTCTACATAAATGATCTACCAGTTGGTATACAGAATTATATGAACATGTTTGCTGATGATGCTAAGATAATAGGAAGGATAAGAAACTTAGATGATTGTCATGCCCTTCAAGATGACCTGGAAAAAAGTATATGGAGCACCACTTGGCAAATGGAATTTAATGTTAATAAATGCCATGTTATGGAATGTGGAATAGGAGAACATAGACCCCACACATCCTATACATTATGTGAGATGGGTGCCTCTATCTTAACTCTTTGGCACATACTCATATATATTCATCTTCTCTTCTCCTCTTCCTTTACTCTCCCTTCATGACCGCACACAACCACATATATCCCCACTCCATATTCATCTACTGCTACTATTCCTCTCCTCTTCCTCCACCTTTACTCTCCCTACATGACTGTATACAACCACATAGCCTCCAGCCCCCCACTCCAACACGATTCTACCGAGTGTCAAGTGTCGCGCGGCCAAATGGCACGTGTGTACACCCCGGGGAATCCCCAGAACCTTTGAGAAACTTTGATGATGTACACATGCCCACATACTTATCCTCCCCTCCCCTCTTACCCCTACACACACATTGTACCTACATGACCCACAATGTTCCATACATTTTACCCCTGTGACCCACAACGTCCCCCCCCCCCTGATGATACCCGTCCCATTCTACGGACGCCCCCACCACTTTTGACTATGAGTTCGATCAACCGAGGTTCTCCTCGGGTTTGGGATGGTAGTAGTCACATATTGAGGTGATTGAGATGGGTGCCTCTATCTAAAACTGGGGTTGTTGCTGTTGCCAACTCGTTTGAACCTGTGATTGGGGGGTTTGTTTGGGTTTAAAATGTTAGTAGATAGTGGTATGGGAATTGATATATGTAGAAAGGAGGTAATAAAAGTGTGTTTGTTGGGGAAACAAATTGGCAAAATGAACAGGGAAAGAGAAGGGAGTCAAAATAACAATACACTTAAGGTATATTACATGAACAGTAGGAGTCTAAGAAACAAAATAAACGATTTAAATGCTCTTGCTGCACAGAAAAACCAGCATTGAATGTAATGAAATGCCATTTTCTGGGTGAGACCCAGAGGCTCCCTGGAGCTATCCAAGCTGAATGGATATGTATAACTTTCTGGCATCGGTCAATGTGCATGGAGTTGTTGCCTACCGGGAACCACAAGCCAGAACCTCGGTCTCCTCAGAGAGGCGCGAGGAGTAATGACCAATAGAAACCCTCGTGTGGTTGGGAGCATTCTATGTCTGCCATCGATCAGGTCTAACACCCAGAAAGATAGGCATCCCAAAACAAACCCCTATTCTGGTGCAACTATGGCTGTTGAAAGGTGAACAAGTAGACAGAACTCCCCAAACGGAAATTAGCAAACAAACATCACAACATCACGTCGCCGCGCCGCCATCTGCACAACCCCCCCCCTTTTCCCCCTCCCTGGGAGGGGAGGAAGACGGAGCCCAAGACCTCCCTCACACCGGTGATCCAACCAGCAATTCTTAGGCTGGATGTCAAAATACGCAAAAAACACCACTGACCTGAGGGAGGGAGGTGGGGAAGCCGGGGAGCTTCCGGGACTCACCCAGAAAATGGCATTTCATTACATTCAATGCTGGTTTTCTGGGGGGAGCCCCGTTGGCTACCTGGAGCTACCTCACCAGAGATAAGGAAAAGAGGGAAGGACCCAGGAGGCAGATACCACGTGCCCTAACACAAAAACAATACAACAAGCTAAACCAATGGACCCTGCAGACGACCCAGGAGGCCCGAACCCCGGAATAGGAAGGAAGGAAGGAAGAAGGAAGGAAGGAAGGAAGGAAGGAAGGAAGGAAGGAAGGAAGGAAGGAAGGAAGGAAGGGGAAGGGAACCCGGGCAAACCACAGTGCGCCCATGGCGACAACGGCCAAGACACGCAGAGAACAGCAAAAAGCCGCAACCAAACAACCATGATGCACCCCAGCCTGACCAACCAAGCATCCACCCAAGGACCCCTCCATAAAACAGTAGACCCAAACATCACCAGAAAAGAAGGAGACTGCAGCAAATGAACAAAACCTACCACCAGGATCAAACAAGCAGAAAAAAACTTGTGCGCCGGAGGAGAGCTGGAAACTCCCTGACCCGACCCCCAGAGGCCAACGCCAACAGACCCAAGGGCATACGTTACAGGGCACCTAGGGAAGGGAACCCTAGGCGTATCCAGCACATCACCCCGAGTACTGGAGACTCGCACCCGGCTCACACACCACCTAAAGACAGACACCACACTCTAAGTACAGTGCTGAAACAACTACTGGAACCGGAGCACACAACCGGTGCCTATAGCATCAGCCAAAGAACTAGCGGTTGGATAGCCGGCGTGGGAGGTCTGGGGCATCCCCTTCCCCCTCCGGGGAGGGGGGTCGCAGACGCGGCGCGGGACGTGTAGTTTACTAGTTTGTTGTATTTCGTTGGAGTTCTTCCACTGTTCGGCTTTTGGTAGCAATTTTAACCAGAATAGGGGTTTGTTTTGGATGCTACCTTTCTGGTGCTTGACCGTCGATGGCAGACATAGAATGATGCTCCAACCACACGGGGGTTTCTATGCCCATCTCCCCTGCCTCTCTGAGGGGGCCAGGTTCTGGCCGTGGTCCCCGTAGGCAGAACTCCATACACATGACGATGACTACCAAGTCTGACATTAGCAACACAGAGGCCCTGAGACTGTTCAATACACGCTTCCACTACACATAAGGGACATAACTGGCAACCCCTCACAGTGTTCAAGAGAGAACTGGATAAGCACCTACCAAAGGATACCTGAATCAACCAGGCTGTGACTCATACGTCAGGAGGGCCTGCGGAGCATGCCGCGATCAACAACCCTGGTTGATCAGTCCAGCAACCAGGAGGGCCGGTCGAGGACCGGGCCTGCGGGGACGATAGGCCCGGAAGCACCTCAAGGTATCAAGGTATCAAGGTATCAAGGTAGCATATCTGCCATAGTGAAGGCTCCGGGGCGTCCGATGGGGCTGCGCCCCAGAAAGTACCTAATTTTCCCTTCATAGTTTACTACCTAGGGCTTGAAACTCGCACTGTATCTAGTGCTACTCCAAATCCCCTAGATATATGTATGTACTTATGCCATACACTTTACCATAGTAATCATTCCTATATCTTATATCACAGTTGTTATATTTAATGCATAGTTTACTGCATTAGACCTTGAATTAATCCTCAAATTATGCTACATTGTACCTGTGGATAACCGTTACATTTACTTTAATGTACCTACTAAGCTTGTCAAATTTTTTGTAACAATGCTATTTTTTATACGTGGAACCTCAGTACTTTGTAAAAAGTGAAAAAGTAAAAAGTAAAAAGTACGTGTGAAAAGTACTTGACTAAAGTGGCAAAAGGTGTAACAACAGTCACGGAAACAAAAAGAGCACAAACACCTTGGAGTGTTGAAAATGTAGTATCTATCTACAATATTTGGATACAAAGCCAACAGAGCAGTGTAGCAGGTGATAGCATTTCAGAGGCCTATCATTTGTGAATAGACAGCAGGAGTGGTCTCACTGAAGATCTTATAAAGAATGACCCCAGGGAACAAGTGATGCAGACTACGAAAGACTTTAAGGGCGAGCAGGGGATGGTTTGAGACAATCTTGGAAAGAGAGTGGCATTCATGAGTATAGTGAGGCATGGTGAGGGTGCCAGCGCGAGTACTATAACCAGCGGCTGAAAGATTTGTTCGCACGATTTTAAAGCTTTGTAGATACCTTACCTTGAGGATACCTTGAGGTTATCCGAGGCTTCACAGGGGGCTAATCCGCCCACGCGGCCCGGTCATCGACACCAGGCCCTCCTGGATTGCTGGACTGATCCAACTCAGGCTGTTGGAACGCGGCTGCTCGCAGCCTGACGTATGAGTCACAGCCTGGTTGATCAGGTATCCTTTGGT
>WNGS01162647.1:1607593-1632033 GCA_020271785.1 Procambarus virginalis | reverse complement strand
ATGGTCTCCCGAGCCCAGACAGGGGTTTCCAGGGCCCGTAGTTAGCAACTACGGGAAGCCCGGCAAGGGTGTTGCTAACCGGTTAGAAAACCCGAAACAAGGGTAAAGATTAATACTGAAAAACCCCCCGGGACGTGTACAACACGGGGACCTAGCAGAGGGCTGCCAACACTACTAGTGGAACTATATCCACTATGCAGACCCCCACCAGGCAAGAAAATAAAAACAAAAGAAAAACCCCTCAAAAGTACACCGTCCCCAGAGGCAACAGGACCGGCCGCCGCGTAGGTGCAGGCAGTGCAACACCTTGGCGCCCTAACCACACAACACCAACTCCCTACCCAAGGCCCACAGGGCCCCAAGCCCAGCTGGCCCCAAGGGCGAGGCCAAATGCCGGCAGCAAGAACCCCTACGGAGCGGTTCCCGAACGCCCCAGAGAAGATAACCCTGACACGCAAGGGCAGTACTCACAGGGCGCCTAGTGAAGGGAACCCCTAGACTCATGCAGCCCCGGCACTGATGAAATACTCCTGGCCACCGCAAACCACAAAAACAGCAGAGACGCCACACGAGGCAAACACCGCCAAGAATTTGAGGCCATAGAGCGTGTATCCCGTTGCACACTAGCTTACGAACTGACGGCAGCCGGCGCGGTGAGGTCCGGGCCCCCCCCCTCCCCCTCCGGGGAGGGGGGGCTGCGCGGACAACCGGCGCGGCAGTAAAGTGATTGTTTGATTGTTTTCCTTGTGATTGTAGGGAGTTTTTCTACCTCTCTGTTCGGTTTGTTGTAGTTTTCTACCATGTGGGTTTGTTTTTTGTTACGCCTACCTTTCTGGGTGCCTAACCCCGGTCGATGGCAGATAAGGAAAACCCCCAAACCATATGGGGTTTTCCAGGGCCATTGCTCCCTGAAACCTCTCTGAAGGGGCCAGGTTCTGGCGCTGGTCCCTGGTAGGTCTGAACTCCATAGCTAGTGTCCCGGTCTAACATAACATACATTAGCCCGATAATCTCCATGGAGCCGTAGGGCTCCCCACAAAAATAGCAATACTTAAGCTGTTACTGTCAGTCATCTTTCGTGAAAGGATTCTTGATTGTATCATCTTACCTTGATCAAGATCCGATACTTGAGTTGCGAGGGGCTAGGAAGATGAACATCTTCAGAAAAATCTGACTCGAATAGGAATTTGGTTACTAATTTGTCCCCAAAGACTTGCATGAAGATTTGTGCCATTCTTGTTTGTTGAATTAGTGAACAGTGATTCTCAATAGAGAGAATGATTGGGTAAGGAGAAGTGACAAAGGCACTGCGTTTATGGTCTCCACAACACTCCTGAAAACGGCATACAACTTCAATTTATTTGGTTAGAAATAGACTAAATATAAATTTATTGTAATTAACACCATTATTTATTTATATATTTATTTATTTATATACAAGAAGTACATTGGTTTATGAGAGTACAGAGCATTGATGTTTTACATTCTTGTAAGCCACTAGCACATATAGCATTTTGGGCAGGTCAGTAATCTAACAGATAATTTTAAGAAGGTAATTTCTCGCAAAATTAAAAAAAAAAAAGTGTTTACAGGTACAGTACATTGTAAGAAAGAATAAAAAAACAGCATTGAATGTAATGAAACGCCATTTTCTGGGCGAGTCTTGGAGGCTCCCCGGAGCTATCCAGGCTGATATGCTAATGTCAGACTTTGGCATTAGTCATGTGTATGAAGTTCTGTTGGCCAACCGGGAACCACGAGCCAGAACCTGGCCCCTCACAGAGGCACGAGGAGCAATGGCCTATAGAAACCCCCGTGTAGTTGGAAGTTGGTGCTCTCTTATCTCTCTTCTCCTCGGTTTGTAGTGGCTCCTTTGGTTCAGGACCTTCTCTAAAGCTCTCTTCTTGTTGGCATTGGCCTCTTGGGGTTGGGTCTGGGAGCTTCATGCTCTCCTTCAGCGCATGGGTTTCTGCTCGTGTGGTCCTGGCGGTAGGTTTGTTCATTTGCAGCTGTCTCCTCCTTTTCTGGCGAAGAATGAGACTGCTGCTCTCCAGAGGGGTCCATGGGTTGTTGATGCTTGGTTCATCAGGTCAGGGGGTGCATCATGTGTCGTGTCCGGTTGCGGCTCTTTGCTGTTAATTGCGCGCCATGGACTCTGTAACTGGGGATGCGCTTTGGGTTGATTCGGTTTCCCATCATCCCTGTTCCAGGGTTCAGGTCTCCCAGGTCGTGCGCAGGGTTATTCGCCCTAGCCAGCCTGCGGTCTATCCCCGTGCCCATGATGTTAGCAAGTTTGCTGCTCTTGCTGCTGTTTTTGGTAATGTCCTGGGTTGACATTCGGGCGCGGGTTTTTTTGGAGATCGAACAGGGTCCTGGCTGTGCGTTACTTGGTAAATGTTCTTAGGCTTAGTCGGGCCTGTGTCGTTTTGGGTCGGCTGTTGCAGCCAGTTGTCTCGACTTCGCGTTGAGGAGTGAGCAGCGACCGCCTCCCAGGTAGGTTCCTATGGTTTTTATCTGTGGTTAGGTAGCTTTGGGAAGCCGACGGGGCTTCCCCCCCAGAAAACCAGCACTGAATGTAATGAAATGCCATTTTCTGGGCAAGTCCTAGAGGCTCCTCCTGCAACCCTCCCTCCCCCCTAGTCAGTGGTTTTCACGTGTGTTTTGATGTCCAGCCTCAGAACTGAGAGGTGGATGGCCAGGGTGGGGGTCCGGGGCTTCCCCTCCCCCATCCCCCCTCCTGGGGAGGGAGGAGCTGCGCAGACGGCGGCGCAGCGACGTGTGATGTCATACTCGTTTGCTCATTTCTGTTTGGGGAGTTTATCCACTTGTTCAGCATTTTGTAGCAATTTTCACCAGAATTGGGGTTTGCTTTGGGATGCTTACCTTTTATGGGTGCCTAACCGGTCAATGGCAGACATAGAATGCTTTCAACCACACAGGGGTTTCTATAGGCCATTGCTCCTCGTGCCTGTGAGAGGGGCCAGGTTCTGGCTCGTGGTCCCCGGTAGGCCCACAGAACTCCATACACATGACTGATGCCAAAGTCGGACATTAGCATATCAGCCTGGATAGCTTCGGGGAGCCAATGGGGCTCCCCCTAAAAATACATTGTAAGAAAGTATAAAAATGCACTAAGTATAACATTGTTATCGACGTCATTCCCCTCTCCACGAAATGGACAGTCGACCCCGAAAGGCACTGAAGTCAATGCCTTTAGGCTGGACTGGTCGAGATGGGGTTACCTGTACCTCTTCCCACTGGTTCGGTTGTTGCTCCGGGGCCTGGCTCGCTTGGAGAGACTTACAGGGGAGAGTAATCTTTTTGGCCCCATGGTGGCCGGCCCAGCCCTGGTTTCAAGCGTTTCTTGCTCAATGTCTGAACCCGACGGTCTTCCCGCGGCTCAGCCTCTTTCAGCAGATCGGTCCATTCCGGTACGTGGCTGGTTCGATCTCCTCCACTCTTCGCATCTGGTCTTTTTGACGCATGTTTATCACCACTTGTATGGTGATCAGGTGGCTTCGTTGATGGTGTCCCACCTGCGAGTTTCGTCTCAATAGCAGTATGAAATTTCCTGGTGGTCCTTTCGGCACTTATTGCCTCTTTGTAGGTTGTCTTCGATTTCTGACCAGGTTTTGTCCTTTCTCTCTCGGTTGTTTCAAGACCGTCATCTTATGCCAAATACTGTCACCTCGTATCCTGCGGCGCTGGTGGAGCCGCTGCAGCTTGCATTCAGGGTGGATGTCATTTCTGCTCCATTCCGCAAGCTTTCTCAGGTGTTGTTTCACCTTTGGNCTCTTAGGAAACAGTCCAGTTTTCTCTTGAAGATGTCCACAGTTGTTCCGGCAATATTTCTCAATGGGGTGTGGTCAAGACACACCTGGCAGGGGGGGTGGTCAAGACACACCTGGCAGGGGGGTGGTCAAGACACACCTGGCAGGGGGGTGGTCAAGACACACCTGGCAGGGGTGTGGTCAAGACACACCTGGCAGGGGGGGGTGGTCAAGACACACCTGGCAGGGGGTGGTCAAGACACCTGGCAGGGGAGGTGGTGGTCAAGACACACCTGGCAGGGGGTGTGGTCAAGACACACTGGCAGGGGGGGTGGTCAAGACACACCTGGCAGGGGGGGTCAAGACACACCTGGCACGGGGGTGGTCAAGACACACCTGGCAAGGGGGTGGTCAAGACACACCTGGCAGGGGGGTGGTCAAGACACACCTGGCAGGGGGGGGGTGGTCAAGACACCTGGCAGGGGGGGTGGTCAAGACACACCTGGCAGGGGGGTGGTCAAGACACACCTGGCAGGGGGGGTGGTCAAGACACACCTGGCAGGGGGGTGGTCAAGACACACCTGGCAGGGGGGTGGTCAAGACACACCTGGCAGGGGTGTGGTCAAGACACACCTGGCAGGGGGGTGGTCAAGACACACCTGGCAGGGGGTGGTCAAGACACCTGGCAGGGGAGGTGGTGGTCAAGACACACCTGGCAGGGGGGGGTGGTCAAGACACACCTGGCAGGGGGTGGTCAAGACACACCTGGCAGGGGGGGTCAAGACACACCTGGCACGGGGGGTGGTCAAGACACACCTGGCAAGGGGGTGGTCAAGACACACCTGGCAGGGGGGTGGTCAAGACACACCTGGCAGGGGGGGGGTGGTCAAGACACCTGGCAGGGGGGGTGGTCAAGACACACCTGGCAGGGGGGTGGTCAAGACACACCTGGCAGAGGGGTGGTCAAGACACACCTGGCAGAGGGGGTGGTCAAGACACACCTGGCAGAGGGGTGGTCAAGACACACCTGGCAGGGGGGTGGTCAAACACACCTGGCAGGGGGGTGGTCAAGACACCTGGCAGGGGGGTGGTCAAGACACCTGGCAGGGGGGTGGTCAAGACACACCTGGCAGGGGGGTGGTCAAGACACACCTGGCAGGGGGGTGGTCAAGACACACCTGGCAGGGGGGTGGTCAAGACACACCTGGCAGGGGGGGTGGTCAAGACACACCTGGCAGGGGGGTGGTCAAGACACACCTGGCAGGGGTGTGACAGGTGTGTGGGGGGGGAGTGTGGCAGGTGGTCTGAGTAGAGCCACAGGTGGTGAGTGGTGAGTGGCACTCAGTAACTCATGTCTAGTGCCTCACAGGTGCTGCCTCAGGCACTCAGGGGGGGAGTCGACCCCCTGGTGGTAGATACTTAGCCATCACACAGGGAGAGAGAGGGAGGGAGAGAGAGAGAGGGAGAGAGAGACAGACAATAAGACAGAGAAAGGGAGAGGGAGGAGAGGCTGAAGTTGCCGACGGACATTCAGTCTCATCAGATTTGAATTCTAATCATCACTACAACTGTCCATAGAAGTTGATAAGCTTAATCAGTCAATGTTATATGCTCGCCCTGTACGGTACAACAGTGGAGCTTGCTTAATGAACTTACGAAACCTGTGTATCTTTCCGCTGTCTTGGAGGATGTAACTACAAGTTAAGACTAACTTGTAGTGACAAGTTACTAACGGTTCACGGTGATTAAGATGCTCACTAGCGTCTGAGACAACGGTGAATCCGACCTTCAAGATGGTAGAGATTCCTTGGCAGCGACGGTAAAGATGCTGCCTCACTTGACACTGTACCATCTTGTGGCACCCTCTGGCACCCCTCTAGCACCCCCCTCTGGCACCCCCACTCTCACCCTCTGGCACCCCCGCTCTCACCCTCTGGCACCCTCCTCTGGCACCCCCGCCCTCACCCCATCTGGCACCCCCGCTCTCACCCCCCTCTGGCACCCTCCTCTGTCACCCCCGCTCTCACCCCCCTCTGGCACCCTCCTCTGGCACCCCCGCTCTCACCCCCCTCTGGCACCCTCCTCTGGCACCACCGCTCTCACCCCCCTCTGGCACCCTCCTCTCGCACCCCCGCTCTCACCCCCCTCTGGCACCCTCCTCTGGCACCCCCGCTCTCACCCCCCTCTGGCACCCCTCTGGCACCCCCGCTCTCACCCCCTCTGGCACCCCCGCTCACACCCCTCTGGCACCCCCGCTCTCACCCCCGCTCTCACCCCCTCTCTGGCACCCCCGCTCTCACCCCTCAGCCACTACTGGCCACAGACAGCCCCCAGAGTGTGTCAGCCACCACTGGCCACAGACAGTCCCCAGGGTGTGTCAGCCACCACTGGCCACAGACAGCCCCCAGGGTGTGTCAGCCACCACTGGCCACAGACAGTCCCCAGGGTGTGTCAGCCACCACTGGCCACAGACAGTCCCCAGGGTGTGTCAGCCACCACTGGCCACAGACAGCCCCCAGAGTGTGTCAGCCACCACTGGCCACAGACAGTCCCCAGGGTGTGTCAGCCACCACTGGCCACAGACAGCCCCCAGGGTGTGTCAGCCACCACTGGCCACAGACAGTCCCCAGGGTGTGTCAGCCACCACTGGCCACAGACAGCCCCCAGGGTGTGTCAGCCACCACTGGCCACAGACAGCCCCCAGGGTGTGTCAGCCACCACTGGGCACAGACAGCCCCCAGGGTGTGCCAGCCATCACTGGCCACAGACAGTCCCCAGGGTGTGTCAGGCACCACTGGCCACAGACAGTCCCCAGGGTGTGTCAGCCACCACTGGCCACAGACAGCCCCCAGGGTGTGTCAGCCATCACTGGCCACAGACAGTCCCCAGGGTGTGTCAGGCACCACTGGCCACAGACAGTCCCCAGGGTGTGTCAGCCACCACTGGCCACAGACAGCCCCCAGGGTGTGTCAGCCACCACTGGCCACACACAGTCCCCAGGGTGTGTCAGCCACCACTGGCCACAGACAGCCCCCAGGGTGTGTCAGCCACCACTGGCCACAGACAGCCCCCAGGGTGTGTCAGCCACCACTGGCCACAGACAGTCCCCAGGGTGTGTCAGGCACCACTGGCCACAGACAGTCCCCAGGGTGTGTCAGGCACCTCTGGCCACAGACAGCCCCCCAGGGTGTGTCAGCCACCACTGGGGATATCAAAGAGATATTTATGTCTGGTGTGGTGATAATGGGTCCTATTACATCTGTCCAGGGAGAGTTTCAGAGCATGGCTTACATTTAAGAACAGGGTTTTGTAAATATAGTTGACACAAGAAAATGTGTGGAGGGAGTTAATATTTAGCAAGTTTAGGGATTTAAACAAGGGAGCTGAGTGTTGTCTGAAAGCAGAGTTTGTTATTATTCTGATAGCAGATTTTTGCTGGGTGATGATGGGCTTAAGGTGGTTTGCAGTGGTAGACCCCCATGCACAGATACCATAATTAAGATAGGGGTAGATTAGTGCATAATATAGTGAGAGGAGAGCAGAGTTAGGAACATAATATCTGATTTTAGAGAGTATACCAACTGTTTTAGAGACTTTCTTTGTTATATGTTGAATGTGGGTGCTGAAGTTGAGTCTCTTGTCTAGGAATAGACCAAGAAACTTGCCATCATTTTTATTACTGATGTTAATGTTGTCTATCTGTAGCTGAATTGTATTCGATGATTTGCTTCCAAATAAGATGTAGTAGGTCTTTTCTATGTTTAATGTTAGTTGACATCCATAAGTGGACTTTTTTAATTCATTAGTCACAACATTATTAAGTGTATGTGGGTTGGGGTCTGAATAGATAAGGGTAGTATCATCAGCAAACAATATAGGTTTAAGAATATTAGACATTAGGCAGATCATTGATATATATAAGAAATAGAAGAGGTCCTAAGATGCTGCCCTGTGGCACTCCAATGGTAATTGGTAGAGTGGAAGAAGTTGTATCATTGATGGTTACACATTGGTGTCTGTCACTAAGATAGGATCAGATGTAGTCAAGGGCAAGGCCTCGGATTCCATAATGCTGGAGTTTAAGTAAGAGGTAGTTGTGATTAACAGTATCAAAGGCTTTTCTTAGGTCAATGAAGATTCCAATTGGAAACTCATTTTTGTCAAGGGCTGAGTAGATTACATCAAGGAGACTAATAACTGCATCATTGATGCTCTTTTGGGACCGGAAGCCAAACTGGCAGGGGCTGAGTATGTCGAATTTTGCGAGGTAAGAATAGAGCTGTTTGTAGACAATTATTTCAATTATTTTTTATAGAATGGGTAGATTTGATATTGGTCTATAATTGTTTATGTCCGCCGGATTGCCTCCTTTATGGATTGGCGTTACTCTTGCTTTTTCAAGGATATCAGGGAAGGTGTGACACTATAGATTTGTTGAACAGTAGAGCTATGGGTGGGGCAAGGGCATGGGAGGCGCTCTTGTATACAATGGACGGAATTTCACTGGTGTTCCCTGCCTTGGTTTTTAGAGAGTGTATGATGGACACAACATCTGCCAGGCTGATTGGTGAGAGGAGAAGATAGTTTGGATAGCTGCCTGAGAGATGTGTGTTAATATGTGTCTGAGTCTGTGGGATTTTACTGGCACGATTAGCACCAACCGATGAAAAGAAGCTATTATATTCATTTGCCATTTCTAAATCAGTTGATGGTGTATACCCATCCTTACAGAGTTTTATTTGGTTATGTGAGTGTTGTTTAGTTCCTAGGATACTAGAGATTGTTTTCCATGTGCTTTTCATGTTGCCTTTTGCTTCATTGAATCTATTTACATAATATGAAAGTTTTGCCTTTCTTATGATACTGCATTTTTTTTTTTTTTTTTTTTTTTTTTTTGAGATATATACAAGAGTTGTTACATTCTTGTACAGCCACTAGTACGCGTAGCGTTTCGGGCAGGTCCCTGGAATACGATCCCCAGCCGCGAAGAATCGTTTTTTCATCCAAGTACACATTTTACTGTTGCGTTAAACAGAGGCTACAGTTAAGGAATTGCGCCCAGTAAATCCTCCCCGGCCAGGATACGAACCCATGACATAGCGCTCGCGGAACGCCAGGCGAGTGTCTTACCACTACACCACGGAGACTGTAAATCATCAATGCATGATATGCATTGATGAGTACCTTTTAGCTACTTCCTTTGAAACTAGGCCAATCCTAAGTTTCTTTTCATATTCATGTTTCTTGTTGAGTTGAGAATGCCACTTGTGAGCCATGGATTGTTTAATCTTTTGTCAGTTACTTGTTTGGTAAGAAGGGGACAATGATGGTTGTAGAGGCTTAGAGTTTTAGAGAGGAAGAGGTTAGCTAATGAATTTATATCCTGGGTATTATTGAATTCAGAATCCCAGTTAATATTGTGAAGTGCATTTCTAAGATTGCCTAAAGCTGATTCACTGTGTAACCTGAAAGAAAGTTTCTTGCTTTTTAGTGGTGTTGTGTCCATGTTCGCTGTGAGAAAGGTAGGATAGTGGTCAGTTGTTCTGTTGTAGATTATACCAGATACAAGGGGAACTGTTATGTTTGTCCATATGTGATCCAAGGTAGTGGCTGATGTTTGAGTGACTCGGGTAGGTTTGGTGATTGTGGGGATTAGCATACAGGAGTTCATGCTGTTAAGGAAATAGTCAACTTGAGAGCAATTTTTAATCAACTTTATTTTCATAGTAACTTTGAACATTTTTGTCCAAGACTATGTCTGGTAGCAGCATCAATCGTTCTGGAGGTGTTAAGAGGAAGAAGATTGTCCTAGCAATTAAAGACAAGTTACGTGTTGTTCAACCAGTGAGGCGTCACAGGCAGCCAAATGCCTTCGACAAGTGAGGCGCAAGCAAGCGCCTTCAACAAGTGAGGCGCAAGCAAGCGCCTTCAACAAGTGAGGCATCACAGGCAAGCCAAATGCCTTCAACAAGTGAGGCTTCACAGGCAAGTCAAGTGCCTTCAACAAGTGAGGCACAAGCAAGCGCCTTCAACAAGTGAGGCGTCACAGGCAGGCCAAGCGCCTTCAACAAGTGAGGCGTCACAGGCAGGCCAAGCGCCTTCAACAAGTGAGGCGCATGCAAGCGCCTTCAACAAGTGAGGCCTCACAGGCATCCCAAATGCCTTCAACCAGTGAGGCTTCAGCAGCTGGCAGTCAAAACTAACTTTGCTTAATGAACTGTACAGTAATTTTAAGTGTCAATTTTAATGTTGTGTTAGTATAGGTTACGTAAATTGTTAAGAATTCTTAACTTCAAGATGTGTGGCATCAATCAAGAAGACGAACACCAACAAGGTAAGTTGAGGTGTCTAGTTGAATATTTAATAATTATATGTGGCAAGGCAATTAAAATTATGTTGTTTGTAGTATAAAAATAGTTGGAAATGGTCACTTTTGGACTCGTAGGTGAAAAAGTACCATTATCCGAAAAATGTGATAATCCGGCTGGGGGTCCTTCCCATATAGTCCGGATGATCGAGTGGAAACAGTATGTGCAAACCCTCCATGCAAGTAAAAGGACCCAGACTATGGACCGCCCTCTCTGATGAATTAAAAAATTGTCCAACCTGCGCCTTATTCAAAAGTAAAACCAAAAAGTAGCTAACTTCCTCCCCATAGTTTCCTGCCTTGTGCTTCACACTCACACTTAAGCTTGTGCTTCACACTCACACTTAAGCTTGTGCTTCACACTCACACTTAAGCTTGTGCTTCACACTCACACTTAAGCTTGTGCTTCACACTCACACTTAAGCTTGTGCTTCACACTCACACTTAAGCTTGTGCTTCACACTCACACTTAAGCTTGTGCTTCACACTCACACTTAAGCTTGTGCTTCACACTCACACTTAAGCTTGTGCTTCACACTCACACTTAAGCTTGTGCTTCACACTCACACTTAAGCTTGTGCTTCACACTCACACTTAAGCTTGTGCTTCACACTCACACTTAAGCTTGTGCTTCACACTCACACTTAAGCTTGTGCTTCACACTCACACTTAAGCTTGTGCTTCACACTCACACTTAAGCTTGTGCTTCACACTCACACTTAAGCTTGTGCTTCACACTCACACTTAAGCTTGTGCTTCACACTCACACTTAAGCTTGTGCTTCACACTCACACTTAAGCTTGTGCTTCACACTCACACTTAAGCTTGTGCTTCACACTCACACTTAAGCTTGTGCTTCACACTCACACTTAAGCTTGTGCTTCACACTCACACTTAAGCTTGTGCTTCACACTCACACTTAAGCTTGTGCTTCACACTCACACTTAAGCTTGTGCTTCACACTCACACTTAAGCTTGTGCTTCACACTCACACTTAAGCTTGTGCTTCACACTCACACTTAAGCTTGTGCTTCACACTCACACTTAAGCTTGTGCTTCACACTCACACTTAAGCTTGTGCTTCACACTCACACTTAAGCTTGTGCTTCCCATGTTCCCAATATTAGTACTTAAGACATATCTTCACCAGTGAAAACACCTTTGTCAATTTATATTGTAGTTTTTATTATTTATTTATATACAAGATGGTACATTGGGTTTATGAGAGTATATAGGATTGATGTTTACATTGTTGCAAAGCCACTGGCATCCATAGTGTTTCGAGCAGGTCTTTGATCTAACACATATAAATAAATATGTTTATAAATATAAATATGTTTATTCAGGTAAGGTATATACATACAAGTGATGTTACGTTAATGGATCGAATTATAGATAGAGCTAGTACATACAATGCCTAATTGTAATTTATAAACATAATTTTAAGTAGGTAATTTCTAGCAAAATTGAAAAAAAATGTTTACAGGTGCATTGTAAGAAAGTATACAAAATACACTGTAAGAAAGTATCAAAAATTCATTTTATAAAAATTTGACAAGATTATTTGACACCGCACTACCCCGGGTGGGTATGGGCATTCCACGGGAGCGCACGGTAAATCTGAAAAGTGTATACTCTTTTCAGCTTTGTTACCTCAATGCTCGTCCTAGGTTTTTTCAATTTGATATCAATGTGTTCGCAATAGAATTCTCTACAGGACTAAATAAATATAATGCCCAAAAGCCCGGTGAGAAAGTGAGAGCGTCTTACCCGGGAGCACGCAAGAGCTCTCTCTTCACTTCACACTCTTCATTTCACTCCCTTCACTTTGGACATCTCAATGCCCATCCTAGGTCTTTCATTTTGGTATTGTGTTTGCAACAGAATTCCCTACTAGAGTATATGCAAATATAAAGTCCAAAAGCCCAGCATATCACCCACAGCAAACAAAGAAAGTGACAGAACGCTACCCCTGTGAGCGCTAATAAAGAGCAATAAAATGGGTATGTTCTTTTCAACTTTGTTACCTCAATTCTGGTCCTAGGTCTTTCATTTTGGTATCAATGTATTCGCAATGAAATTCTCTACAGGACTAAATGCATATAAAGCCCCAAAGCCCAGCAAGAAACTGAGAGTGTGTTACCCAGGAGCGCGCAAGAGCAATAAAATGCATACTCTCTACACTTTGAACATCTCAATTCTTGTCCTAGGTCTTTCATTTTGGTATCATTATGTTTGCAATAGAATTCCCTATAGGAGTATATGCAAATATAAAGCCCAAAAGCCCGGTGTAGCACCCACAGCAAACAGAGAAAGTGACGGAACGTTACCCCCAGTGAGTGCTAATAGAGCAATAAAATGGGTTTGCTCCTTTCAACTTTGTTACCTCAATTCTGATCCTAGGTCTTTCATTTTTCTATCAATGTATTCACAATGAAATTCCCTACAGGAGTATATGCATATAATGTCCAAAACCATGGCGGGCCCCTCCCAAAGCCGCTGCCAATTTGCCGCCCACCAATTACTGCCGAGGACTTAATGCCGAGTCCTTACCGGACTTCCCTCTATTTAACGGAGGACTGAATGCCGAGTTGTCGCCGAGCGAAAGTGTTAAAGTAAATTTAAGGGTTATCAGCAGGTACATTGTAGCATAATTTGAGGATTAGTAAGTAAGACTTACTAATGTAAGACTCTTATATTAGTAAGACTCCACAGAGGACAATAAGACCGTGTTATATCTGATTGTTCCAGGACAAACCTTATACAAAGGTTGTACCCCAGACAGTAAGGTAGAGGCATCTATATTTGGAAAAGGCTGTTGCAAATAATAGCTAATGAAATCATGCAGGGATTTATCTCTATAGTCTTAAAATTCCCAGTGCAAGCTTCAGCAAGGTGTATTCCCAGTGCAAGGTTCATCAAGGTGTATTCCCAGTGCAAGGTTCAGCAAGGTGTATTCCTAGTGCAAGGTTCAGCAAGGTGTATTCCCAGTGCAAGGTTCAGTCTTATATACTGTATGCAAAAATAATTAAAACCCTGAGTAAAAGGAGGTTGCATGTCTCAATTTTAAATGTCTTACCTGAAGGGGATTTTAGTTGTGAAAGTGTGCCCATGGTATATCATTGGAGTGCCATCATCGCCATCCCAACAATCAAGCTCAACACAGCGGCACCCTGTTAAAAGTACCTGCAAGGAAAATATACAGTACACAGACAAATATTATTGCAAAGCATTGAAGTATTAAAAGTACCTAACAATACAGCCCATCCTCATAAGGTTTGCCAATGTCAAGAAACTGTCGTACTAAAGTCCCCCTCTCCTAACCTACCAGAGGACCCAAAACAGAAAGTCGGACAGTACGTCAATTTTGTGAGCCGCTGCCATTTTCTAGTACGACAGTTTTTGGCCTTAGGTAGAGTATACATCAAAATGAGACATGCTATTAGGACAGGTAGAACAATAAATCTACAGCATGTTTCTATTGAAATCATTCCAATTTAGACATGCTGAACAATTGACTTCCACTCAAACACAATTCATCTAACATGAGATGAAATGGATGTTTTACAATCCTGCTATGGTTGGATACAATGGATTAGGGGTTTGAACATTGATAAATTTCTACCAGACCAGATCTGCCACAAATGTGCAGTGCCAAGAAATTAAAATAAATGCCAACTAATTATTTAAAAAATTACAGTAACAATACCTTTACCATGTTTTTTTTTTCTTTTTATAGAAATGTTAATGTTCTACAATTTTCTATACTGAAAACAATTAATTTACCAAAATGTACCGAGAAAAAACAGATCAGATAACATTGTTAATAAACTGAATGTAACAAATGGGATTAAAAAAATATTACAGTATTTTGCTTGAAAGGAAATCCACTGTAGAGTATTTCAGAAATGCAGCCACCTGTTATTAGTCAGCCTATTTGCTAAACAATAATATAATGATAATGCTGATGGCAAGAATATTCATACATGGTTATAAAGTGCCAAGAGTTTGATTGGATATTGGAAAAATCAACTGTGGGGTCTGGCACAAAAGGTTACTTTAAACAGTTGACCAACAGAGTTCATTGGCACTTTTTTTTTTTTTTAGCAGCCATTTGATGGCCTTCGTAATGTTCAATGTTACTTGACAAAATGGTGATGTGTGTTGTTAAAGGCTTCAACAAGTGGCCAGAGTAGGAGAAATATATTTAATTACTGTGCAGTTATTGTTCAGTAGTAAACAGTGTAAGAATGGTATACCTTCATTTAGTACTCATCTCCCATGTATTAACCCATCAAATCTATTTTATTATATTTATACAAAAAATTAAATGCAGAGACTTGTGAGCAAAGCATCCCTAGTTTTAGCCATGAGCTAAACATGAGCCCACCCAGATCACCGTCATAATGCCAGGCCCTACGTGACCGAGCCAATTTGAGAACGGTAACATTTCAAATGGTCATATCTCGTAGGCCAGAGGTAAGGTACACAGTGGAGAACATACTTCAATCCTCTCCTGAAGCAAACTACTCATTATGAAAACAAAGATCAACAAATTGAACCACTAACAATGATTACTGGGACTGCTAAGACAGCTAATTATCATATTGAGGTTTTATGTTCAAAAACAAAAAAGCACAAAAATAGTTAAATTCTTTACAAGCACGATCATCACTAAGTGGGCAGCTCTGGCAAACCGAGGCAGGGTCTGCCATACCACCAGGAACCACACGATCGGTCAGCCATACTATTAGGAACCATGCGATCGGTTGGCCATACTATCAGGAACCACGTGATCGGTCGACCCACACGCGTATCCACAAAGTCGCTAGTAGAGGCTAGGGATGTAAGTCGAGTCGCACTTTTTGACAAAATTTACATCGTAACTCAAAAAGTTCGTAAGTAGGTGAAGTTGTATGTCGAAATGCCACTGTATACCATAACATGCGACATAATCAGAAAGAGCATTAACAAACTAAAAGAGAATCAACCAATCAACTCAAAAGCCCCAGGTGTGACTGAAATCCAATCAAAAGTTATAAGGGAACTGCCAGAAGAACTATGCCTACTGCTGAAATTACTATTCACAAAAATATTTGGACCAAGAAAAAGTCCCCCATAAATATCACCACTATTTTCAAAAAACCAGCGTTGAAAGTAATGAAACGCCATTTTCTGGGTGAGCCCCAGAGGCTCCCTGGAGCTTTTTGGGCTAATGTATGTTATATTTGACCGAGACATTAGCTTGAGACTTCAGACCTACCAGGGACCAGCGCCAGAACCTGGCCCCTTCAGAGAGGTTTCGGGGAGCAATGGCACTGGAAAACCCTCATGTGGTTGGGGGTTTTCCTTATCTGCCATCAACTGGGGTTAGGCACCCAGAAAGGTAGATATAACAAAACAAACCCCACATGGTAAAAAACTAAAACAAAAAAACGAACAGAGGTAGAAACTCCCTACAATCCCAAGGAAACAACCAAACAAGCAAACATCACACTTTACTGCTGCGCCAATCATCCGCGCAGCCCTTCCCACCCCGAGAGGGGAGGGGGGAGCTCCAGACCTACAACGCCAGCTGCCTAGCTTCAGTTCCGAAGCCAAGCTTCATCCAACGTGAAAAAAAAAAAAACGGTGACCGGTAGGAGGGAGGGTTGCCAGGGAGCCTCCGGGGCTCACCCAGAAAATGGCGTTTCATTACATTCAACGCTGGTTTTCTGTGGGGAGCCCTTAAGGCTTCCTGGAGCTTCATACCCAAAGAGAAGGAAAAGAAAGGGCTAACCGGGAGGCGGCCGCCACAAACTCCGCAATGCGAAGCCAAGACAACAGACTGCAACCTGCGACCCAAGGCAACAAGAATGCACAGGAGCAGATGCGCATAAAGAATGGGCGGCCAAGAACCTGTGCGACCCTCAAACCCCTGCGCCCGAAATGAGCCCTAGACATCACCAACACAGCAGCAAAAGCTACAAACGTCCGAACAGCACGGGCGCAAGGACAGACCGCAGGCTGGAAGACTGAATAACTCTGTAGATGACCTGGGAGACCCGAGCCCTGAAACAGGGAACGAGGGGAACCGGATCAAACCAAAGCGCATCCCCAGACACGGTACGCAGGTAACGGCAAAACGTGCAACCGGACAACACAGGACGCACCCCTGGCCGAACTAATCAAGCATCAATAACCCAAGGACCCCTCTAGAAAGCAGCCGTCTCGACTGCTGCCAGGACGGAGAAAGGCTGCACACATACAAATCTACCACCAGTACCAAACAGCAGAAACCTGAACCGAAGCGGCTACCACAAACTGAGGAGAAGATAAGAAGGCACCCTGATCAAAGACCAGGACGGCTCAGGTGACGCATGAGCAGGCCGGAGGTGAAACGAAACGAGAAAGTGCACGAAACAGGGCAGATGTGACATCCACCCCGAACGCAAGCTGGAGCGGCTCCGCCAGCGCCGCACAAAACGAGGCGACAGTAAGAAACATCAAATAACAGTAGTCCTGAAAACCCAAGAAAGGCCAAGACAACCAGATGTGAAAGAGAAGACAACCTACGAAGAGCAAGAAAAAGTGCATAGAACACCAGGATCATCATACTGTCGCCAAGACGAAGCTTGCAGGTGCAACACCGTCAACAAAGCCACCTGATCACCACAGAGATGGTGATATCCGCGTCAAAATACCAGACGCGAAGAGCTGAGGAGAAGGCCGAACCAGTCACGAACCGGACCGATCCGACCTGCAGAAAGAGGCGGAGCCGCGGGAAAACGCCCCGGGTTCGGACACCTATCAAGCAGCGTCTGAAAAAACTGGGCCGGCCACCAAGGCCATAAAGACTACTCTCGTGGGAATGGGCTCCAACCGAGCTTGAACCCGAAGCAATAGCTGGACCGGGAAAACAGGAACAGGTACCCCACCTCGACCAGTCCTGCCGAAAAGCATCCACCGTGAATGCCTCGCAGGCTGGAAAGGGCGCCACATAAAAGGGGCAACGCCTAGACCACGCCGACTCAAAGACGTCCATGGCCAGGCGTCCATACGTCCAGCAGAGCCAACAAAACGAGTCGGCGATGACTGGCCAATCCGCGAACAGAGGAATGAACCGAGACAGCTGTCCGCCAGGACTCAGGACACACCCCGTACATGAACCTCACGGTTAGCCAAACCCCGAGAATCCAGCAAATGAGCCACTCTAGGGAACCAGCCTCCTTAGGTGTTGACCCAAAGGTCAACACCCAAGAGAAACCCTGTGGTTCCGGCAAAGAACCGCCAGAGAATAGTTCGAATGGAGCTGAATGGTAGAGCACCGAGTGACCCAAACCCTCCGAAGCGCAAACCAGACAGCCACGAACTCCCAAACCGTGCTGTGAGCCTGACGGACGGACAGACCCCACCATCCCCGGACAACCTGGTGAGCACTGGTCACAAAGCCCCAGCCGAGAGATGACCCGTCCATGAACACATCAAGCGAAGGATCGGGAAGGTGCCAAGGCACGGAACCCCGAAAACCCCAAAGAGGAAGCTGGTGACGCAGCACCAACACAAGATCCCCGGAGGAACGAACCCAATGATTGCAAGAGAGGCAAAAGGGGAGTCTCCGAAGGAACCAAACAGACGCCGAAGCCAAACCCGACCCTGCGGGCAGACCAGCACATCGAAGTTCAGACTCCCGCACAACTGCTCGAGCAACCTCTGAGCAGCCCAGAACCCCCCACATGAACAGCCGAAGGCGGGACCACAGCCGCAGCAACACTTCTGGAGGGAAAGACACGGAGCGGCCCAAGAGCCCTAAACAAGGACCAGCCAGGTCCGAACCCGGGACGGAAACAGATGGAATGGCCTCCAGATCACCAGGAAACCAAACCCGGCGATCCGGAAAGAACCACACCCCTGGCGAGCAGACAAGCGGACCGACTGGGAGCCCACACCAGCCAGTCATCGAGGTTGACCAGACACTGAATCCCAAGCAGACTTAGACAGGGCACCAAGATCCGGTAAAGATGGAAAAATACACCAAGTGCCAATTACAAAATAGGGAAGGCAACAAAAGCGGCAAGCCTGAAGCTCCACCACCAACTGTGCCAGTCCCGGAAAACTGGAGAGGAACGTGCCAAGAAATGACCTGGAGTTCCAGGGCCACCATCCAGGCACCCGGCCCCAACAGAACCGGACAGGAGACAACAGTCCTATGATGAGGGCATAGAATCCTGGGCACAGAAACCTAAGAACAAGAGGTCATAGATATAAACTAGCTAAACACAGATGCCGAAGAAATATAAGAAAATTCACGTTCGCAAACAGAGTGGTAGACAGTTGGAACAAGTTAGGGGAGAAGGTGGTGGAGGCCAAGACCATCAGTAGTTTCAAAGCGTTATATGACAAAGAGTGCTGGGAAGACGGGACACCACGAGCGTAGCTCTCATCCTGTAACTACACTTAGGTAATTACACTTAGGTAATTACAGTGCACACATGTATATGTGTACACACACATACATGTGAAAAGAAAATTACAAGTCGCCGACCAATGGGTAGAGCACACACCAGCGAGGCAAAGAAGGCACAAAACTGCATCAAAAGGACCACCTCGACAACAAACCTCAAAGTCCCAGCATGACCACAACACATGCCAAGACCCAAAAAGATCAGTCTGCAAGCCAAGGAAGACCCCGGAACTCCAGAAGGCAGAACTGGGTCACATGAGGAAACAAAGCCCCTGAANAACACGCTATCACAGATTACTGGAGCAAAGATCTGACTATTCCAACACCTTTCTTCGGGAAATATATGTCCCCAGACAGATTTCAGATACTCCTCAGGTGTCTGCATTTTGCAAGAATGAGGACCGGACAGAGGATGGATGACTTTGGCGAGTCAGGCACTATATGAATGAAGTGATTGAAAGTCAGATTTTTACGTGCCAGCACAGAAGCTGGGGATTGATGAATCCCGTGTACTCTTTAAAGGACGTGTTATCATTCAGCAGTATATTCCCTCCAAACGAAACAGATTTGGATTGAAATTCTTTGTACTGGTGACTGTGAAACAGGATACGTGTTACAATGATTCTGTATTCAGCTAGCGATGTAGACATTCCAGTAACGACAAACATGGTTTCTCGGATAGCGTGGTGAAGTCACTGATGGCACCATGGATGAACAAGGGCCACTTCTAACACATAATTACTATACAAGTCCATGCTAGCTAGGTTCTGATTGAAAATAGAACTGATTGGTTGGCACAGTAAAGGCACGAAGAAGGGAAATGCCAGTGTTTGACGGTGGACTTGCAGTTGGCGAGTGCCAGGTACGGAAAATGGATCAAATACTCTCGGTACGGTGTGGAAGACAAGTGAGAGAAGTGAATCTGCTGACAACCGTTCATGAGGATACAATGGTGAACAGTGGCAAGGTGCACCGTGTAACGAAACAACTAGTATATAAGCCAGACTGTGTTCTTGACTACAATATCAACATGCGTTTGATTGATAAGGCTGAATGATGGTTGGCATATCGAGTGTGTGCGGAAAACATTGAAATGGACGAAAAAAGTGTTTTTCATCTTGTTGACATGAGCACGTTGAACTGCTATAATTTGTATCTGGTGAAAACTGGACATAAACCTATTTTCCGTGCATTTGCTTTTACGCTTGCAACACACGCTATCACAGATTACTGGAGCAAAGATCTGACTATTCCAAACACCTTTCTTCGGAAATATATGTCCCCAGACAGATTTCAGATACTCCTCAGGTGTCTGCATTTTGCAAGTAATGAGGACCGGACAGAGGATGATAGACTTTGGCGAGTCAGGCACTATATGAATGAAGTGATTGGAAAAGTCAGAGATTTTTGATGACATGTTGATTGACAGTTGAGGCGGGACCAAAGAGCCAAAGCTCAACCCCCGCAAGCACAATTAGGTGAGTACAATTAGGTGAGTACAGTTATTAGCAAAGTTTGGTCAAGAAGTCTCTGGCATACAAAGAGCAATCATGAACCCAGTGTTGCAGCATGATGCAACACCCAGGCTCTCTCACATAGATGCCTTTCAGCAACACAGACTAAAGAATTTGCCACCAGGTGGAAGTGTGCCTAGGCCAACGTGCCTAGTATGTTAAACCACAAAACGGAGAGAACAGAAACGTAAAATGGTGCAAACATGGTGTGAAGGGTGTGCAGTGCATTGTGTGCTGTCGACTGCTTCAATGACTACCACTCACTCCAAGATTCTAAATGTGCAATATAGTGCAAAAACCTGTACATAGGTGGTGCTAGTGTGTACATATAAAATAATGAACATTGTGATTACATAATATAATGGCGTAATGGAAAACATTTGTGTGTGCATGTGTATACTCAATGTATGCAACATTTATTGACAATAACTGTGATGTAACATTATATGCAACACAATTAGTGACTAATATTGCAAATATATAGGCTAGACACTGTAAATAATGATGCGAAAATAAATTCGTGGCAACTCTGGCTGCTTAAGACCGTGTGCGATGCCTTCAGGACACACCATTCATGAGCGAACATGCAAATAGTGACGTCATCGCCCATCTTGTTGGCTCAATTACATCGCCGGTAAGTACAATTGATTTTTTTTTTATTTCTCCCGTGATCAGGAACATGACTTAACAGGTTAGGAAGAAAAAAGTTTTTTTTTTTTTTGTAGGCACCTGTGGGTGACAAATGCTAAATAGCCAGGCGCCATTTAAGGGTTAAGGGACACAAGAGAAGTGTTAAGTCTGCAGACACAAACAATGCTCTCTTCTGTCATGTTAGGGATTCTAATCATCCTATTGATTGGTCTTCCTCTAAAATAATCTTTCTCGCCTCTACTGTACACAGACGCCGTCTTGTCAAATCGGCTCTGATACAAAACATACCCAACATGAACCTGAATCCTGGCTTTGTTGCTGTCGACTCTTCCTTTTCACAGTATATACTCAAATGTTCTAAACAAACATGACATAATATAAGCCTACCCCTTCCTTTTATCTTTTTTTCTCTCTTGTTTTCTCTTATGTTCCCTTTATATTCCCATTATTACCCTCTTTATTACGCCTTACCTTCCGTTCCTGTTGCCTTGCTTTTTCTTCCTCTAAGATTTCCTTCTCCTCACCTCTCTTTTGCCTATTTATTGCCATTGCTGCCTTCCTCTTTCACAATCGACTTGATAATGGTCCAGGATGAACCGAAACGTCGTCATCTCTTCACTTTCTATTGTGTGGTTTGGTCAACAATAAGCAGTTCTGGTGTGCATGGTGATGAAATCAAACACAGCATGGAGCCACACGATACAAACAGACGACACCACCAGTCATGATGCAAGACAATGCCTCCAAAATCCTACATATTTCCTTATGACCAGCTACAAAACTGTTATTATTACCACTTTCCTATCACAAAAATCCAGAATATGAATCCATTTCCATAAGGTTATATTGTGAAGGAACCTGAGGTCGTTTCATGATGTGTAGATGCAGGAATCAATGGCTGGATGCTGTGTGTCTTTACCTCATGCTGTGAATATCGTAACCAACATTGTATTCACTAAAAGCTCAGTCAATAGAGCTTCGGCCTCACACACACATGGAGTCCACAATTCGAGTCTCCTAGAGCCCAAGTGACTAGATTGTATTCACTGATATCTGAACATTGTACAAAGTCTTCATCAGTCAGGATCATCTATAATACCATCAATGCAAAATAACTACAGTTACCTATTTTATTCATCATTACTAAGTGGTGCTGTGGCCCCCTAACTGCACAGCAGTGCTCTGAGCTGCTGCAACATGTGCCAGCCTTGGTCACTTTCTCAGTACTGAGGCTCTCACAGCCAGTATGGACGCTGACAAGCTTTTTTCAAGATGGCATCTGCTTACTGGAGTCCTGAGGCACAGGATGTGAGCCCCATGTATCCGCGGGAGTTTTGAATCACTCCCTATGCCTAAAACTGCCACATGGTGCTCTGTACACATTGATCGGGTGACTTGTGGTGCTCTGTACACCATTGATCGGGTGACTTGTGGTGCTCTGTGCACCCTTGATTGGGTGCCTTGTGGCGTTCTGTGCACCATTGATCGGGTGACTTGTGGTGCTCTGTGCACCATTGATTGGGTGCCTTGTGGCATTCTGTGCACCATTGATCGGGTGACTTGTGGTGCTCTGTGCACCCTTGATTGGGTGCCATGTGGCGTTCTGTGCAGTGCAGTGGTTAAGGACCTGCCCAAAATGCTATGCATGCTAGTGGCTTTGCAAGAATGTACTACTCCCTTACCAGCATATATACCCTAATAACTCATTGTATTGCTTTATGCATTCATAAATAACAAATAAATGTAGAATTTTTATGGGTTTCTGAAATTAAAGTACAGTGTAATAGTTAAAAACACAAAACCTTTTTGAATCTCTTAAAACATTTCTAAATCAGATAAAAAAATAGCAATACTTATAGCTGTTACTGTCAGTCATCTTTCGTGAAAGGTATTCTTGATTGTATCATCTTACCTTGATCAAGATCCGATACTTGAGTTGCGAGGGGCTAGGAAGATGAACATCTTCAGAAAAATCTGACTCGAATAGGAATTTGGTTACTAATTTGTCCCCAAAGACTTGCATGAAGATTTGTGCCATTCTTGTTTGTTGAATTAGTGAACAGTGATTCTCAATAGAGAGAATGATTGGGTAAGGAGAAGTGACAAAGGCACTGCGATTTATGGTCTCCACAACACTCCTGAAAACGGCATACAAACTTCAATTTATTTGGTTAGAAATAGACTAAATATAAAATTTATTGTAATTAAACACCATTATTTATTTATATATTTATTTATTTATATACAAGAAGGTACATTGGGTTTATGAGAGTACAGAGCATTGATGTTTTACATTCTTGTAAAGCCACTAGCACATATAGCATTTTGGGCAGGTCAGTAATCTTTAATTTTAATTTTAAGAAGGTAAATTTTAAGAAGATAATTTTAAGAAGGTAATTTCTCGCAAAATTAAAAAAAAAAGTGTTTACAGGTACAGTACATTGTAAGAAAGTATAAAAAAAACAGCATTGAATGTAATGAAACGCCATTTTCTGGGCGAGTCTTGGAGGCTCCCCGGAGCTATCCAGGCTGATATGCTAATGTCAGACTTTGGCATTAGTCATGTGTATGAAGTTCTGTTGGCCAACCGGGGACCACGAGCCAGAACCTGGCCCCTCACAGAGGCACGAGGAGCAATGGCCTATAGAAACCCCCCGTGTAGTTGGAAGTTGGTGCTCTCTTATCTCTCTTCTCCTCGGTTTGTAGTGGCCCCTTTGGTTCAGGACCTTCTCTAAAGCTCTCTTCTTGTTGGCATTGGCCTCTTGGGGTTGGGTCTGGGAGCTTCATGCTCTCCTTCAGCGCATGGGTTTCTGCTCGTGTGGTCCTGGCGGTAGGTTTGTTCATTTGCAGCTGTCTCCTCCTTTTCTGGCGAAGAATGAGACTGCTGCTCTCCAGAGGGGTCCATGGGTTGTTGATGCTTGGTTCATCAGGTCAGGGGGTGCATCATGTGTCGTGTCCGGTTGCGGCTCTTTGCTGTTAATTGCGCGCCATGGACTCTGTAACTGGGGATGCGCTTTGGGTTGATCCGGTTCCCATCATCCCTGTTCCAGGGTTCAGGTCTCCCAGGTCGTGCGCAGGGTTATTCGCCCTAGCCAGCCTGCGGTCTATCCCCGTGCCCATGATGTTAGCAAGTTTGCTGCTCTTGCTGCTGTTTTTGGTAATATGTCCTGGGTTGACATTCGGGTGCGGTTTTTTTGGAGATCGAACAGGGTCCTGGCTGTGCGTTACTTGGTAAATGTTCTTAGGCTTAGTCAGGCCTGTGTCGTTTTGGGTCGGCTGTTACAGCCAGTTGTCTCGACTTCGCGTTGAGGAGTGAGCAGCGACCGCCTCCCGGGTAGGTTCCTATGGTTTTTATCTGTGGTTAGGTAGCTTTGGGAAGCCGACGGGGCTTCCCCCCAGAAAACCAGCACTGAATGTAATGAATGCCATTTTCTGGGCGAGTCCTAGAGGCTCCTCCTGCAACCCTCCCTCCCCCCTAGTCGGTGGTTTTCACGTGTGTTTTGATGTCCAGCCTCAGAACTGAGAGGTGGATGGCCAGGGTGGGGGTCCGGGGCTTCCCCTCCCCCATCCCCCCTCCTGGGGAGGGAGGAGCTGCGCAGAAACCAACTATGCTAATCATCCACTGTGATTAATTCTTATAAAAGTGTCATTTTAAAAACAATGGATGGCTTCATCTCACTGAAATTGTCTACATT
>WNGS01162647.1:1592152-1605634 GCA_020271785.1 Procambarus virginalis | reverse complement strand
GAGTCAATATCTTTCGAAATTTTAAGTTGTGAAGCAATTACTGCATCCTCAGAACACAAATGGTGACTCCATAATTCTGCAGAAGCACTTTTTAAATAAAAAGTGCTCTGGTATAGTTTTTTTTTAGATCATGATCAGTCATTTTTTAAGTTATGAATGACGTTCATTATAACATGATCAAAATCTGTATATGACTTCATAAAATTGAAATCATTAAAATCTTTGGTAAGAAACTGCACTTCACTTTTACATCATGGAGTAGCCTCAGTAATTATACGTCCCAGAGATTGAGATCACATTAATGGGGAGACAAACTTCATAAAGAATATAAATATACCCATAAATAACAGTTTTTAAAAGAAATTATATTAAATTTCATTTATCGAAAATTAATTTTCATTTATCCATTCTTTACTGTTTCTTAACAGTTTGGATTTGGTCACATTTGCTAATTAATACTAGGTCTAGCATGAATTTATCTCCACACTTTCTGAAACTTTTTAAGGGAGACCTTTTTAAGTTTATGAACAGCAGCCTTAAGATCAGATGCTGGGTGCTCTTCATCTGAGAGGATTTCTCCCTCAGAATGAGCACCACTTGAGCCACCAGCTCTCCATGTGTCATGAAGACTCTTGAATCTACGATCTGGAAAATTTTCATGCGGTGCAGCTAGTGCACTTGGATCACTGTATGTCTCTTTAACAGGACGCCTTTCATAATACCTTGATCGACTTACACGACTTATTGCTGTTGAGAGCGTTGAACCGAGTGCCGAGGCAGCAGCAGTCGCTCTACTAAAGGTACCTTCTAAAGGAGCTCCTCGTTCCTTCAACACTAGCTTCCCCAAAGTCTTCCAAGCTGCCTGCACTTTATAAATATTTTCAGTATCTGGCAAGACTCTACGTTCTACACGAGGACGGCGGCGGTGTGTTGTTCCCCCTGTTAGTTCAGTCAGTTGACCGTATTCAAGTTCCTCTACAAGCACAAATCTTGCAGGGTCTTCCATACGTCGTGCTTTCACCAGTGCTTGAGCTAGAATATCTTGTGCAGTGCTAGAAGTAGGTGCTTTCAGAATAGTATAGGGAATTTGGGAAGACACATTATAAACACACACCAAAAAATTATCCTCCTCTTCCCAACCTTTAGCTTCTTCGTTAACCTCACCATCAACAATTTTCTTTCTTTTTTCCTTGGATGCAGTACTCATGATAGTGGTGAGCCAAGCTCGTGTACTAGGATCATCTGAAGTTTTCTTCAACACAAACTTTCCCTCTCCCTGCCAGTGTGCCTGAGCTTCCAAAAGTCTCTCATTTATATCAAGAATCCTTTGAGTAGTGGGATTGTCACCTTTTTTTTGCCATCCTTTAGCTACCTCTTCAATTAAAATATAATCTTCAATTCGGGCCCCTTTCCCAATTTTTAATACTGCTTTGTTAATGACATCTCGTGTGGTGCATTCTTGTGTTGCACTAATGACTGTGTATGGTTCATCTGGGACAACACCATGAATTTTAACAAAGAATTTTCGTCTTTTTAATGGTACTGTAGGTGTAGTATCGTGATGTTCTATATCCGATTCTTTAATTTTTATTGAATCTATGGTAAGCTCCTGACTTGGGGAGAGCTGTTGAATCTCATATTCCTCTTCTTCCATTAAAGTATAAATAAAGAGGGTAGAGACTGGAAGAGATTGATTTTGTTGATTACGGAGACGTACGTGGCGATATCCTGGTCTTAAGCAACGGAGAGGCAAAATTCTCTGTGCTGTCATGTGTCCTGTTGCAGTATCTGTTACAATTAATCTTAAAAAAGCCAGATCTTTGAACATAACACGAATGGTAAAGGAGTCATTCCAAATTGGGTTAAATGAATTCCTTTGAATAGTTTTTGTTTTGAACTTATTACAATCAACAGGAATACCAAGAATTTCCACCTCAACTTGAGGGCTTCCCTGAAAGTTGTTTTGGCACACATATTGCCCTGATATCACTTCTACTTTAAGATTTAAAACGTGGAGACCATCAAACTCTTTGTCAAAAGGATTGAATCTTCTGTACATCATATGGGTATCATCCCACATTACTTTTGGTTTGGGAACATAACCACATCTACCATTCTGTTCAAACATAGCATAATTTAGATGTAAGTATGTATCATCTGTCTGATAATTTAGTGCAGCCATTTGAATGCCAAATGCCCAAAAATAAAGTGGGTTAAAATTTGAAGAGTCAATACGCATGGCAGCTGGATAGGTCCGCATGAGCTGAGTTTCTGTATGCTGAAGAGCATCAAGAGGCTGACGACGGCATAGACGTTTTGCAGTATTTTCATTTAGGGACGAACACTGATAACATGGATGTACACCCATTGGTCTCTTGAGGATAGGTGGCTGTAAAATGGGTTCTAGGCGGCTAGGATCCGAGGCCATTTGAGTGTGAACTAAAATTGGAGTATTGGTTATAATTGGGGGCTGAACTGTACTTTTTCTTCCACCAACTTTTTTGGCTTTAACAGATTCTCTAGGACTAGTAAGATTGAAACCGTGGAACTTGACAGCTTGACAGTAATTGACAAGATCTGAAAGTTCCTTAGCTATTTGACTGCTTTGTTTCTTTAGTTTCGGTAGAACTATTTCATCATCTAAATACTCATCACTCTGTGATTTTGGTCGCAGTCGACTGCCTTCAGCGCTAGAGAGCGACTCTGTACGTGTTCCCATGGACACACTCTTTATCACTAGACAGTGTTTCTCATCTTCAAACAAGCTGTCATTATGTGTAATATCAAATGGATTGTGTTCTGTAATTTGGAAGAAATTAAATCATTAAAAATTTAGTAATAATGTAAATTAATAGTTAAAATATGTTAGGTTCAATAAAAAGTTTCATTTTGTTGTAACACATAATTAGTACTGAAAATTACTGAAATAAAAACAGATGTCTTTGCACCTTTCAAGAAACCTTAGTAATATATGTTACCAGCCAACTATAATTCTATTAAAATGTCTTACCTTCATCATCATAGTCATCGTCATCATCATCTTCATCAGTCTCTGGATCATTAAGAGATCCTGTGGAGGCATTGCTGACCAGAGAATTTGTACGCCCGGTAGGTCTTACCGAATGACCTTTAACACCTAATCCATGAGCAATGTCAGCTACTAACTTCTTGTTCTAGAAAGTTTGTTAGAAGGAAAATTAAATTATTTTCAGTGGAAATGGCATGTGTGTATAGGGCTTTATGCACACAACACATTTAGAAGCAAGAGTGCATTTCTATTAAGATATTAGAAGGCACCTAATTAAACAAATAAAGAATGTTGGAGTGACTAAAATGTGATACTGATTAGTACTCTGATACCTTACTGAAAAAGAGAAAAGAATAACCAGTACTTTCTGGGGGGGGGGGTTGTCGCCTTCGTCTCCTTGGAGCTATTCAGGCTGATATGTATATCCTTAGACTTTGGCATCAGCCAGTGTGAATGGAGTTCTAGGCCTACGAAGGACCAAGAGCCAGAACCTGGCCCCCTCAGAGAGGCACGAGGAGCAATGGCCTATAGAAATGCACATGTGATTTGGGGCATTCTATATCTGCCATCGACCGGAACAGGCACCCAGAAAGGTGAGTGCCTCAAAACAAACCCCTATTCTGGTTAAAACGTCAATAATCGACAAACGAGTGGACAGATGAAAACAAGCAAATGAGCATGACGTCACACGAGCCACACCGCATGTCTGCGCAGCTCCCCCCTTCCTAGGAGGGGGAAGGAGGAGCTCCAGACCCCAGTGCCGGCAATCCACCCTGCAGTTCTTCTGCTGATGTGATTGTGGCTCGGTTGCTAGGTATGGGTTGCTGCAACATGCTTGGTTAGTTGCTTCCCCAGATGCCCCGAGGCTACCCCACTTTGTTTATAATAATCTGGACTTGGAGATGTTGGTCGCTTTGACCTAAGTTCGGTCAGCACCCCCTTGTTCATCCCCTGCTGTGGTTCATTCTATCCCTCTCCACCTGCTTCCAACTCCTAAGCATATGAGGGCTTCGGGGTCGAGGCAGGGTTTAGAGATTCTGAGATTCGGGCAGTTTTGGGGGTTGCCCCTTCCAGGGTGGCGACGGGGGCATTCGAGTCCATTCCTCCTGCCATAGCACTGGGGTCTGACCAGTGGGCCCCTTCTCTTCCTGTTTTTCTGGCTGCCCTGGGTTTTTCTTGAGGCCGGGGCTTCAGAGGATGACTCACCCCTGGGGCCTGATGTGAAGGATCCCCGGGGTTGGGGAGGACCTGACTTGGGAGCTTTGGGTCCTGTTGGACACCGCCTGAGTTTCCCAACCCTTAGAGTGAGGCTTTTCTGTGTCTCTTTGGGTCCGTCAGTTTCATCCTTCCTGTGGGTAATTTTAACCACTTTCTCGCTGTTCTTATCTAGGACATGTATTCTTATACATGTCTAAATACATAAACATACTACATACTATACATACATAAACCTAGTGTATAAACACCAGGTTTATGAGACTTAGGTAGACCATAGAAATAAGGAAGAGAAGGGCAGGTGACACTGAAATGCTTAATGAGATCGAAGTCAGGAGGACAAAGGCTAGAGAGCTGTCTTAGTTTGCGGTTGAAGGAAGTTTTAAGGCGATCCAAAGGGTTAGAAGTCAGAGGGGCATATCTTCCTTATTTCTATAGTCTACATAAGACTCATAAACCTGGTGTTCCTCTTCATCCTATCATTTCTTCAAGGGGATCTGTTGGCTATGCTCTTGCCTCCTGGCTAGCTAAAACTCTGACGCCTTACCTTGGCACTTTTTCTCCTGCCACCTTCGTCACTCTCAGGACTTCATAGAAAGACTGTGCCTGCAGCCCTCCTGTACGATGCTTAGTCTTCATGTCGACTCACTGTTTACTAATGTTCCCCTTGATGACATTCTCTCTTTCCCGAGACAGAAGGCGACTGAGGGCCTTCTTCCTCTCCCGCTTCCCACTGACGTTTTCCTCAAACTCATTAGTCTCTGTGTTGACTAATTCTTTCTCTTTCAACGGTAAATACTACTCTCAAACTTTTGATGTCGCTATGGGTTTCCTCTCTCTCCCCTGTTCTTGCCAATCTCTACATGGAATATTTTGAAACTGATCTTCATCCTTCTATTGATACTCGTCCCTCTGGCTTCGCTATGTTGATAACATTTTTCCTTTATGGCCTCATGACCTTAGTCTTTCCCAGCCTTTCCTCTCCTCTCTTAACAATCTGGCTCCTTCCATCCATTTCAAAGTTGAATGGGAATCTAATTCTCTCCTTCCTTTTCTTGACATTCAAGTTCACAGCTGTGTGTCTGGGTTCTCTTTTTCTGTCTAACACAAACCCATGCATAGTGGCATGTACATTTACTTCTTTTCCTACCATCCTCTTTCTATTAAGAAAAGTGTCCTCGTCTCTCTTTTCCCCCGCGCTCTAAACATCAGCAACCCTCAGTTTCTTGATTCTGGAATTTCCTTTATCTACAAATCACACTCTCTCCTTGGTTACCCTTTACATTTTATCAACTGTGCCTATTCTCAAGCTAAACATAATTTCTTTCATCCTAAACCTGCTTCCAACACTAGTAGCACGCTGCTCTGCCTTCCCTTCATATCTGAACTCAAAACCTTTACTAATACCTTTCGTCCTCTTGACATAAAGCTCGCCTTTCTACAAACTAACACTCTTCGTAGCAATCTAGTTCACACTGCTTCTCCTGCTTCTAATACTGGTGGTGTCTACTCTATTTCCTGTTGATCTTGTTCTCTCCAATACTTGGTGAAACTGGCCACACACATAATGATAGACTTAACCCTTTAGTTCCGCAACACATCATATGATGTGTTGAGTGACTTGCAGTAACTTGCGCTCCACATCATATGATGTTTTGGAGTACCGCGCAAGATTTGAAAGGCCCGCGGGGTATAAGGGGTCTCCATACGCTGCCCAGGGGCTATAGTAAACAGCTGCCATTTTGAAAAAAAATCCAGCTCGTGCTACCATCGCGTGGGAGGCCTCAGTTACCCAGCAGCCACCATGTCGAGCGCACGGCCGAACACTTCCCGGGCGCGCACCACGCAATCACTCACCCAAGAGCAAATAACCAGTGAATTATTTTCTGATGGTGAGGAAAGTGATTTTGATGACTGACATTGATAAAGACTACACACAAGTGACCGATGATGATAGCACGGACAGTGAAAATGAGATAGAGCCGCCTCCCATGGCGAGGCCTATACGCTCACCCATGCCACCTCGCCCAGTGTCTACTCCAATTCACCCTCGACCACACAGTTCCTGTGCTTATTTAGAGTCCGAGGATATTTTCGGTGACGAGTCAGAGGAAGGTGACTTTTTCTGGTTTTAGTGAAGTGGAATCAGAACATAGTGATACCGAGCCTGGTGCCAGTACCATTGGTGTTACTGGGCGAGAATTTGTCGCGTCAGCAGCGTCTTGCCCAGCCAAGCGCCACCGCATGGAACAACATGAGGCACCAAGAGCCTCATGTTCACGTACTTCCACCTCATGTGCACGTAGCGAAGGTACTGTGCGTAGACGGGCTTCAGCTCCTGGTCCACGGGGTGCATCGCTTCCTCGCCATGGTGCCCCTGTTGTGTCCCCTGCGTCTCGCAGGACACCAGGTGTACTAGTGTGGAGTGATGGTGCTGGTTTTATTCCTCGAATTCCTGCCTTTGACAATAGAGACATTGAGATTACAGAGCTTTTCCCTGATAATGGAGAGGATATGAGTGAATTGGATTATTTTACAGCATTCTATGATGAGCCACTCATGGAATATATTGTACACCAAACGAACCTTCATGCGGCTCATCTCATTAGAAGAGAGATAACAGAATTTTCACGATTGCAACGTTGAAAAACCACCAATGTAGGTGAAATGTATGTGTTTTTAGCAATATGTATGTTGATGAAACACTGTGTCAAACACGCTATCACAGATTACTGGAGCAAAGATCTGACTATTCCAACACCTTTCTTCGGGAAATATATGTCCCCAGACAGATTTCAGATACTCCTCAGGTGTCTGCATTTTGCAAGTAATGAGGACCGGACAGAGGATGATAGACTTTGGCGAGTCAGGCACTATATGAATGAAGTGATTGGAAAAGTCAGAGATTTTTACGTGCCAGCACAGAAGCTGGGGATTGATGAATCCCTTGTACTTTTCAAAGGACGTTTCATTCAAGCAGTATATTCCCTCCAAACGAAACAGATTTGGATTGAAATTCTTTGTACTGTGTGACTGTGAAACAGGATACGTGTTACACATGATTCTGTATTCAGCTAGCGATGTAGACATTCCCAGTAACGACAAACATGGTTTCTCGGTAGTGTGGTGAAGTCACTGATGGCACCATGGATGAACAAGGGCCACATTCTATACACATAATTACTATACAAGTCCATTGCTAGCTAGGTTCTTGATTGAAAATAGAACTGGATTGGTTGCACAGTAAAGGCACGAAGAAGGGAAATGCCAGTGTTTGACGGTGGACTTGCAGTTGGTGAGTGCCAGGTACGGAAATGTGATCAAATACTCTCGGTACGGTGGAAAGACAAGAGAGAAGTGAACTGCTGACAACCGTTCATGAGGGTACAATGGTGAACAGTGGCAAGGTGCACCGTGTAACGAAAGAACCAGTATATAAGCCAGATTTGTTCTTGACTACAATATCAACATGCGTTGATTGATAAGGCTGACATGATGGTTGGCACTATCGAGTGTGTGCGGAAAACATTGAAATGGACGAAAAAAGTGTTTTTCCATCTTGTTGACATGAGCATGTTGAACTGCTATAATTTGTATCTGGTGAAAACTGGACGTAAACCTATTTTCCGTCATTTGCTTTTACACTTGCAACACAGTTATTAGCAAAGTTTGGTCAAGATGTCCCTGGCATACAAAGACCAATCATGAACCCAGTGTTGCAGCATGAGGACACACCAGGCTCGCTCACATGGATGCCTTCAGCAACACAGACTAAAGAATTTGCCACCAGCTGGAAAGTGTGCAATAGGCAACGTGAATGCCTAGTATGTAAAACAACAAAACGGAGAGAACAAACGTAAAATGGTGCAAACATGGTGTGAAGGGTGTGGAGTTGCATTGTGTGCTGTCGACTGCTTCAACGACTACCACTCACTCCAAGAATTCTAAATGTGCAATAATAGTGCAAAAACCTGTACATAGTGCGTGCTAGTGTGTACATATAAAATAATGAACATTGTGATTACATAATATAATGGCGTAATGGAAAACATTTGTGTGTGCATGTGTATACTCAATGTATGCAACATTTATTGACAATAACTGTGATGTAAATTTATGCAACACAATTAGTGACTAATATTGCAAAATAATATAGGCTAGACACTGTAAATAATGATGCGAAAATAAATTCGTGGCAACTCTGGCTGCTTGAAGACCGTGTGCGATGCCTTCAGGAACACTGAGTTAGGGGGGACATGATCACCACATTCAAGATTCTCAGGGGAATCGACAGGGTGATAAAGACAGGCTGTTTAACACAAGGGGCACACGCACTAGGGGACACAGGTGGAAGCTGAGTGCCCAAATGAGCCACAGAGATATTAGAAGAACTTTTTTAGTGTCAGAGTGGTGACAAATGGAATGCATTAGGAAGCGATGTGGTGGAGGCTGACTCCATACACAGTTTCAAATGTAGATATGATAGAGCCCATTAGGCTCAGGAAACTGTACACCTGTTTGATTGACGGTTGAGAGGCGGGACCAAAGAGCCAGAGCTCAACCCGCCAGCACAACTAGGTGAGTACTAGGTGAGTACACCATTCATGAGCGAACATGCAAATAGTGACGTCATCGCCATCTTGTGGCTCAATTACATCGCCGGTAATACAATTGATTTTTTTTATTCTCCCGTGATCAGGGAACATGACTTAACAGGTTAGGAAGAAAAAGATTTTTTTTTTTTTTTTGTAGGCGCCTGTGGGTGACAAATGCTAAATAGCCAGGCGCCATTTAAGGGTTAAGGGACACAAGAGAATTGTTAAGTCTGCAGACACAAACAATGCTCTCTTCTGTCATGTTAGGGATTCTAATCATCCTATTGATTGGTCTTCCTCTAAAATAATCTTTCTCGCCTCTACTGTACACAGACGCCGTCTTGTCAAATCGGCTCTGATACAAACATACCCAACATGAACCTGAATCCTGCTTTGTTGTGACTGTTCCTTCCTTTCACAGTATATACTCAAATGTTCTAAACAAACATGACATAATATAGCCTACCCCTTCCTTTTATCTTTTTTTTCTCTTGTTTTCTCTTATGTTCCCTTTATATTCCCATTATTGCCCTCTTTATTACGCCTTACCTTCCGTTCCTGTTGCCTTGCTTTTTCTTCCTCTAAGATTTCCTTCTCCTCACCTCTCTTTGCCTATTTATTGCCATTGCTGCCTTCCTCTTTCACAATCGACTTGATAATGGTCCAGGATGAACCGAAACGTCGTCATCTCTTCACTTTCTATTGTGTGGTTTGGTCAACAATAAGCAGTTCTGGTGTGCATGGTGATGAAATCAAAACACAGCATGGAGCCACATGATACAAACAGACGACACCACCAGTCGTGATGCAAGACAATGCCTCCAAAATCCTACATATTTTCTTATGACCAGCTACAAAACTGCTATTATTACCACTTTCCTATCACAAAAATCCAGAATATGAATCCATTTCCATAAGGTTATATTGTGAAGGAACCTGAGGTCATTTCATGATGTGTAGATGCAGGAATCAATGGCTGGATGCTATGTGTCTTTACCTCATGCTGTGAATATCGTAACTAACATTGTATTCACTAAAAGCTCAGTCAATAGAGCTTCGGCCTCACACACACACACATGGAGTCCACAATACGAGTCTCCTAAAGCCCAAGTGACTAGATTGTATTCACTGATATCTGAACATTGTACAAAGTCTTTATCAGTCAGGATCATCTATAATACCATCAATGCAAAATAACTACAGTTACCTATTTTATTCATCATTACTAAGTGGTGCTGTGGCCCCCTAACTGCACAGCAGTGCTCTGAGCTGCTGCAACATGTGCCAGCCTTGCTCACTTTCTCAGTACTGAGGCTCTCACAGCCAGTATGGATGCTGACAAGCTTTTTTCAAGATGGCATCTGCTTACTGGAGTCCTGAGGCACAGGATGTGAGCCCCATTTAGCCGCGGGAGTTTTGAATCACTCCCTATGCCTAAAACTGCCACATGGTGCTCTGTACACCATTGATTGGGTGACTTGTGGTGCTCTGTGCACCCTTGATTGGGTGCCTTGTGGCGTTCTGTGCAGTGCAGTGGTTAAGGACCTGGACAAAATGCTATGCATGCTAGTGGCTTTGCAAGAATGTACTACTCCCCCACCAGCATATATACCCTAATAACAACTCATTGTATTGCTTTATACATTCATAAATAACAAATAAATGTAGGACTTTTATAGGTTTCTGAAATTAAAGTACAGTGTAACAGTTAAAAACACAAAACCTTTTTGAATGTCTTAAACCAGTTCTAAATCAGATAAAAAAACCAGCGTTGAATGTAATGAAACGCCATTTTCTGGGTGAGCCCCGGAGGCTCCCTGGAGCTTATCGGGCTAATGTATGTTATGTTAGACCGGGACACTAGCTATGGAGTTCAGACCTACCAGGGACCAGCGCCAGAACCTGGCCCCTTCAGAGAGGTTTCAGGGAGCAATGGCCCTGGAAAACCCCATATGGTTTGGGGGTTTTCCTTATCTGCCATCGACCGGGGTTAGGCACCCAGAAAGGTAGGCGTAACAAAACAAACCCCACATGGTAGAAAACTACAACAAACCGAACAGAGAGGTAGAAAAACTCCCTACAATCACAAGGAAAACAATCAAACAATCACTTTACTGCCGCGCCGGTTGTCCGCGCAGCCCTCCCCTCCCGGGAGGGGGAGGGGGGGGGCCCCGGACCTCACCGCGCCGGCTGCCGTCAGTTCGGAAACTAGGCTTCAACCAACGCGAAAAATCCGCCGACCGGACGGGAGGGAGGGTAGCCAGGGAGCCTCCGGGGCTCACCCAGAAAATGGCGTTTCATTACATTCAACGCTGGTTTTCTGTGGGGAGCCCCTACGGCTCCCTGGAGCTAATTACCCAAAGAGAAGGAAAAAAGGGGACGTACCCGGGAGGCGGCGGCCACAAACTCCTCAACGCGAAGTCGAGACAACTGGCTGCAACCTGCGACCCAAAGCAACACAAGAACGCCGAGGAGCACGGACGTTCACCAAATAACGGGCGGCCAGGACCCTGTTCGATTCCAAAAACCACGCGCCCGAATATGTGCCCAAGACATATTACCAACACAGCAGCCAAAGCCGCAAACTTCCTAACGGCAAGGGCACGAGGATAGACCGCAGGCTGGCTAGATTTAATAACCTTGCAGACAACCTGGGAGACCCGAACCCTGGAACAGGGAACGAGGGAAACTGGATCAACCCAAAGCGCATCCCCAGCCATACCGGCCGAAGCGCGCAAGCAACGGCGAAGTGCCGCAACTGGACACAACACATGATGCACCCCCGGCCGAACCAACCAAGCATCAATGACCCACGGACCCCTCCGGAAAGCAGCCGTCTCGTTCTTCGCCAGAAAAGAAGGCGAAGGCTGCAAACTGACAAACCTACCCCCAGGACCAAAAGAGCAGAAACCTCTGCGCCGGAGGAGGGCATGAAGCTCCCCTACCCGGCCCCCAGAGGCCAACGCCAACAAAACAAAGCCTGGGAAAAATAATCAGGAACCGAAGGGGCCACCACAAACCGAGGAGAGGAAAGATAGAAGAGCACCCGGTCCAAGGACCAGGACGGCTCAGGAGGCGCATGAGCAGGCCGGAGGTGAAACATAGCACAGGAAAGCTTACTAAACGGGGCGGATGTAACGTCGACCCCGAAAGCTAGCTCGAGCAGCTCCGCCAGCGCCGCACGAGACGAGGCGACAGTATCAGGCATCAATCGACCGTCCTGAACAAGCCAAGAAAGAACGGACAAAACCTGATCCGAAAGAAAGACAACCTACAAAGAGCCAGAAAATGGCGAAAAGAACGCCAGGAAATCCATACTGTCGCCGAAACGAAGCTCTCAGGTGGGACACCATCAACGAAGCCACCTGATCACCATAGAATTGGTGATACACCCGCGTCAAAACCCCAGACGCGAAGAGCAGAGGAGAAGGTCGAACCAGCCCCGTACCAGAGCGGACCGACCTGCTGAAAGAGGCGGAGCCGCGGTAAACGTCCCGGGTTCGGGCACCGAGTCAACAGCACCGGAAACCAAAGCCGGGCCGGCCACCAATGGGCCACAAGGAGTACTCTCCCTGGGAATGTCTCCAAACGAACCAGAACCCGAAGCAACAGCTGGACCGGAGGGAAGAGGTACAGGGAACCCCCTTTAGACCAGTCCCGCCGAAAGGCATCCACCGCGAACGCTGCGCAGTCGGGGAAGGCGTCACATCGGGAGACGCCGAGACCACACCGACGCGAAGAGGTCCACATCTGGGAGACCGTACGTCTGGCAGATCCAACGAACGAGGCGTCGTCGACCGTCCACCCCGTGGAGAGGGGAGCGAGACGGACCGTCCGCCAGAACGTTGGACACTCCCCGGACGTGAACCACACGGAGAGCCAAACCCCGGGAATCCAGCAGACGAGCCACTCGCAGGGACCAATCCCAAGAGCTAAGGACTGAAGAGAACCCCCGTGGTTCAGGCAAGGAACCACTGGAGTACAGTCCAAACGGAGGTAAAGGGCGATCCCCGAGCGACCCGAATCCTCCGAAGCGCGAACCAGACAGCTGCGAACTCCCGAACCGTGCTGTGAGCCCGATGGAAGGACGAACCCCACCGTCCCTGGCCTGCCTGGTGAGCACTGGTCACAAAGCCCCAGCCAAGAGACGACGCGTCCGTGAACACAACGAGCGAGGGCTCGGGAAGGTGCCAAGGCACCGAACCCTGAAAACCCCGAAGAGGAAGCCGGTGACGCAGCAACCGACAAAAGACCCCCGGAGGGAGAACCCCAACGATCGCGAGAGAGGCGGAAAGGAAATCCCCGAAGGAACCAAAACAGACGCCGCAGCCAAACCCGACCCGGCGGGTAGACTAGCACGGCGAAGTTCAGACTCCCGCACAACCGCTCAAGCAACCGCTGAGCAACCCGAGACCGTCTCATGCACCGCCGAAGGCGGACCACAGCTGCAGGAACACGTCTGGAGGGAAGAATGAGTGGCCCAATAGCCCTAAACAAGGACCAGGCCCGAACCCGGGATGGAAACATATGGAAAACCTCCCGATCACCAGGACACCAAACCCGGCGATCTGGAAGGAACCACACCCCTGGCGAGCAGACATGCGGACTGACTGGGAGCCCACACCAGCCAGACGTCGAGGTAGG
>WNGS01162647.1:1523358-1564398 GCA_020271785.1 Procambarus virginalis | reverse complement strand
GGTCCTTTAATTGTATCCGCAAGCAAATACTTTCAATACCTCTATATCTCTGAGGGATTCCAGTTATCTCGACAGGTATGGTACTTTTGACATAACATGAGACCCCCTAGTTCCTCCATCAGCATATAAGTGAAAACCTCTATAGCCATTTAGCCTCAGAATGCTACCATCCCTATCCCCAGTTTCCTGGAGTGCTACTATGTCAATATCCTCTCTAAGAGTATAATAGTGTACATCCACCGCTCTAGTTTTTAATCATTTAACGTTCCAATAATATTCTCAATTTACTTTCATCCATGATTAATAATAAAACTACCTTTGCCCTGCCCATCACATTCCATTAGATACGAGATTACCTTAGTAACTTCCTCCCAACACCGTAACATTTTTTCTTTCTCCTCACTAGCACAACTACTAACATCGAAGGTAATATTATTCATATCTATTTTCTTTGTTATTTCTGTATACCGTTTTACTTAACTTTTCTTTCATCATTTGTCACAACAGGAGGTTGAACACTGCTAACACTACTAGAAAGTGTATTCTCCTGACTATCCTCTATCATCGTTACCTCATGCACATCATTACTTTCTTCTACGCACTTTTCACTTTCCATTTCACGTCCTGTTTTACTTTCAATTACACGTCCTGTTTCACCACCATCTTCACCCCGTCTACCTTCCATAGCCAATTTTTCCAATGCCTCAATCCTCTTATCTAGTTTTTTTAGATACTCCAAAATTTGATTACCTACCTCAGAGGTGACCATATTGTCCTGAACCTTGTCCTCACAAGGTTTCAGTTTTTCCACTGCCTGATTTACTTTCCCTAGGCTCGCCTTTATTTTCTCCGCCCCTTTCTCCCACACATTGAACATAGGGGCTGTCGTTGGCTTCCAGCTGTTTCCTCCATGATCCTCTTGAACGATCTTTCCTTGCTGCGAGGACACATCTATCCTGCTTGTAGGACCCGTCCTAGTCTCTTTCAGATGAGGCTTCATGGGGCATAGAGAGGAACCAGCATTGTGGCTGCCTCGACAGTTACAACAAATGGTACGACTTTTTCACTTCTTTCAATCTTGACTCTACACTCTCGTGAGTCGTGGTTTTTTCCCACAATACCGACACCTGGGGTCAAACTGGCATTTCCATGCCATATGTCCCCAACGTGAGCACTTCATGCACAGTATGGGCTCCTCAACGTATTTTGCAACGTTCCTATAGCCTAGTCCTTGCACAAAAATTTTCTCTGGCGCCTCACCCTTTACCAAGGCAAAAACCTGGCTTTGTTTGTCACCACGGACAATGTTTCTCTTTGCCCAGACAACATTATCATTGTTAAGAAGAAGACAGTCAGGATCCAAATAAGTTGGAAACTTGAAAACTATGATCTTTGTGTGCAACATACCTTCTTCTGGAGGAACCATCACTACATCTTTAAAACCAACCGTCGTGAGGCGTTCCACGGCCTGTTCAGTCCCAACTGTTATGTAGGGCCGTGAAGACCCTCCTTGAAGAGTGGTTCGTAATCCAAAATTCCTTAGCCAGACTTACCGTCCACGCCAGCTTTTGGTGGAAATTCAATTGGCATGTTGTAGGGACAACAGCCTCTTCCTGCTATTAAATGGCTTGTCTTGAGTCCTGCTGAGTAGGGTCTCATTCTTCGGTCTCTTAGTAATTTCCTCGTCACTCTCACTGTCTCGCTGTCTGTTATTATTTCTCCGCTTCTTTCTGTTCACTACTACTTCAAACGGTCTGTTATCATCTTGTCTGTCCTCCTCACTACCACTTAGGCATACCGCCTCAGCCATTTCTTCGCCAGTCAACAATCGAGAACAATTCACAATATCCTGTATCACCACGTGCAAAAACGAAGAGTGTGGGGCAAGACTCCACCTCCCACCAAGAGCGCCAACCCCGTGACCGCCTGTGACCGTGGTCCGGACACAACTGCTCTCACTCCCAGAACAATGTTTAATTCGCGTGAATTCTTTAATAAAGATATATGTTTTATATGCCTCAAGAAGATAGGAATATAAGGCTTATTTTAAACCCTTACCATGACATAATTAAAGTTCTAATGAAGATTCATGCGTTTTAATAATCGCCGAGCTCGGCTCCACACAGACTGATCGACAGGGCAACTCTCCCTCAGAACAAGTTTATTTTCCGTAAATTCGTTAATAAACAAATGTTTTATATGTCTTAAGAAAGATAGAAATATAGGCTTTATTTTAAATACATTACAAAAGATATATATATATATAGCTCAAGTGAAGATACATGTGTTTTTATAGTGGCGTTCAGTAGCTTGTCGGCCATGGAGTGCAGACGCATTCGCACTTGCCGATATAATAATAATAATAATAATAATAATAATAATAATAATAATAATAATAATATTATTATTATTATTATTAACAATTAATAATAATAATAATAATAATAATAATAATAATAATATATGTAGAAAAGTACATAGTTGCAGAGTTACAGTACAAACATTCTGTTAGTTGTAAAGATAGAGGTAGTACATACAAGTCCATCTTTGGCTAACTGCCAACAAACTCACCCTTAACATTGACAAAACTTTCTATATTCTGTTTGGCAATAAATCTTCTAATCAAATAAATCTCAAAATAAACAATACCCAATTTGTAACAAATTAGATGGCAAGTTCCTTGGTGTTCTCATTGACCACAAGCTGAATTTCCAGCGACACATTCTAATATTTATTTATTTATTTATTTATTTATTTATTTATTTATTTATTTATTTATATACAAGAAGGTACATTGGGTTTGTGAGAATACATTGAATAGGACAGTATTTCCAATCTTGTAAAGCCTCTAGTACGCGCAGCGTTTCGGGCAGGTCCTTAATCTAACAGATAATTTTAAGTAGGTAATTTTTATCATAATTTTTTTTTTTTTTGCAGGGATATCATAATTGATAAATGATAACAAATACATTACAAGAGAAAAATGAGATGACCTAACTAACTAACTAACTAACCCATCTGGACACAACCAGCGCAAAATTCGACTGAAATTGGCCTCCCAGTCCACGAAATCTCATCTTGTACAAACAGCTGCGTCCCAAAGAAAGGGAATTTACATAAACGAGTGCTTGACTAGAAAAGACAGCACCTCCTCTACCGGCTGCGTCAAATCCGTCAACAAAACCCAGACGCGATTCATCAGTGCTTCGTTAGAGATGGCTTGATTAAAGTTAGGAAAACATCTACAGGTAAAATGTTTACAATTATTAATGAGGATAACCTCAACACTTTCATCAACCAATGTGGTCTGTCTAACTTTATTATCGCTCCCAATGAGTCAACATAATTAACCCCCTGTTCACCTAATGCGGGCTAGGTATCCTAATTTCTTTTTGTTTCACTTTTTCAATTAATTTTTAATTCACCTTTTACTAGTCATTTTCTGGACACAATTAACCGAGTGCTTTAATATTTCTTCAGGTCTTTTAAGTATACGGTCAAAACTAAACTACTTTTAGTAAATAATCTTTAGCTTAAATTAACCTATGTTTATTACTCAACTTTTTTCTCTGATTTCATTTATTACCAAGGTTGCCTAGCCTCGCCATCCTCTCTTACTCCATTGCACCCCTGGCTTTGCCTGTGTCTCATTTATGGGAATTATTTTCTTACAGTGTACCTGAGAATACCTGTAAGCTACCTCATTTTTTTCTTTTTTTGTTCATTTTGTTTGTGTTTTGTATAGACTTGTTTATATATATTTTCCCCTTTTATATCATAATTCTTTTTTGTAATTTGCCATTCCTGCTTTGTATTCCTGCAACCATCCTTATTATGCAGGCAAGTTTAGACCCTGAACTAAACCTCTTATCCACTATCTATGACAATCATCACTTTAATGATCTGAACTGCAGATATTTTGCAGCACAAGATGTCAACAATGTATTAACACATAATCACAATATCTCTGTAATCAACTTAAATGTTAGATCCCTAGGTAAACACTTCGATGATGTTAGTGCCTTAATTGAAACTATTGACAACAAATTCACTTTTATTATACTTACTGAAACGTGGTTGAAAGAGGATACTACTCAACTCTTTAACATGCCTAACTATACTTGGTAATTCACAACTTTGGCAATAAATCCTCTAATCAAATAAATCTAAAGATAAACAATACCCAAATTTGTAACAAATTAGATGGGAAATTCCTTGGCGTTCTCATTGATCACAAGCTTAATTTCCAGGGACACATTCTAAATATATCAAAAAAAGTTTCAAAAACTGTTGACATTCTTTCTAAGATCAGATATTATGTTCCCCGCCCTGCCCTGGTTACTCTCTATTACTCCCTCATCTATCCATACCTCAACTATGGTATTTGTGCTTGGGGTTCTACTACCCAAAATCATTTACGTCCTCTAATTACTCAACACAAAGCTGCTATTAGGACAATATCCAACTCTGGCCTCAGACATCACTCGGTACCCCTATTCAAATCTCTGAATATGCTTGATATTAAGTCACTGCACATTCTCTCATGTGTATTATACATATATAAAACGCTGAACTGTAATGCCAATCCTGACCTCAAAAGCTTCATTGAAAGTTGTAACAGAACCCATGAGCACCACACCAGAAATAAATACAGTTTTGATATTCCAAGAGTACGACTTAATCAAACTAGAAATGCTCTACAAATCAAGGGACCCAGAATGTGGAATGACCTTCCCAACCATGTTAAAGACTGTACCTCTCTCAACCAGTTTAAGATTAAAACTAAACACTACCTGATAAATTCCCTGTAACCTACCTTACCCCTCTATTGTCAACCCATGTCTGTTATTTTTTTATTCAACGCTGTTTGTCTACCTATTGTATTTGTGCTGCTTTTTCAGTCATGTTCCCCCCTTTTTTTATCTTTATTTGTATCTGTTCTCAATACATTTTATTCTTTTTGCTCAATTAGTATTAAGTTTTAGATATTAATGTTTTTCTTGCCCGAAACGCATTGCGTAATAGTGGCTTTAGGCATTGTATGTACTAGCTCTATCTATAAATCGATCCACTTATGTAAAATCACTTTATGTATGTACCTTTCCTGAATAAACATATTTATTTATTTATAACTGTCGTCAAACTCAGAGAGGTGGTGGTACTGCTCTTTACTACCATCATGAACTAACATGCTTAAAAGTAATTAGAACTAGAGACTGCTGTGGGGAGTATATCTTCGCCAGTTTCAGAGTCAAGGGTACCGAGTCTATCCTGTCTGTTGGGGGCAGTCTATAGAATTCATAACACTGATGTGTCCGAATTCAATTCAAACCTTAGTAATCTAATACTCGATAACAGACTGAACAAAAACCATCTAATTATCGCAGGGGACTTTAATATTGACCTCTGCGAGCCTGAGCACCCTACTACTGTTAGCTTCCTCAACTGTATGAATTCCTGCTTCCTCATACCCTTAATCACCAGACCTACCAGAATCACTGATAGTACTGCCACGACTCTAGATCACATCTGGACCAACATACCCTCTCCGCTTACTTCAGGTATAATCACCGATAGCACTACAGACCATTACCCCACATTTCTCTTAACTAACATTAACAAACCACCTCTAGAGTCAAGGGAGATAAGTTTTAGGTTGCACAATGAATCTGCTATAGACAATTTTATAACTGCTGCTGATAATGTCAACTGGGAGTCAGAGTTAGGTAACATAGGGGACATCAACCTAGCAGTACAATCTTTTCTTCAAAAAACTGTCTAACTTTATAACACCCACTGTCCTATGCTTACAAAACAAGTCACTACCAAAAGGCTAAACAATCCCTGGCTTACAAAGGGAATACTTAAATCCATTAATAAAAAACATGACCTTGAGAAGAAGTATAGGCTAGGAACCGTCTCCAAAGAATTCTCAAAGAATTACTCTTTACTGCTATCTAAGATAATTAGATGAGCCAAAACTAAATACTACGAAGATAAATTTACCCAAATAAAAAGCAACATTAAAAAAACTTGGAGCACAATTTCACAAATCTTGGGATCAAAGAAGATTTTAAACAACAAACCAACACTCCTGTCTAATAACGATGGTCAGCTTTCAGCCTCTGATTCTGCTATTGAGTTCAATAGGTTCTTCTCTTCCATTGGGTCATCCCTTGCAAATGATATTCCATCTTCCAGTACTGATGTTAAGGACTACCTTACAGGTAACTATCCACAGTCTCTGTACCTAAAGCCTACTAATTCCACTGACGTCAATGAGATAATCCTTTCTCTTAAAACCAAGTCTAGTGCCCTTGAGGAGATTCCGACATTAATTTACAAGAAAGCCTCCAGATCCTTAGCCCCTGCAATTGCATTGCTCTTCAACAAGTCACTTGAACTCCAAACCTTTCCAGATATTCTAAAAAAAGCGAGAGTAACCCCTGTCCACAAATGTGGTGATCTCACAGATGTTAACAACTACAGACCTATTTCAATCCTGCCTAACTTATCAAAAATTTTTGAAAAACTAATCTACACGCAGCTTTACTCTTATCTAGCCAAGCACAATGTAGTAAAAGTGTTATTGTATTATTGTACCCGGATGGATGCTCGCTTAACTGTTTTGTTTGGATGCTCGCTTGACTGTTTTGTTGTTGTCAGACCAGCTGTGTCGTGCCTGTGTACAGGTTAGTTTATGTTCACTCCTAGTTAATTTCTATTTGTTCTAGTGTTAGTCATGTGTACTTTGCTTATTATATTATATATCTTAAGCACTGTTAGTCTTTATAAGTTTTGTATAATATATGGCTTGTGTATTGCAGGATGTAACTGTACTGTAATTATTTGTTCAATAAAGCCACACGTCTGGCAATGCTTCTCCTTTACCTCAATTTATTGAACAAATAATTCAGCCAGTGAACATGGAGCGGTTACTACGGCCCGAGCGGTTTGCTACTGACCCAAACGCCACCAACGCCGCTCAAGAATGGCGTCACTGGCTCAAGACGGCTCCTTTAAAGGCAGATTCTTTGGCTAACTTATCAGCTCTATCATGCATTCGGAGGCCAACATGAGATGGAGACCAGCGATGTGTAAATATTTCATTCAAAATGATCTGCTACCAGAAATTTTAGCCAAATATCCCCAGTTTGCTAACTGTAGGTAGTAACTGAGTGATTGTAACCTATCCACCGCTGCCCACTGGATGGGAGGCGGTGTGCAGGACAAACATATAAATTTTGACACTAGCTCTCCACATATGTCAGTTGCTTAATTTAGAACCTGTACTTGAGGTCGATCTCGAACCCATTGTTGATGTGACGACTTATATTGAATTTTGTAACTAGCTCATCAAGATTGTAACTTGCTTAGCTAAATGAATTATGGGGTTCAGTCCCTGAGCCCATTATGTGCCTCTGTAACCCTTTCCACTACCGCCCACAAGATGGGTATGGGGTGCATAATAAATGAACTAAACTAACTGGCTCAAGACGTTCCAAAATTTCACTCTTGCAGTAGAAGAAAATACTCCCACCGTGGACAAGCTGTGTCTCTTAATAAACTACGTTGCTCCACGTGTGTTCGACTACATAGCTGACTGCACTACGTATGATGCTGCTGAAAAATCCCTAACAGAACTGTTTGTGAAGCCCAAGAATGAAGTATTCGCAAGGTATGTGCTTGCAACACGACGCCAAGAACCCGGTGAGTCACTTGATCAGTTTCTTCAGGCTTTAAAGTTATTAGCTAAAGATTGCCAGTTCAAAGCAGTGACTGCTGTAGAAGCCAGTGATAACTATGTGAGAGATGCTTTCATTAATGGGCTAGGTTCTGCCACAATAAGGCAGCGCTTACTTGAAAATAGAACTTTAGACTTACAGTCAGTCTTTGACCAGGCTCACACTCTAGAAACGGCACAGAAACTTTCTGCCTCTTATGCTCAGCCAGGGGTTACAAATGCTGCCATGGCACTCTCATTAGACCTGGAGGACTTAGGAGGACAAGAAAGTGCAGAAGAAAAAGTTGACACAGTTTCTGCAGCTACAACTAGTGGTTTTAAGTGCTTCTTTTGCTGTTACACTCGACATCCTCGCAGTCGATGTCCGGCTAGAGAGGCTCTGTGTATGAATTGCAAGAATAAGGGTCATTATGCTAAGGTCTGCCGATCTCTGAAACAGACTAATAGTGCTTCAAACACCCAACATTCCGCTGCTATGCTTGCTACTTTAGCTGGGACTTCGCCCGCATGCCTCAATAAATCAGTGCTTAGCTCTAAGATCAATGGTATTCCAGTCAGTGCACTGATTGATACTGGTAGCTCTGAGAACTTTATTCATAAGAATATTGCCGAGCAGAGTGGGTTACTCGTCTATCCTGACAATGGGGCAGTTTCTATGGCTACTGTATCGTTCTCTTCAAAATTCCTGGGTCAGTGTTCTGTAGACTTAGAATTACAAGGAGAAACTTACCATGGTGTGAATCTCAAAGTGTTACCCGATTTGTGTGCTGATGTGATTTTAGGTCATAACTTTTTACAAAATCATTCTGTGCTTGAGATGGCTTTTGGAGGAGATACCTCCTCTTAGAATATGTGGATTAGCTGCCGTCAAAGTTCCGGCTCCATCTCTCTTCAGTAATTTAGCACCAGACTGCAAGCCGATTGCTGTAAAATCCAGACGCTATTCTGAGGCTGACAAGTTGTTTATTAAATCTGAGACCGCTCGGATGCTACGTGAAGAGATAATTAGACCCAGTCATTCTCCATGGAGAGCCCAGGTATTAGTAACTAAAGGAGAACATCACAAGAAAAGAATGGTTGTAGATTATTCACAAACAATCAATCGATTCACGGGGCTGGATGCCTACCCCTTACCACACATAGATGAGATTGTGAATAATGTTGCTAGATTTAAAGTATACAGCACTCTGGACTTGAGAAGTGTTTACCATCAAGTGGGTTTAACAGAGGAAGAAAAACCCTATACAGCCTTTGAAGCTTGTGGGAAGCTTTTTGAATTTAATCGTATCCCTTTTGGGGTCACTAATGGAGTGGCTAGTTTTCAAAGGGTAATTGATGGCATCCTTGAGAAAGAAGGAGTGGAGGGTACCTTCGCTTACGTTGATGATGTCTGTGTGTGTGGAGAGTCTGAGGAAGACCATGATAAAAATCTGAAACATTTTATGGACGTTGCGAGAAGATATAACCTGACCCTGAATCTTGAAAAGTGTAGTTTTCGACTCAGGTCTATAAAGCTGTTGGGATACCTTATACAAGAAGGAGAAATTAGACCTGACCCGGAACGCCTCGAGCCACTGTTAAAACTTCCACTACCAAGTAACACAGGTTCTTTACGCAGAACAATGGGAATGCTTGCACATTACTCTCGTTGGGTGCTGAGTTTTTCTGAGAAGATCCGTCCTCTCTCTCATGCCAATGATTTTCCCTTATCTGCTGCTGCTGCGAAAGCTTTTGAAGGATTGAAACAAGACATTGCTGAGGCAGTGGTTCGAGCAATCGACCCAACAACTCCTTTCACTGTGGAAACCGATGCTTCAGATCATGCTATTGCCGCTACCCTAACCCAGAATGAACAACCAGTAGCTTTCTTCTCCCGAACACTTTCAAATAGTGAACAAAGGCACTCATCAGTGGAGAAGGAAGCGTATGCCATTGTGGAAGCCCTAAGGAAGTGGCGACACTATCTTATTGGTCGCCATTTTCGGCTTGTGACTGACCAGCGCAGTGTCGCTTTTATGTTTAACTCTAACTCAGCTGGTAAGATTAAAAATGATAAAATTGCTAGATGGCGAGTCGAACTCTCCTGTTACCACTATGACATTGTATATCGCCCAGGTAAAAAGAACATACCAGCTGATGCATTCTCACGTGTATGTGGTGCCACCAGTATGGATGAATTAAAGGAATTGCATGACAATCTGTGTCACCCTGGAGTGTCTCGTATGGCTCATTTTGTCCGATGTCGAAATCTGCCTTATTCTGTGGAGGAAGTGAAGAAGATGACTAATTCTTGCTCTGCATGCTCTGAACTTAAACCTCGGTTTTGCAAGTTTGACTCTGGGCATTTGATTAAAGCTACTCAGCCATTTGAAAGACTCAACATAGATTTTAAAGGACCACTTCCATCACATTCAAGGAATAAATATATCCTTACTGTTGTAGATGAATTCTCTAGATTCCCTTTTGCATTCCCTTGTTCAGATATGACTACTGGTACAGTAATTCAGTGCCTGGTGCAGTTGTTTGCAATCTTTGGTATGCCTGCATATATACACTCTGATAGGGGAACTTCGTTTATGTCGGAGGAGTTGAAAGATTTTCTACTAAAAAAGGGGTAGCAACTAGCCGTACGACTCCTTACAACCCTAGAGGAAATGGCCAGGCTGAGAAGTACAATGGGATTATTTGGAAGACAGTGCTGCTAGCTCTTAGGACGAGAGGCTTAGATGTATCCCAGTGGGAAGTTGTTCTTCCTGATGCACTCCACTCTATTCGATCACTGTTGTGCACCTCTACAAATTGTACACCACATGAACGATTCTTCCAGCATACAAGAAGGTCTACTTCAGGGCGAACACTACCTACGTGGCTTGCTTGCAGAGGCCCTGTCCTCCTAAAACGTCAGGTGCGTCAAAGCAAAAATGATCCTCTAGTTGATGAGGTTGAGGTCGTAGATGTGAATCCGGAATATGCCCATGTCAAGTTCCCGGATGGCAGGATTACTACTGTATCATTAAGACACCTCGCACCCATGGCCACAGAGGGCTGCGAGAGTTTGGACCCCAATCTCAACATTCAACAGCAACACCCAGCGATTGTGAAAGATGGGGTAAACCCCAACCCGCCTCATCCTGAACGGCCTCATCCTGAACTACCTCATCCTGGACTACTTCGTTCCGAACCACCTAACTTTGAAACACCTAATTGGAAACCTTTCTCTGATGTAACACTCCCTCGAGAAGGTGGTATGCAGAAACCGACTGGAACACTAGAGGCATCAACTTTGCAGGAGTCCCTTCGACGATCTGGAAGGACGCGAAGTACTCCTACTCATCTTCGGGACTATGTTACTTAAAGCTAGAGGGGGGTGAATGTAGTAAAAGTGTTATTGTATTATTGTACCCGGATGGATGCTCGCTTGACTGTTTTGTTTGGATGCTCGCTTGACTGTTTTGTTGTTGTCAGACCAGCTGTGTCGTGCCTGTGTACAGGTTAGTTTATGTTCACTCCTAGTTAATTTCTATTTGTTCTAGTGTTAGTCATGTGTACTTTGCTTATTATATTATATATCTTAAGCACTGTTAGTCTTTATAAGTTTTGTATAATATATGGCTTGTGTATTGCAGGATGTAACTGTACTGTAATTATTTGTTCAATAAAGCCACACGTCTGGCAATGCTTCTCCTTTACCTCACACAATATACTTAGCTCTTGCCAATATGGCTTCAGACCTAAAAAAAAGCACTAACGATGCACTTATTAGTATGATTAACTTAATTCATGCAGCTCTTGATAAAAATGAGTTCCCTGTTGGGTTATTTGTGGACCTGCTAAGGCTTTTGACACTGTCAACCACCAAAACCTTCTTCTTAAATTACATCATTATGGAGTCAGAGGACTCTCCCTGCAATACCTCAAATCTTACCTTACTGACAGGCTCCAGTATGTTTCTGTGAACAATTCAATTTCTCCTACCTTACCCATCAACATTGGTGTTCCTCAGGGCAGCATACTTTAAATTACATCATTATGGAGTCAGAGGACTCTCCCTGCAATACCTCAAATCTTACCTTACTGACAGGCTCCAGTATGTTTCTGTGAACAATTCAATTTCTCCAACCCTACCCATCAACATTGGTGTTCCTCAGGGCAGCATACTTGGCCCTCTCCTCTTTCTCATCTACATTAATGACCTTCCAAATGCCTCCCAACACCTTAGACCAATTCTATTTGCTGACGACACAACCTTCATTTACTCCAGTCCTGACCCCCTTGCTCTAAATGCCACAGTAAATACCGAGCTAAATAAAGTCCATCTTTGGCTAACTGCCAACAAACTCACCCTTAACATTGACAAAACTTTTTATATTCTGTTTGGCAATAAATCCTCTAATCAAATATATCTCAAGATAAACAATACCCAAATTTGTAACAAATTAGATGGCAAATTCCATGGCGTTCTCATTGATCACAAGCTTAATTTCCAGGGACACATTCTAAATATATCAAAAAAAGTTTCAAAAACTGTTGGCATTCTTTCTAAGATCAGATATTATGTACCCCGCCCTGCCCTGGTTACTCTCTATTACTCCCTCATCTATCCATACCTCAACTATGGTATTTGTGCGTGGGGTTCTACTACCCAAAATCATTTACGCCCTCTAATTACTCAACACAAAGCTGCTATTAGGACAATATCCAACTCTGGCCTCAGACATCACTCGGTACCCCTACTCAAATCTCTGAATATGTTAGATATTAAGTCACTGCACATTCTCTCATGTGTATTATACATATATAAAACGCTGCACTGTAATGCCAATCCTGACCTCAAAAGCTTCATTGAAAGTTGTAACAGAACCCATGAGCACCACACCAGAAATAAATACAGTTTTGATATTCCAAGAGTACGACTTAATCAAACTAGAAATGCTCTACAAATCAAGGGACCCAGAATGTGGAATGACCTTCCCAACCATGTTAAAGACTGTACCTCTCTCAACCAGTTTAAGATTAAAACTAAACACTACCTGATAAATTCCCTGTAACCTACCTTACCCCTCTATTGTCAACCCATGTCTGTTATTTTTATTCAACGCTGTTTGTCTACCTATTGTATTTGTGCTGCTTTTCAGTCATGTTCCCCATTTTTTTATCTTTATTTGTATCTGTTCTCAAAACATTTATTCGGTTTGCTCAATTAGTATTAAGCTTTAGATAATAATGTTTTTCTTGCCCGAAACGCATTGCGTAATAGTGGCTTTAGGCATTGTATGTACTAGCTCTATCTATAAATCAATCCACTTATGTAAAATCACTTTATGTATGTACCTTTCCTGAATAAATATTTATTTATTTATATGAGAGAGCTTAGTAAGTATATTAAAGCACATTGTTATATTAAAGCTCTAATTGATTACATTGAACAGCTTGATTGGTAATTTAACAAGATTAATAGACACCATACAGCAGATTGCCAGCACATATAAGACAGCAATGAACACAATGGTAAAGATGTTCAGATTGGGTACATAAAAATGGGAGACTGGGTAGCAATAGATACAGATAAACAAGAATAATAAACACCATACAGCAGATTAGCAGCACATATAAGAAGACAGCAATGATCACAATGGTAAAGATGTTCAAATTGGGAAACATAAAGGTTGGGAGATTGGGTAGCAATAGATACAGTGCAATTTTAAGGCAAAAGGTGAAAAACTATGAAGATGAAATTAGGTACTTTTTAGTATTGATTTTGAATGATGTAAAAGTTGGACAGCTTTTCATTTCAATAGGGAGTGATCGAGTTCCATAAACTGGGTCTCTTTATTTGCTTAAAGTGTTTACACAGATTAAGTTTAACTCTGGGGATATCAAAGAATATTTATTTCTGGTGTGGTGATAATGCGTCCTATTACATCTGTCCAGGAAGAGTTTCAGAGCAGGATTTGCATTTAAGAACAGGGTTTTGTAAATGTAGTTGACACAAGAGAATTTATGGAGTGAGATTATGTTTAGCATGTTTAGGGAGTTAAACAATGGGGCTGAGTGTTGTCTGAAAGCAGAATTTGATATTATTCTGATAGCAGATTTTTGCTGGGTGATGATGGACTTGAGATGGTTTGCAGTGGTTGAACCCCATGCACAGATACCATAGTTGAGATAGGGATAGATTAGTGCATAATATAGAGAGATGAGAGCAGAGTTAGGTACACAATATCTGATTTTGGAGAGTATACCAACTGTTTTAGACACTTTCCTAGTTATGTGTTGTATGTGGGTACTGAAGTTGAGTAAGTTGTCTAGGAATAGGCCAAGAAATTTTCCATCATTTTTATTGCTAATGTTTACATTGTCTATCTGAAGCTGAATTGCATTTGTAGATTTGCATCCAAATATGATGTAGTAGGTCTTTTCTATGTTAAGTGTTAGTTTGTTGGTTGACATCCATAAGTGGACTTTTTTTAGTTCATTATTAACAACATTATTTAGTGTATGTGGGTTGGGGTTAGAGTAGATGAGGGTAGTATCATCAGCAAACAAAATAGGTTTCATAATGTTAGAGACATTAGGCAGATAATTGATGTATATAAGAAATAGATGAGGTCAATATATCAAAAAGAGGTCAAATATATCAAAAAAAGTTTCAAAAACTGTTGGCATTCTTTCTAAGATCAGATATTATGTACCCCGCCCTGCCCTGGTGACTCTCTATTACTCCCTCATCTATTCATATCTCAACTATGGTATTTGTGCTTGGGGTTCTACTACCCAAAATCATTTACGTTCTCTAATTACTCAACACAAAGCTGCTATTAGGACAATATGCAGCTCTGGCCCCAGACATCACTCGGTACCCCCTACTCAAATCTCTGAATATGTTAGATATTAAGTCACTGCACATTCTCTCATGTGTATTATACATATATAAAACGCTGAACTGTAATGCCAATCCTGAACTCAAAAGCTTCATTGAAGGTTGTAACAGAACCCATGAGCACCACACCAGAAATAAATACAGTTTTGATATTCCAAGAGTACGACTTAATCAAATTAGAAATGCTCTACAAATCAAGGGACCCAGAATGTGGAATGACCTTCCCAACCATGTTAAAGACTGTACCTCTCTCAACCAGTTTAAGATAAAAACGAAGCACTACCTAATAAATTCCCTGTAACCTACTTAACTCCTCTCTTGTCAACCCATGTCTGTATTTTTTAAACAACGCTGTTTGTCAACCTAATTGTATTTGTGCTGCTTTTTCAGCCATGTCCCCCCCTTTTTATCCCTATTCTTAATTGTTCTCTACACATTTTATTCTTTATACTCAGTTAGTATTAAGCTTTAGTCATTTAAGTTTTTCATGCCCGAAACGCTTTGCATAATAGTGGCTTAATTTAGGCATTGTATGTACTAGCCCTATCTAAAAAAAAATAATAAAAATAAAATGTTTATTTAGGTAAGGTACATACATACAACGGAATTTACAAAGAATGATTCTTTTATAGATAGGGCTGGTACATACAATGCCTAAAGCCACTATTACGCAAAGCGTTTCGGGCAGGAAAAACTTAAATGACTGAAGCTTAATACTAATTAAGTATAAAGAATAAAATGTGTAGAGAACAAATAAAAATAGGGATAAAAAAGGAGGGAACATGGCTGAAAAAGCAGCACAAATACAATTTGGTCGACAAACAGCGTTGATTAAAAAAACAGACATGGGTTGACAATAGAGGGGTAGGGTAGGTTACAGGGAATTTATTAGGTAGTGCTTCGTTTTTATCTTAAACTGGTTGAGAGAGGTACAATCTTTAACATGGTTGGGAAGGGCATTCCACATTCTGAGACCCTTGATTTGTAGAGCATTTCTAGTTTGATTAAGTCGTACTCTAGGAATATCAATTTTTTTTTATTTCTGGTGTGGTGCTCATGGGTTCTGTTGCAACCTTCAATGAAGCTTTTGAGGTCAGGATTGGCATTACAGTGCAGCGTTTTATGTATGTATAATACACATGAGAGAATGTGCAGTGACTTAATATCTAACATATTCAGAGATTTGAGTAGGGGTACCGAGTGATGTCTGGGGCCAGAGTTGGATATTGTTGTAATAGCAGCTTTGTGTTGAGTAAGTAGAGGATGTAAATGATTTGGGTAGTAGAACCCCAAGCACAAATACCATAGTTGAGCCATACCATACCATACATATGGTATGAGCCACACCATACATCCATTGATCTATAAATCAATCATTCTTTGTAAAATCCCTTGTATGTATGTACCTTACCTAAATAAACATTTTATTGTATTTTTATTGTATTTTTATTGTATTTTTTTTACAATACCTAAAGCCACTTGTGCGCATAGCTTTTCGGGCAAGGTGAGGTGGAAAAAAATAGACACTGCTTTTGCCAAAAAGCGGTGGGTTTTCTGTGAGAAGGAAACGTAATTCTCAGAGTTGCGTCCAAACGTCTGAGCTGCGCGTGCACCGAGCGGGGGTACATATATTATGTACCTCAGATATTATGTATGTAGCGAGTAATCCTTATACTCGCTCCATTATCTCATTATCTTAATGGCATAACTAATTACACAAGCTACAATCCTTTCCCCAATTACAGGTAATACTCTTCTCACCTTGTTGGAGGGAGCTGAGGTGTAATCACCATATATGCAAGCGATTTGGTGAATATCGAACAATACAATCTCCAGTCAAGAATGTAGTACTCTGCTTGGGCAGTTCTAGTCGACCCAAGACGCTACAGCTTCGACACAGAGCAGGCAGCAGACTACGACCGCATCCAGCTTCAATGCTATCGCTCCCCGAGTTCAGACACTCGCAATTCCCAATCGGGCCGCCACGCTCTCCCGCATAGAGCTCCACGACTCCGGCCTCACTCAGCTCTCTGCTCTGCTCCAGGCTTCGTCTCAACGTCTACGACACTGCTGTATCCAGGACTACTAAATAAATATGAAACTCACTAAACACTGTGTATCTAATCTACCCAACAACGTAACATAATCGTACGTTACATTGGTGACCCCGGAGTGACCCAATGTAACGTACGGTTATGTTACGTTGTTGGGTAGATTAGATACACAGTGTTTAGTGAGTTTCATATTTATTTAGTAGTCCTGGATACAGCAGTGTCGTAGACGTTGAGACGAAGCCTGGAGCAGAGCAGAGAGCTGAGTGAGGCCGGAGTCGTGGAGCTCTATGCGGGAGAGCGTGGCGGCCCGATTGGGAATTGCGAGTGTCTGAACTCGGGGAGCGATAGCATTGAAGCTGGATGCGGTCGTAGTCTGCTGCCTGCTCTGTGTCGAAGCTGTAGCGTCTTGGGTCGACTAGAACTGCCCAAGCAGAGTACTACATTCTTGACTGGAGATTGTATTGTTCGATATTCACCAAATCGCTTGCATATATGGTGATTACACCTCAGCTCCCTCCAACAAGGTGAGAAGAGTATTACCTGTAATTGGGGAAAGGATTGTAGCTTGTGTAATTAGTTATGCCATTAAGATAATGAGATAATGGAGCGAGTATAAGGATTACTCGCTACATGTACCTTGCCCTGCTTTGGTGACGTGCTATTACTCCCTCATCTATCCTTATCTCAACTATGGTATTTGTGCTTGGGGTTCTACTACCCAAAATCATTTGCATCCTCTAATTACTTAACACAAAGCTGCTATTAGGACAATATCCAACTCTGGCCCCAGACATCACTCGGTACCCCTACTCAAATCTCTGAATATGTTAGATATTAAGTCACTGCACATCTTCTCATGTGTATTATATATAAATATATATATATATATACATATATATATATATATATATATATATATATATATATATATATATATATATATGTATGTATATATATATATATATATATATATATATATATATATATATATATATATATATATTGTGACGGTAACGAGTTGGAAATGGTGGTCGGCAGTCTTCCAACTAGCAGGTGTCAGTGCTGGGCCACATATAATATATAAAAAAAAAGAAAAGGAAAAAAAAGAGAAAAAAAAGAATGACTGTGTGATTTGGTAATCTGTGGTAAGGTTGGAAAGACTAAAAGCAATAATAAAAAATATGGATTTAATAACAATAAAAACACAAATTGAAATAAATGCAAAATCTTGGCTTACTGGCAAAAATAATAAACAATATAAACATGAAAATAGATTACGTTAATGGGGAGGAGAATTGATATACAAAAGTAAGTAAAATATGAATGCTGGAATATATGCACTAACTATGAACCTCTATTTGACCACACAGAGTGAGTCACTTAGGAGTTCACAGCTTGCGAGCACACAATATTCTGGCTGGCAGAAACGTAAGGGACTCCAACAATAACTGGTGAGGTCTTGTGATTGGCGGGGAGCCGGAGTGGAGTGTTGATTGGCGGCCAATGAGGAAGCTGGATGGTCGCAAGTCGCTCGTTAGGCCGTTGAAGGGTTCGGCGCGTCGACCAGGTGCAGCAGTGGGGGGGAAGGAGGGAGTTGCTGGTACGTGTGGCTAATATATACGTTTAGCCACTACAAAACGTATCTTGTATATTGATGAGGACAGGCGTGATTCGCAGAAATAGCAGGCTAAATCTCTGATAAGAGATTATCGTCACAACTCTCCCCCGAAGCCTGCCGTTTCGGGTGAATCACGTCCACTGGAGGTAGAGTGGGAGGTGGAGCTGCCTCTACCTCATGCACTCTGGAGAGGGCATCAGCGATGATGTTATCAGGCCCCTTGATGTAGCAGATCTTTAAGTTGAAGCCTTGAAGATATAAAGCCCATCGCAGCAGACGTTGGTTATTAAATTGGGCTTGATGTAAAAATCTCAGAGGGTTGTGGTCCGAATAGATGGTAGTGGACCTAGCACCGTGCAGATATGGTGCAAAGTGTTGTAAGCTCAGGACGATGGACAGGAGTTCCTTCTCTATAGTACTGTAGTTCTTCTGATGAGGCTTCAACTTGCAACTGTAGTAGCTGACAGGTAGAACCTCCTCGCCTCGCTGCTGCATTAAGACACTTCCGATGCCGGTACCACTGGCGTCGACATGGAGGATGAAAGGCTTCTTGATATCTGGTGAGGCGAGAATGGGATTAGAACAGAGGAGGAATTTGAGTTGTTCGAATGCAACGGTTTGCTCTCTGGTCCAATTATATCGTTGCTTGGGACTGGTTAAGGTGATTAATGGGGTGCAACAGTGCTAAAATTCTTCACAAACCTACGGTAATAGGAAGCAAGACCAAGGAAGCGCAGGAGATTCCTGGTAGTAGGCTGTGGNTCTTAATAGCAGCTTTGTGTTGAGTAATTAGAGGACGTAATGATTTGGGTAGTAGAACCCCAAGCACAAATACCATAGTTGAGATATGGATAGATGAGGGAGTAATAGAGAGTCACCAGGGCAGGGCGGGGTACATAATATCTGATCTTGGAAAGAATGCCAACAGTTTTTGAAACTTTTTTTGATATATTTAGAATGTGTCCCTGGAAATTAAGCTTGTGATCAATGAGAACGCCAAGGAATTTGCCATCTAATTTGTTACAAATTTGGGTATTGTTAATCTTGAGATTTATTTGGTTAGAGGATTTATTGCCAAACAGAATATAGAAAGTTTTGTCAATGTTAAGGGTGAGTTTGTTGGCAGTTAGCCATGTTAAGGGTGAGTTTGTTGGCAGTTAGCCAATTTATATATATAATAAATTATAAATATATAAATAAAGTCATTATAAATAATTAATTATAATAATATAATTATATAATTATTATTATAAATAAAGATTTAATTTATAAATAAAGTCCATCTTTGGCTAACTGCCAACAAACTCACCCTTAACATTGACAAAACTTTCTATATTCTGTTTGGCAATAAATCCTCTACTCAAATAAATCTCAATATAAACAATACCCAAATTTGTAACAAATTAGATGGGAAATTCCTTGGCGTTCTCATTGATCACAAGCTTAATTTCCAGGGACACATTCTAAATATATCAAAAAAAGTTTCAAAAACTGTTGGCATTCTTTCTAAGATCAGATATTATGTTCCCCGCCCTGCCCTGGTTACTCTCTATTACTCCCTCATCTATCCATACCTCAACTATGGTATGTGTGCTTGGGGTTCTACTACCCAAAATCATTTACGTCCTCTAATTACTCAACACAAAGCTGCTATTCGGACAATATCCAACTCTGGCCTCAGACATCACTCGGTACCCCTATTCAAATCTCTGAATATGCTTGATATTAAGTCACTGCACATTCTCTCATGTGTATTATACATATATAAAACGCTGAACTGTAATGCCAATCCTGACCTCAAAAGCTTCATTGAAAGTTGTAACAGAACCCATGAGCACCACACCAGAAATAAATACAGTTTTGATATTCCAAGAGTACGACTTAATCAAACTAGAAATGCTCTACAAATCAAGGGACCCAGAATGTGGAATGACCTTCCCAACCATGTTAAAGACTGTACCTCTCTCAACCAGTTTAAGATTAAAACTAAACACTACCTGATAAATTCCCTGTAACCTACCTTACCCCTCTATTGTCAACCCATGTCTGTTATTTTTTTATTCAACGCTGTTTGTCTACCTATTGTATTTGTGCTGCTTTTTCAGTCATGTTCCCCCCTTTTTTTATCTTTATTTGTATCTGTTCTCAATACATTTTATTATTTTTGCTCAATTAGTATTAAGTTTTAGATATTAATGTTTCTCTTGCCCGAAACGCATTGCGTAATAGTGGCTTTAGGCATTGTATGTACTAGCTCTATCTATAAATCGATCCACTTATGTAAAATCACTTTATGTATGTACCTTTCCTGAATAAACATATTTATTTATTTATATTTATTATATTTACTCATTATAATGTTGGTGCTGAATGTACAAAACGAAAAAAAATAATTTTAATCTGAAAAAGTATCTTTTTATAAAGAAATTAGACGAAAATAAAAAGCTGGTGACGCCAAATCAAGTCGACGATCCAAGCTTCGGTTAGGTTAGGTTAGGTTTTGTTTGGTTAAGTTAGGTTAGGTTAGGTTAGGTTAGGATAGGTTAGGTTAGGTTACGATAGGTTAGGTTAGGTTAGGTTACGTCAGCCTAACCTAACATTTCATATATATTCATTACTAATGTATTGCCAGGAAGCTTTCTGAGCTTGTGTAGCTTGTGGTAGCTTGTGGTAATTAGACGGACCCGTCGGACCTGATAATGAAGCTACAGAGTGATGCTTTGGTCATGCACAAGATTAACCAAGATCTGTCTGCCAGAGTCGACCACCTCGAACAGGAATTAAGCTCTCTTCAGATCTCGGTTACTAACTCTAAATCAGCAGAAACCTCTATGAAGCAAGAAGAGATGTTACAAAAGTTAGAGAACCATTTTAACTCCCTACAACAGCAACACACTGCAACCCAAGACGAATTAGACCAACTTAAGCTCCTTGATTCTGTCGTCATCTCATCACATGATTTTCCCCATGAAACAGAGAAGACTATACTGCCATCGTGATCCAGGAATTGCGTACTAAGTTGAATTATTCAATCGAAGCAAGTGACATCAAGTCAGCTTATAGAGTGGGTACGAAATCATCTGGTACAAATAACAGGAAGATTCGTGTGAAATTAGATAGCTGCTCCCGCAAGTCTGACCTTATCACTGCTGCAGTCACTATGAAATCCAATGTTTATGTGAACGAATGTCTAACCAGATTAAGACAAAATCTCTTATTTAAACTATGTGGAATCTGCAAAAGATCCCCTGCTATTAAATATTGTTTTGTGCGCGATGGTAAAATAATTGCTAGGAAGACTGACTCTGGAAAAACTTGTCATAACCACTGAGGCTCACCTCACTTCTTTCCTGGATGACTGTGGGATAACAGCTGCATAACCAGAACATAATTTGTAGTCTCACATGCTACCAAAGTGTACTTAAGCTCTGCCTTTCCTTTCCAAAGGTTTTTAAATTTTATTTTTATCTTTTGTTTGTCATCTTTGTTGTTGAAATTGCTTGTTTTTACTCTTAATTATTTGTTCTTAGTTAATCCCCCTTGTCACTAAACCTAGGGCTTTTTATTACCCTGTTATATGTAAAGTAACTTGGTATTTGTTTCTTGTAATCATTTATTGGAATTAATTAATAGTATAATTGTTTATATAAGCATCTACCTCAGTATCATAGTAAAATCTTTCACATGAATATACCCTCACCCTGTTTATTTTTACACTTAGATTTATATTTGAGTAAATTTCTAGATTTACTTAGATTTACATGTCATCTTTTTTTTCTTGGAATTATATCTATTTGAGCTCACTTTGTTTTCTTAGGTTCATACTAATTATAGGATTTTAATTAACCATTACTAAGCTAATTATCTTTAAGATCATTTTACTTTATGATCATTATTATTATTTTTTATTTTACATTTATAATGTCAGTCTCTACTGATTTTTTTGTTTTTATTTTATCTAACTTCTGTGTCCTTCCTGGCTATCTATTGGATCTTTATTTTACTTCTAATTTGTTACTATTTTATTGTATTTGTTTTTATTCTTGTGTTTTGCTATATCGTGTATCTTGTATCGTGATCCCTCTGCATCTCTATGCACACTAATATTGATCCTGATCAAAATCGTCTGTCTCATAGCTACACCAACCACCACATTGATCATCATTATTGCAAGTATTTCACAGCACACCAGGTTAAAAACAAACTCCAAAATAGCACCTGTTTATCAGTTTACAACCAAAATGTTAGATCACTTGGTAAACATTTTGACGATATAAATGCATTACTCACAACACTAGGTACTAACTTATCGTTTATTATTTTAACAGAAACTTGGCTAAATAAAGACTATACCCAACTCTACAACTTAGCTGGTTATAAAGCCATTCATAACTGTAGGCCTAATAAAAAAGGTGGTGGCACAACTATATATTACCGAGATACATTTATCTACAACAGTGTTATTAGTGACAGAGATGACTACTGTGAATATACTTTTGCTCCGTTTACAATTAAATCCCTTAAATTCTCTTTGGCTATTGGAGCCATCTATAGATTTCCCAATACTAACATAGCTTCTTTCTCAGATAACCTAAGGCATCTTATTATAAACAACAATCTCTACAAAAACCACATCATTCTGGGAGGAAACTTTAATATTGACCTGGGTCAACAAAATTGCTCTCAAGTTGACCATTTCCTTAACAGCTGTACCAAGAGAAACAACAACGGCACTTTCCTGCACCGTGGGAGGTTACACCCTTTCCAGTTTTAATCCCTCCCTTTCCACCCAAGAAGCAAATTAGAGATCAGCCCAAGCTTCGTCTTGAGGCAAAGCTCAACGCCTTAAGCCATATTGATGCTCTGTCCACAGAGCATTCTCTCTCTCAAATCATATACACTGATGGTTCCCTACACCGCACCACGGGTGCAGCTGGAAGTGCAGTTGTTCTGACAATTAATGGGCGATGGCTTGTACTTTGAGTGGGGAGTCCGTATAAACAACTGGGCCTCTACCCTTCAGACTGAACTATTTGCCTTGATCCTTGCACTGAAATGTGTACAAGTCTCCAAACTTGATACATTAATTGTAAGTGACTGCTTATCATCCTTAAATGCTCTCAACTCTTTAAGACATAACTGTAACATTCTCGTGTCCGAAGCTAGACACAAATACAACAAAATTATTAAGGATGGTAACAGAGTCCATTTCATGTGGTCTCCATCTCATGTTGGCCTCCGAATGCATGATAGAGCTGATAAGTTAGCCAAAGAATCTGCCTTTAAAGGAGCCGTTGAGTGTAACCTTGGATTGTCAATGAGCAATCTGAGAGCAGCAGTACACCGAGAACTTCAACAAGATCTTGTAGATCTGAGACAAAGTGAAATTGACACCAGTAATTCCATCTATCATCATACTATCATGCAAGAGGAGCCCCACATCTATGGATCATCCAATAAAATCAGCAGACTTCTAGATGTTACTACTGCTCGCCTTAGACTCGGTTACAAGTATCTCTGGGAATTCTCATTATCTGCTGATGTAGACCTAACCAAATGTAAACTGTGTCAACAAAATTATTCCCACACCCTCAGTCACTATGTGATGGAGTGCGAAAACATACGTGAATTTAGAGACAATTCTATAACCAATGTTCAAGCGATGTGTAAATATTTCATTCAAAATGATCTGCTACCAGAAATTCTAGCCAAATATCCCCAGTTTGCTAACTGTAGGTAGTAACTGAGTAATTGTAACCTATCCACCGGTCCGTCTAATTACCACAGGCTACACAGGCTTCAGAAAGCTTCCTGGTAATACGTTAATAATGAATAAATATGATATATTTACTCATTATAATGTTGGTGCTGAATGTACAACACGAAAAAACATAATTTTAATCTGAAAAAGTATCATTTTATAAAGAAATTAGACGAAAATAAAAAGCTGGTGACGCCAAATCAAGTCGACGATCCAAGCTTCGGTTAGGTTAGGTTAGGTTTGTTTGGTTAAGTTAGGTTAGGTTAGGTTAGGTTAGGATAGGTTAGGTTAGGTTAGGATAGGTTAGGTTAGGTTAGGATAGGTTAGGTTAGGTTAGGTTACGTCAGCCTAACCTAACATATCATATATATTCATTACTAACGTATTGCCAGGAAGCTTTCTGAAGCTTGTGTAGCTTGTGGTAGCTTGTGGTAATTAGACGGACCCCCTATCCACCGCTACCCACTGGATGGGGGGCGGTGTGCAGGACAAACATATAAATTGTGACACTAGCTCTCCACATATGTCAGTTGCTTAATTAAGAACCTGTATTTGAGGTCGATCTCGAACCCATTGTTGATGTGACGACTTATTTTGAATTTTGTAACTAGCTCATCAAGATTGTAACTTGCTTAGCTAAATGAATTGTGGGGCTCAGTCCCTGAGCCCATTATGTGCCTCTGTAACCCTTTCCACTACCACCCACAAGATGGGTATGGGGGTGCATAATAAATGAACTAAACTATCTAAACTATCCTTAACAGCATGAACTCCTGTATGCTAATCCCCACAATCACCAAACCTACCCGAGTCACTCAAACATCAGCCACTACCTTGGACCACATATGGACAAACATAACAGCTCCCCTTGTATCTGGTATAATCTACGACAGAACAACTGACCACTATCCCACCTTTCACATAGCGAACATGGACATAACACCACCAAAAAGCAATAAACTTTCATTTGGACTACACAGTGAATCAGCTTTAGGCAATCTTACAGATGCACTTCACAATATGAACTGGGATTCTGAATTCAATAATACCCAGGATATAAATTCATTAACTAATCTCTTCCTCTCCAAAATTCTAAGCCTCTACAACCTTCATTGTCCCCTTCTTACCAAGCAAGTAACTGACAAAAGATTAAACAATCCATGGCTCACAAGTGGCATTCTCAACTCAGTCAACAAGAAACATGAATATGAAAAGAAACTTAGGATCGGTCTAGTTTCAAAGGAAGTAGCTAAAAGGTACTCATCAATGCATACCAGTATCATAAGGAAGGCAAAACTTACATATTATGTGAATAGATTCAATGAAGCAAAAGGCAACATAAAAAGCACTTGGAAAACAATCTCTAGTATCCTAGGAACTAAACAACACTCACATAACATAAGTTTCACATAACTCACATAAGTTTCTTGGCCTATTCCTAGACAAGAGACTCAACTTCAGCACCCACATTCAACACATAACGAAGAAAGTCTCTAAGACAGTGGGTATACTCTCCAAAATCAGATATCATGTTCCTAACTCCGTTCTCCTCTCACTATATTATGCACTAATCTACCCCTATCTTAATTATGGTATCTGTGCATGGGGGTCTACCACTGCAAACCACCTTATACTCACACAGTCAGCTGGTAGCTGCCGTCCTCAAGGCCAGACGCTCTAATATTTCTCCTGCAACAATACTTTTTGTGGTGTTATTACGCTATATACACACATTATATATAAGTATCTACCTGTTTTATTCACCATACCTTTATAAATTAGCTGGTATGGTGCCCAAAGACCATAGTAGCCACCAGTAAACAATATTCAAATTCAAATTCAAAATTCAAATATTTATTCAGGTAAAGTACATACATACAAGGGGTGATACAAAAATTGATAAATATATAGATAGAGCTAGTACATACAATGCCTAAAGCCACTATTACGCAAAGTGTTTCGGGCAGAAAAACAATAAAGACTAACACTTAATACTAATTGAGATTGAAGTACAAAATGTGTTGAGAAAAAAATAAAAATAAAAAAGGGGGAAACATGGAAGAAAAACAGCAAAAATATAATTTGGTCGACAAACAGCATTGTTTAAAAATAACAGACATTGGTTGACAATATAGGGGTAAGGTAGGTTACAGGGAATTAATTAGGAAGTGCTTAGTTTTTATCTTAACCTGGTTGAGAGAGGTACAGTCTTTAACATGATTGGGAAGGTCATTCCACATTCTGGGTCCCTTGGTTTGTAGAGCATTTCTAGTTTGATTAAGTCGTACTCTTCGAATATCAAAACGGTATTTGTTTCTGGTGTGGTGCTCATGTGTTCTGTTACAACCTTCAATGAAGCTTTTGAGGTTCAGGATTGGCATTACAGTTCAGCGTTTTATATATATATATATATATATATATATATATATATATATATATATATATATATATATATATATATATATATATATATATTATATATATATATAATACACATGAGAGGATGTGCAGTGACTTAATATCTAACATATTCAGAGATTTGAGTAGGGGTACCGAGTGCATGATGTCTGGGGCCAGAGTTGGATATTGTCCTAATAGCAGCTTTGTGTTGAGTTATTAGAGGACGTAAATGATTTTGAGAAGTAGAACCCCAAGCACAAATACCATAGTTGAGATATGGATAGATGAGGGAGTAATAGAGTCACAGGGCAGGGCGAGGTACATAATATCTGATCTTAGAAGAATGCCAACAGTTTTTGAAACTTTTTTTTATATATTTAGAATGTGTACCTGGAAAGTCAGCTTGTGGCCAATGAGAACGCCAAGGAATTTGCTATCTATTTTGTTACAAATTTGGGTATTATTTATCCTGATATTTATTTGATTAGAAGATTTATTGCCAAACAGAATATAGAAAGTTTTGTCAATGTTGAGGGTGAGTTTGTTGGCAGTTAGCCAAAGATGGACTTATATTTAGCTCAGTATTCACTGTGGCATTTAGAGCAAGGGGGTCAGGACTGAAGTAAATGAAGGTTGTGTCGTCAGCAAATAGAATTGGTTTGAGGTGTTGGGAGGCATTTGGAAGGTCATTAATGTAGATGAGAAAGAGGAGAGGGCCAAGTATGTTGCCCTGAGGAACACCAATGTTGATGGGTAGGGTGGGAGAAATTGAGTTATACACAGAAACATATTGGAGCCTTTTAGTAAGGTAAGATTTGAGGTATTGCAGGGAGTGACTTCTGACGTTATAATGATGTAATTTCAGAAGAAGGTTTTGGTGGTTGAGTGTCAAAAGCCTTACGCAGGTCCACAAATAACCCAACAGGGAACTCATATTTATCAAGAGCTGCATGAATCAAGTTAATCATATTAGTAAGTGCTTCGTTAGTGCTTTATTTGGGTCTGAAGCCATATTGACAAGAGCTAAGTATATTGTGTTTGGCTAGATAAGAGTAAAGCTGCTTGTAGATTAGTTTTTCAAATATTTTTGACAAGTTAGGCAGGATTGATATAGATCTGTAGTTGTTAACATCAGTGAGATCACTACATTTGTAGACAAGGGTTACTCTCCCTTTTTTTAGAATATCTGGAAAGGTTTTGAGTTCAAGTGACTTGTTGAAGAGCAATGCAATAGCAGGGGCTAAAGATCTGGAGGCTTTTTTGTAGAGTTGGTATCTCCTCAAAGGCACTAGACTTGGTTTTAAAGGAAAGGATTATCTCGTTAACATCAGTGGAATTTGTAGGCTTTAGGTACAGAGACTATGGATAGTTACCTGTAAGATAGTCCTTAACATCAGTACTGGAAGATAGAATATCATTCGCAAGGGATGACCCAATGGAAGAGAAGAACCTATTGAACTCAATAGCAGTATCAGAGGCTGAAAGCAGACCATCGTTATTGGACATGAGTATTGGTTTGTTATTTAAAATCTTCTTTGATCCCAATATTTGTGAAACTGTGCTCCATGTTTTTTTAATGTTGCCCTTTGTTTGGGTAAATTTATCTTCATAGTATTTAGTTTTGGCTCTTCTAATTATTTTAGATAGCAATAACGTGTAATTCTTTGAAAATTCTTTGAGACGATTCCTAACCTATACTTCTTCTCACGGTCATATTTTTAATTAATGGATTTAAGTATTTCCTTTGTAGGCCAAGGATTGTTTAGCCTTTTGCTTGTGACTTGTTTCGTTAGCATAGGACAGTGGGTGTTATAAAGGCTGATAGTTTTTTGAAGAAGAGATTGCACTGCTAGGTTGATGTCCCCTATGTTACCTAATTCGAACTCCCAGTTGACATTAGCAGCAGCAGCTATAAAATTGCCTATAGCAGTTTCATTGTGCAAGCCTGAAGCTTATCTCCCTTGTCTCTAGAGGTGGTTTGTTAATGTTAGTTAAGAGAAATGTGGGGTAATGGTCTGTAGTGCTATCGATGATTATACCTGAAGTAAGCGGAGAGGTTATGTTGGTCCAGATGTGATCTAGAGTCGTGGCAATACTATGAGTGATTCTAGTACAGTAGTTCTAGTGATTAAGGGTATGAGGAAGCAGGAATTCATGCAGTTGAGGAAGCTGGCAGCAGTAACTTGATTGTATGATTAACATGATACTTGCAGCTCTTGATAAAAATATGTTCCTTGTTGGGTTATTTGTTGACCTACATAAGGCTTTTGGCACCGTCAACCACCAAAACCTTCTTCTTAAATTATATCATTAAGGAATCAGAGGTCACTCCCTACAATACCTTCAGTCTTACCTTACTGACAGGCTTCAGTATGTTTCTGTGAATAATTCCATTTCTCCCACCATACCCATCAACACTGGTGTTCCACAGGGCAGCATACTTGGCCCTCTCCTCTTTCTCATCTACATTAATGACCTTCCAAAAGCTTCTCAACACCTCAAACCAATCTTATTTGCTGATGACACAACCTTCATTTTCTCCAGTCCTGACCACTTGCTCTAAATATCACAGTGAATACTGAACTAAATAAAGTCCAGCTTTGGCTAACTGCTATAACAAACTCACCCTTAACATTTACAAAAACTTTTTTTTTTAGATATATACAAGAGTTGTTACATTCTTGTAACATCAGTGGAAGTTGTAGGCTTTAGGTACAGAGACTGTGGATAGTTACTTGTAAGATAGTCCTGAACATCAGTACTGGAAGATAGAATATCATTTGCAAGGGATGACCCAATGGAAGAGAAGAACCTATTGAACTCAATCGCAGTATCAGAGGCTGAAAGCTGACCATCGTTATTGGACATGAGTATTGGTTTGTTATTTAAAATCTTCTTTGATCCCAATATTTGTGAAACTGTGCTCCATGTTTTTTTAATGTTGCCCTTTGTTTGGGTAAATTTATCTTCATAGTATTTAGTTTTGGCTCTTCTAATTATTTTAGATAGCAATAACTAGTAATTCTTTGAAAATTCTTTGGAGACGGACATGTACGCGTAGCATTTCGTGCAGTTCCCTGGAATACAATCCCCGCCGCGAAGAATCGTTGTTACAACCAAGTACACATTTTACTGTTGCGTAAACAGAGGCTACAGTTATGGATTTGCGCCCAGTAAATCCTCCCTGGCCAGGATACGAACCCATGACAAAGCTCTCGCGGAACGCCAGGCGAGTGTCTTACCACTACACCATGGAAACTGTAACTTTCTGGATTTTGTTTGGTAATAAATCCTAAAACAAAATTAATCTAAGAATAAACAATATCCAAATTAGTAACAAAGTAGATGGCAAATTCCTTGGTGCTTTCATGGATAACAAGCTGAATTTCCAGGGACACATTCTAAAAATAGCAAAAAAAAGTTTCTAAAACTGTTGGCATTCTTTCTATGATCATCTATACTTATCTCAATAATGGTATTTGTGCTTGGGGGTTCAACTACTCAAAATCATTTACGTCCTCTAATTAATAAACACAAAGCTGCTATTAGAACAATATCTAACTCTGACCCCATATAGCACTCGGTACCCTTACTCAAATCTTTGATTCTGTTAAATATTATGTCACTGCACATCCTCTCATGTGTAGTCTATATATTTAATATTCTAAACTATAATGTCAATCCTGACCTTAAAAGCTTCCTAGAAGGTTGTAACAGAACCCATGGGCACCACACCAGAAACAAATACCTATTTGATATTCCAAGAGTTCAACTTAATCAAACAAGTAAGTAATTATCAAAAGAAGGCACCAAACCGTGAAGGCTATGTAGCACCACCAAATGTGTGGAGTAATCAGAGGGCGCTAAATATCACCAAGGATGCCAATACGAGAACAGAAACGCATAAGGCGAACAATGTCAAAAGTATCCGATTCACCAAGAATTCTATCGAGGGACAATTGACCACGAGGGATGGCCGGAAAGCAAGACACACGCTCATCCTGGAAGTCAGGACATTCAACAAGAATGTGTACGACCGTAAGAGGAATAATGCAATTCGGACAATAAGGAGCAGGGCGGAGCTCCATTAAGTGACCGTGAGTTAAGTGTGTATGGCCAACATGTAACCTAGCCAGAGCCGTTTTCCACCGCTGGTTACGGTGGTAGAAGGAAGGCCACAGGGACACATGACTCTTAACGTGTGTCCCTGTGGCCTTGTGATACGCAGTTTGTTACCAGTAACAGTAGACCAACAACCCTGCCAACGGGCAAGGATGGAGGAATGAATAACTGGGTAAAAGTCGGAATAAGGAATACCTTTATGTGAGATTGAACAAGTGCGGATAGCTTTCTTAGCAGCAGCAACCGCTTGCTCATTTTAAGAGACACCAACATGACTGGGATCCCAGCAAAACTCTACTGACTTAAATTTACTGGAGATAAGAAACGGCCAATGTTGAATCTCGATGACCATCGGGTGGACTGGATTAAAGGACCCCAAAGCCATAAGGGCACTACGAGAGTCAACTACCACCACAAATGAGGAGTGACAATGAGAAAGCAGGAGACGAAGAGCATTGAGAATAGCATAAAGTTTTACTGTGAAGATGCTAGCCTCCGGAGGAAAGTGACACATATAAGTGTGGTCAGGAAAAACAACATTAGTCCACACCGTTAGCAGACTTAGACCCATCGGTGAAGATGGAAACGGAGTGGGAGTGTGAAGAAAAGTGCTCAAGAAAATGGTGTTTCAGAACTGTAGGAGGGGTAAAAGCTTTACAGTGATGCAGGTCAGGGTAGTACAAAATTTGGAAAGGAGAACCCTCCACGGGGAGGCAAGGACGAAACAATACGAGGAAAAACATTGGTAATACGAACCGAAAGAGAATCTTGTAAGCGAGACAAACGAACAGAGAGGAAAAGGTGTTGAAGAGGGACAGAAGCTACAGGAGGGGTAAAAGTCAGAGCACGAGAGGGGCGAGAGTGAGCTATGATACTGTAAAGACCATGAAAGATAGCAAAGACAGTAGCGGTCACGGCGGTCCTGGAGAGATAGGAAGCCAGTGTCAGCACACAAGCTAAAGGTAAGAGTTGAACGAAAGGCACCAGAGCTGAGGCGCAACCCAGTAGGTGCAAAGGATCAAGATGGCAAAGAGTAGCAGCAGAAGCAGAAGAGTATGCAGGGCAACCATAATCGAGTTTAGACAGGATGAGAGAGGAGTGCAAATAGAGGAGCATGTGCCTATCTGCTCTCCAAGAAGTATGGAACAAAACCTTAAGCAGGTTAAGGGCCGTAGAACATTCAACTCGGAGGTAAGAGATATGGAGCGACCAAGACAAACTAGTGTCAAAGATTAACCCCAAAAACTTTGTGGAATCTTTGTATAATTATAAAATAGACCATAAAGTTACAAAGGACAACATGCTTTCCAGTTAAAGTCATAGCACAAGTCTTAGTTGCAGAGAACTTGAAGCCATGATTGGTGGCCCATGATGACACGGCATCAATTGCAAGTTGAAGCCGCTGCTAAAGGAGAGGTGAATCATCACCTCGACTGCAAAGAGTTCGATCGTCGATATAAAGAGCGGAGAAGATGCCAGAAGAAAGGGAGGAAAGAAGACTATTGAGGGAAACCAGAAAAAGTGTAGTGCTCAGAATGCTACCTTGAGGTACCTTCGTATTGCCAAAAAGAGGTAGAGAGAGTGGTACCAAGCCTGACTCGAAAGGAACGACGAGAGAGGAAGCTTTGGAGGAAGAGAGAGATTACCACGATGGGCAAAAGAACGAAGTTGGGACAGAATATGATATCTCCAGGATATGTCGTACGCCTTTTCCAGGTAAAAAAAAACAGCAACAACGGAGGTCTTCGCAGCAAAAGCAGTACGAATATAGACCTCCAAGTTTACCAGGACATCAGTTGTGCTGCGGCACTTGCGAAAACCAAATTGAACCTCCAATGTACCTTTTTGTACATAAATAAATAAATAAAACTGTTCAGATTTATTTAAAATATACACTACACACACACATTAAACCCACACACACTAAATAATATTGTAAATAAGAAATTAAAAAGGGTTCACTCATGGATGTTTGCCAACCACTCACACTAAACACAGAAAACACCTACTACATTTCATTTGGAAGTAAATCATCACACCAAATTCACCTTTAGATAGACTGTCAACATTACCATTAAAAAATGAAGGAACGTTCCTTTGGGCTATACATAATAAAGAGACTAAACTTCAGCACCCACATACAGCAACATACAAAAACTCTCAAAAACTGTTAATATATGAATTTTTAGAATATACCATGCCCACACTCTGCTCTCCTTTCAATATTCCACCGGCTTAATCTATACCTATCATATTGTATCTGTGCATGGGGGGTTCAAATACTACAAATTACCTTAAGCCCATCATCACTTACCAAAAATCGCTAATCAGAACTATAACAAACTGTGTCTTTAGAGAACACACAGACCATCTGTTTATATCCCTAAACATGCTAAACATTACTATATAATAATAATAGTTATAACAATAATACTGTAATAATAGTACTGTAATAATAATAATAATAATAATAATAATAATAATAATAATAATAATAATAATAATAATAATGTTTATTCAGGTAAAAGTACATACATACAAAATGAGTTACAAACAGAATGTTGGATTTCTAGCTAGAGCTAGTTTATATTATGCCTAAAGCAACTAATAGGTATTAGCATTTTGGGCATGATGTGGGAAAACACTTAAAACTAAGACATAAAACTAATTGAGATCATAAGCATTAACTTATAAAAATAGGAAAAAAAAACAATACTTTCTCCTTACATATTTCCCTGCACATTTACATGTTCAAAACCCATTCCTAAATGCTAATACTCATCTAATACTCTTCCTTGAAAGATCTAACAGAACTCATAAGCTCCACATCAGAAATAAATATCTCTTTGATATAATTGACCAAAAATGCAAATGTGATTGATAGAAAGGCTAATGAAATTGTCAGTAAGACTAATACAGTATAAGTGACAGTCATGCTAATATAACTGCCAGTCAGGCACTTAAAATTGACAGTGAATTAAGCCCAAAATGCTATACGTATCTGTGACTTTACAAGAATGTAAAAACGTCAATCATATGTACTCTCATAAACCCAGTGTACCTTCTTGTGTATATACAAATAAATAAATCAATAAATTAATTAAATAAATGTAAGTGTCAGACAATTATAGCATACTGATAAAGTTAGGCAAGAGAAATATAAATTTCTGAACAAGTTATTAATGCCAGTCTACTATGAACAATCAGGTGATATATATTTCTAATAAAGATAAGTAAAGCTAATAATTAGGCTTAAACAAAATATCAATAATGTATATCTGTTTGCATAATGATGTGACAAGGAAATTCCTTGAATAATATGCATTTCTCCTACCGACTAGCTTCAATGCTAAATAATATCACAACAAAAATGTCCATAACATACATAGAGAGATATATAAATTATATTTTAAATAAATTTCTAAAGAGAATAAAAATAGAAAGCACAATATTATTATATAAAAAAAAAATTGTTTTATCACTGCTAAAATAAAGAAATATTTCTTTACTTATGAGCAATTTTAAGTTTTTCTACAGTGACAGCATCTCCATCTCTTGCTTGGTCTATGAGGAGCATTTAACTTCTACACTGTTAGCTTCTCTAGATCCTGCTTGATTTATGAGGTGCATCTAACTACTACACTGATACTTTCACTAGTTCTTGCTTCATATGAGGTGCATCGAATTTCAATACTGAAAGCTCTCGTTCTTACTTGGTCTATGAGGAGAATCAAACTTGTATTAAAGAACCAAAAAAAAAAAATACCTTTAGATCTTTACCTGTCAAATTGAAGCGAATTTCTCAAACAAAATATTCATAATTATCTCTGTAGGTCGTACAAATGACACAGTGAAACAATATTTTCAGGATGAAGCTAAATTTCCAAATTGTATATTATATTAAAGGTAAGTTAATGTACTAATGTGTGTCTCATTATACTTCAACAGTCATTCAATCAACTTTCATACTCAAGGTGTTCAGCTTATCACATGAATGCATCATCTTGTGCCTCATCATATTTCCAATATGACTGAATCTCTTCCCACATTCTGGATATTCATGAGGTTTCTCACCTGAATGCACAAACATGTGGTTTATTATAGTTCCACGTTCTTTAAATTTGTTGCCACACTCAGCACATTCAAAAGGTTTTTGATCCGTATGCACTGTCCTGTGCCTCGTCATAGTTCTACAGTGCCTGAATCTTTTCCCACACTCTGGACATTCATGAGGTTTCTCACCTGAATGCACAAACATGTGTTTTATTATAGTTCCACGTTCTTTATATTTGTTGCCACACTCAGCACATTCAAAAGGTTTATGATCCATATGCACTGTCCTGTGATTCTTCACATGTCCAAGACGCCTGAATCTCTTCCCACACTCTGGACATTCATGAGGTTTCTCATCCGAATGCACTAACATGTGTGTTAATATACTTCCACGTTTTTTAAATTTGTTGTCACACTCAGCACATTCAAAAGGTTTATGATCCATATGCACTATCCTGTGAATCTTCACATCTCCAAGACGCCTGAATCTCTTCCCACACTCTGGACATTCATGAGGTTTCTCATCCGAATGCACTAACATGTGATCCTTCACATTTCTAGGCCGCCTGAATCTCTTCCCACACTCTGGACATTCATAAGGTTTCTCATCCGAATGCACTAATATGTGAGTCTTCACATGTTCAAGACTCTTGAATCTCTTCCAACACTCTGGACATTGATGAGGTTTCTCATCCGAATGCACTAACATGTGATCCTTCACATTTCCAAGACGCTTGAATCTCTTCCCACACTCTGGACATTCATGAGGTTTCTCACCCGAATGCACTAATATGTGAGTCTTCACATATTCAAGATATTTAAATCTCTTCCCACACTCTGGACACTCATGAGGTTTCTCATCCGAATGCACTAGCATGTGCCTCTTCATACCGCTAAGATAAGTGAATACCTTCCCACACTCAGGACACTGGTGAGTATTCATCTTCTTTATGACAGGTGCAGTTTGTGTGAAGGTTTTCCCCTGTGGTGACTGCATGAGTGGTGATGTTGGTAGACGCGTCAATGTTGACGGTTAGGCAAGGCTTGAGTGTTGTATCTTAGAGTTAGTCTTGATGTGAGCACTTGGTGGTCAATGGTGGTGCTTCTTCTTTATGATAGATGCAGTTTGAGTCAAGGTTTTATGCTCCTGTCTGGACACTCACCAGCTGTTCCCTAACAAAATGGCGCCCAATGCTCATACAAGCGTTCCAATGTTTTTTTTCTGGTTCCATATCTTTTTTTGTCTATTTCTTTTTTTTCCTATAACTGTTTTTCTCCGTTTATCATTTATATTTCTGTTTATGTTTTTCAATTAAAGTATTTGGAATTCTTTTTTTATACATAAAAACATACGACTATATACTTTTTGAAGGAAACAGTTCTCCCATGGTGGATGTGTTCCGAACAATAATGGAAACTGACACAACTATGGGATGGGTTAACCACAAGATCGCGTTTTCAAAAGGGTCGCCCATGCTGAAAAAGACGAACACCGAAAGAATATTGTTGAAATCATCTTGATAACTTATTAAACCAAAATTATTTATTAGTCAGAAGAAAGGGAACTGACCCAACTATGGGATGGGTTAACCCAAGTATCGCGTTTTCAAAAGGGTCGCCTGTGTTGGAAAAGACGAACACCGAAAGAATATTGTTGAAAACATCTTGATAACTTATTAAACTAAAATTATTTATTAATCAGAAGAAAGACAGAAACGCGATCTATATATAAAACCTCTACCAGACAAATATTTTAAGTAAAACCGGAGATATTTGTAGTTGTATAAAAGTGGCAGTCTTATTTGTAACGTCCTGTAGCGAGTTAATCTTATACTCGCTCCATTATCTCATTATCTTCATAGCATAACTAATTACAGAAGCTACAATCCTTTCCCCAATACTCTCCTCACCTTGTTGGAGGGAGCTGAGGTGTAATCACCATATAACCCAGCGATGTGACAACAGCAGACACCATTTGGTCACCATTTGGTCCGGGAGACATCTCCCGTCACGCAGGGTGCAGTTGCGCCTCCACAGATCTCCAGTATCATCTTTTGATACTGGTAATGGCTCAAAAGGGTCACCACTTACGGGCTATTCATGCCCGTGCCACCTCTTGGGTGGCTTAATCTTCATCAATCAATCAATCAACAGCAGAGAGACCATTTGGTCACCATTTGGTCCGGGAGACATCTCCCGTCACGCAGGGTGCAGTCACACCTCCACAGATCTCCAGTATCATCTCTCGATACTGGTAATGGCTCATAAGGGCCACCACTTACGGGCTATTCATGCCCGTGCCACCTCTTGGGTGGCTTAATCTTTATCAATCAATCAATCAACAGCAGAGACGGGAGACATCTCCTGTCCACGAGGCTAACCATAGCCCGTGCTTCTTGCCCCGCTCCTGTGCCAGGTAAGTTACGGGCTCACCATAGCCCGTGCTACTTGGAACTTGTTCCGAGTAGCTGAATCTATAACAACAACAACAGCAGAACAGTACAGTCTCCAGTCAGTACAGTCTCCAATCAGGAATGTAGTACTCGGCTTGGGCAGTTCTAGTCGACCCAAGACGCTACAGCTTCGACACAGAGCAGGCAGCAGACTACGACCGCATCGAGCCGCCACGCTCTCGCTCCCCGAGTTCAGACACTCACAATTCTCAATCGAGCCGCCACGCTCTCCCACATAGAGCTCCACGACTCCGGCCTCACTCAACTCTCTGCTCTGCTCCAGGCTTCGTCTCAACGTCTACGACACTGCTGTATCCAGGACTACTAAATAAATATGAAACTCACTAACCACTGTGTATCTAATCAACCCAACAACGTAACACAAACGTACGTTACATTGGTGACCCCAGAGAGTTTCGACGATACCCAGCCACGATGGACTACAACATGGATTCTCACGTACTGGACCTTCACTCCTGCTGTTGCTTGCTGTGGATCACCTCGTACCACCTGTCACAGAACGCTGCCAACACCCTCGCCACAGCTATGATTTTCATCGCGATCATCTCTGCATTTTCATCTACTACGGCTGGCTGCTCCGGCCGGCCGCGATCGTTACTCACTCATCTGGCAGCTTCATCAGCAACTACATAATGTGGGATCTACAACCTGTCGTGCCGACTCTCCGTCGCTGCCAGGGCACTGCTTGTCCCACAGGGATGCCTTAACTGTAGCCTCTGTTTAACGCAACAGTAAAATGTGTACTTGGATGAAAAAACGATTCTTCGCGGCAGGGATCGTATTCCAGGGACCTGCCCGAAACGCTACGCGTACTAGTGGCTGTACAAGAATGTAACAACTCTTGTATATATCTAAAAAAAAAAAAAAAAAAAAAAAAAAAAAAAAAAAAAAAAAAAAAAAAAGATTCATCTACACGTTCACTGCATTCTGATACTCTGCCGACTCAAGTACCTTGCGCAGTACAGGACTTACAGCTTGCGTTTCCGACTCTTCGTCGCCTCCACGACAATTTAGCTCTAGCAGTGATTCCCTCGTTGTCCTAACTACGTGCCTACATTACCTCCTATTGTCCTGGTGCCCGAGCCCATCCGCCCCGGATCGAAATGCTCCACCAGCGACCCAAGGACGCAACAATCATGCACATTCTTCTCTCCTGCTACATCGAGCTTGTCCACACACTGCCTACATCTTTTGGTGCCGGACTACATGTTCCACAACGACCACGTATTTTTTGTTATATTGTTTTCTTCCATTCCCTGGCAGGGGGAGTCCTGTAGCGAGTTAATCTTATACTCGCTCCATTATCTCATTATCTTCATAGCATAACTAATTACAGAAGCTACAATCCTTTCCCCAATACTCTCCTCACCTTGTTGGAGGGAGCTGAGGTGTAATCACCATATAACCCAGCGATGTGACAACAGCAGGACAGTACAGTCTCCAGTCAGGAATGTAGTACTCGGCTTGGGCAGTTCTAGTCGACCCAAGACGCTACAGCTTCGACACAGAGCAGACAGCAGACTACGACCAGCAGACTCTGCTCCAGGCATCGAGCCGCCACGCTCTCGCTCCCTGAGTTCAGACACTCACAATTCTCAATCGAGCCGCCACGCTCTCCCACATAGAGCTCCACGACTCCGGCCTCACTCAACTCTCTGCTCTGCTCCAGGCTTCGTCTCAACGTCTACGACACTGCTGTATCCAGGACTACTAAATAAATATGAAACTCACTAAACACTGTGTATCTAATCAACCTGTTATATAAATTTGTGGGTTGACTATGGGGAACTGGTACTATTAAGGGGTAAGGGTAAGTAGACTAGAGGTATCAAGATATGGGAGAACAAAAGGCCCGGCCCCCAAAGTAAAATTTCCACAATAATAAATGCTTGCTACTAAACCTGGTTAGTCTAGGAAATGATTATTGTACTCCCACCCAGGAATAAGGGATACTCTGTTCAAACTTACTTATTTATTAACCCCTTAACACCCCCCATACACAATCTCACCAATAACAATTTAATACTAACTTTACCACCCAATCTTACGTTAAAAGCCTTGGTCCACATAGACAGGATACAAGGTTTTACACTGAAAGCAAGCTAGGGTAAAGCTCTACTATAACACACTACAGTCAGCCTAGGGTAGGGGACCACGTGGTACACTGGGACCCCATTAGCATAACAGGTACAAAAAACTTAAATATACTTACTACACCCCAGGTATACTACTCTACACATATAACGATAGGTATGCCAGACATATACAAACTGAGTAATGGAGTACTTAACCAACTAAGTCACAGTAATAAAGAATTAAGAGGAAGGAGGAGAGCGCGTCCGAACAGCACAGCAGCCAGCAGAGAGAAGACCGTCCCAGTCTCCCGTCTCCCTCTCCGAAAGCTATGCTGCCGGCAGACTGTTCAACTAATCATACCGGTGCCCGATACTAAATTTACTCAGGTTTACTTTACAAATGATTAGACAGTAAACATAGTTGATGCCTATTTTATTATTTAATAAACAACCCCAAGCTCAATCTTTAAATACTCTTTGAGAAACAAGAATAGTCTTACGACTGGCAGGGAAGATACGACATATGACACTCGCAATGCGTTTTTACTCTATGGTAGCTCAATAAGCTCAAATTTTGACCTCTGGTTTCCCTCTAAAGAACCCAGAGTCGTAACACAACCCAACAACGTAACACAAACGTACGTTACAGTACGTACAGTACGTACAAACGTACGTTACAGTACGATTATGTTACGTTGTTGGGTTGATTAGATCTTGCAGTGACACAACCTTATCTTTGTGTTCATTGCTGTCTTCCTTTATGTGCTAGCCATTTGCTGTATTGTGCCTACCAAATTTTGTCAACTACCATTCAAGCTTTCATTGCAATCAATCCTAGCTACCTAAGTGCTTTATTATACTGTACCTACAATTTTCTCTCATCTTTTTTTTTTCTTTCTTCTTTTCTTGCCATGTAACTGTTATCATTTATTTTTTATAATTTTTGCTAGTATTTACCTACTAAAAATTTTCTTAGATTAAGGACCTGCCCGAAACGCGGGCGTACTAGTGGCTTTACAAGATTGTAATTACCATATTATATATTCTCACATTCCCAATGTACCTTCTTGTATATGAATAAATAAATAAATAAATAAATAAATAAATAATACACAGTGTTTAGTGAGTTTCATATTTATTTAGTAGTCCTGGATAAAGCAGTGTCGTAGACGTTGAGACGAAGCCTGGAGCAGAGCGAGAGTTGAGTGAGGCCGGAGTCGTGGAGCTCTATGTGGGAGAGCGTGGCGGCTCGATTTGGAATTGCGAGTTCGAGTGTCTGAACTCGGGGAACGAGAGCGTTGTAGCTGGATGCGGTCGTAGTCTGCTGTCTGCTCTGTGTCGAAGCTGTAGCGTCTTGGGTCGACTAGAACTGCCCAAGCCGAGTACTACATTCTTGACTGGAGATTGTACTGGTTTGCTGTTCTCACATCGCTGGGTTATATGGTGATTACCCTCAGCTCCCTCCAACAAGGTGAGAAGAGTATTACCTGTAATTGGGGAAAGGATTGTAGCTTGTGTGATTAGTAATGCATTAAGATAATGAGATAATGGAGCGAGTATAAGGATTACTCGCTACATATTCATTCGTCGAGCTCGAAACCCGCAGTATTCATCTCAGAACAATGCCTATTTCCGCAGATTCCTTAATAAACGTAAGAGTTTATATGTCGCAAAAAAGATAGAAGTATAAGCTTCATTTTAAATACCTTACTATGGGCATATTTAAATTTAAAGCAAAGATACGTGTACTTTTATAATTGCAGAGCTCCGACCCCGGACAGATCGATCGACAGAGCAGCTCTCACTCTCAGAACAATGTTTAATTCGCGTGAATTCTTTAATAAAGATATATGTTTTTA
>WNGS01162647.1:1483308-1505295 GCA_020271785.1 Procambarus virginalis | reverse complement strand
GCAAGACATAGACACGACACAGCAAGAATGGACACGACACAGCAAGACATAGACCGACACAGCAAGATATGGACACGACACGACTCAGACGACAGCCAGGAGATATAATCTCTTCCACTACAATATATAATGTTGTCGCCAAGCGTCCGTCCACTGGGGGCCAGGCGTCGTCCACTGGGGCCCGGCGTCGTCCACTGGGGCCAGGCGTCGTCCTGTCCACTGGGGCCAGGCGTCGTCCTCCCACAACTGGGGCCAGCGTCGTCCACTGGGGCCAGGCGTCGTCCACTCGGGCCCAGGCGTCGTCCACCTGGGGCCAGGCGTCGTCCACTGGGGCCAGGCGTCGTCCTGCCCACACTGGGGCAGGCGTCGTCCTGCCCACACGGGGCCAGGCGTCGTCCACTGGGGCCAGGCGTCGTCCTGCCCACACTGGAGCCAGGCGTCGTCCTGCCCACACTGGAGCCAGGCGTCGTCCTGCCCACACTGGGGCCAGGCGTCGTCCTGCCCACACTGGGGCCAGCGTCGTCCACTGGGCCAGGCGTTGTCCTGCCCACACTGGAGCCAGGCGTCGTCCTGCCCACACTGGGGCCAGGCGTCGTCCTGTCCACACTGGGGCCAGGCGTCGTCCACTGGGGCCAGGCGTCGTCCTGCCCACACTGGAGCCAGGCGTCGTCCTGTCCACACTGGGGCCAGGCGTCGTCCTGTCCACACTGGGGCCAGGCGTCGTCCTGCCCACACTGGGGCCAGGCGTCGTCCTGCCCACACTGGGCCAGGCGTCGTCCTGCCCACCACTGGGCCAGGCGTCGTCCTGCCCACACTGGGGCCAGGCGTCGTCCTCCCACACTGGAGCCAGGCGTCGTCCTGCCCACACTGGGGCCAGGCGTCGTCCTGCCCACACTGGGCCAGGCGTCGTCCTGCCCACACTGGAGCCAGGCGTCGTCCTGCCCACACTGGAGCCAGGCGTCGTCCTGCCCACACTGGGGCCAGGCGTCGTCCTGCCCACACTGGGCCAGGCGTCGTCCTGCCCACACTGGGCCAGGCGTCGTCCTGCCCACACTGGGGCCAGGCGTCGTCCTGCCCACACTGGGCCCAGGCGTCGTCCTGCCCACACTGGGGCCAGGCGTCGTCCTGCCCACACTGGGCCAGGCGTCGTCCTGCCCACACTGGGGCCAGGCGTCGTCCTGCCCACACTGGGGCCAGGCGTCGTCCTGCCCACTTGGGGCCAGGCGTCGTCCTGCCCACTGGGGCCAGGCGTCGTCCTGCCCACACTGGAGCCAGGCGTCGTCCTGTCCACACTGGGGCCAGGCGTCGTCCTGTCCACACTGGGGCCAGGCGTCGTCCTGCCCACACTGGGCCAGGCGTCGTCCTGCCCACACTGGAGCCAGGCGTCGTCCTGTCCACACTGGGCCAGGCGTCGTCCTGCCCACACTGGAGCCAGGCGTCGTCCTGTCCACACTGGAGCCAGGCGTCGTCCTGCCCACACTGGGGCCAGGCGTCGTCCTGCCCACACTGGAGCCAGGCGTCGTCCTGCCCACACTGGAGCCAGGCGTCGTCCTGCCCACACTGGGGCCAGGCGTCGTCCTGCCCACACTGGGGCCAGGCGTCGTCCTGCCCACACTGGAGCCAGGCGTCGTCCTGCCCACACTGGAGCCAGGCGTCGTCCTGCCCACACTGGGGCCAGGCGTCGTCCTGCCCACACTGGGCCAGGCGTCGTCCTGCCCACATTGGGGCCAGGCGTCGTCCTGCCCACACTGGGGCCAGGCGTCGTCCTGCCCACACTGGGGCCAGGCGTCGTCCTGCCCACACTGGGGCCAGGCGTCGTCCTGCCCACATGGGGCCAGGCGTCGTCCTGCCCACACTGGGCCAGGCGTCGTCCTGCCCACACTGGGGCCAGGCGTCGTCCTGCCCACACTGGGGCCAGGCGTCGTCCTGCCCACACTGGGGCCAGGCGTCGTCCTGCCCACACTGGGGCCAGGCGTCGTCCTGCCCACACTGGGCCAGGCGTCGTCCTGCCCACACTGGGGCCAGGCGTCGTCCTGCCCACACTGGGGCCAGGCGTCGTCCTGCCCACACTGGGGCCAGGCGTCGTCCTGCCCACACTGGGGCCAGGCGTCGTCCTGCCCACACTGGGGCCAGGCGTCGTCCTGCCCACACTGGGGCCAGGCGTCGTCCTGCCCACACGGGGGCCAGGCGTCGTCCTGCCCACACTGGGCCCAGGCGTCGTCCTGCCCACACTGGGGCCAGGCGTCGTCCTGCCCACACTGGGGCCAGGCGTCGTCCTGCCCACACTGGGGCCAGGCGTCGTCCTGCCCACACTGGGGCCAGGCGTCGTCCTGCCCACACTGGGGCCAGGCGTCGTCCTGCCCACACGGGGCCAGGCGTCGTCCTGCCCACACTGGGGCCAGGCGTCGTCCTGCCCACACTGGGGCCAGGCGTCGTCCTGCCCACACTGGGGCCAGGCGTCGTCCTGCCCACACTGGGGCCAGGCGTCGTCCTGCCCACACTGGGGCCAGGCGTCGTCCTGCCCACACTGGGGCCAGGCGTCGTCCTGCCCACACTGGGGCCAGGCGTCGTCCTGCCCACACTGGGCCAGGCGTCGTCCTGCCCACACTGGGGCCAGGCGTCGTCCTGCCCACACTGGGGCCAGGCGTCGTCCTGCCCACACTGGGGCCAGGCGTCGTCCTGCCCACACTGGGGCCAGGCGTCGTCCTGCCCACACTGGGGCCAGGCGTCGTCCTGCCCACACTGGGGCCAGGCGTCGTCCTGCCCACACTGGGGCCAGGCGTCGTCCTGCCCACACTGGGGCCAGGCGTCGTCCTGCCCACACTGGGCCAGGCGTCGTCCTGCCCACACTGGGGCCAGGCGTCGTCCTGCCCACACTGGGGCCAGGCGTCGTCCTGCCCACACTGGGGCCAGGCGTCGTCCTGCCCACACTGGGCCAGGCGTCGTCCTGCCCACACTGGGGCCAGGCGTCGTCCTGCCCACACTGGGGCCAGGCGTCGTCCTGCCCACACTGGGCCAGGCGTCGTCCTGCCCACACTGGGGCCAGGCGTCGTCCTGCCCACACTGGGGCCAGGCGTCGTCCTGCCCACACTGGGGCCAGGCGTCGTCCTGCCCACACTGGGGCCAGGCGTCGTCCTGCCCACACTGGGGCCAGGCGTCGTCCTGCCCACACTGGGGCCAGGCGTCGTCCTGTCCACACTGGGGCCAGGCGTCGTCCTGCCCACACGGGGCCAGGCGTCGTCCTGTCCACACTGGGGCCAGGCGTCGTCCTGCCCACACTGGGGCCAGGCGTCGTCCTGCCCACACTGGGGCCAGGCGTCGTCCTGCCCACACGGGGCCAGGCGTCGTCCTGTCCACACTGGGGCCAGGCGTCGTCCTGCCCACACTGGGGCCAGGCGTCGTCCTGCCCACACTGGGGCCAGGCGTCGTCCTGCCCACACTGGGGCCAAGCGTCGTCCTGTCCACACTGGGGCCAGGCGTCGTCCTGCCCACACTGGGGCCAGGCGTCGTCCTGTCCACACTGGGGCCAGGCGTCGTCCTGCCCACACTGGGGCCAGGCGTCGTCCTGTCCACACTGGGGCCAGGCGTCGTCCTGTCCACACTGGGGCCAGGCGTCGTCCTGTCCACACTGGGGCCAGGCGTCGTCCTGCCCACACTGGGGCCAGGCGTCGTCCTGCCCACACTGGGCCAGGCGTCGTCCTGCCCACACTGGAGCCAGGCGTCGTCCTGTCCACACTGGAGCCAGGCGTCGTCCTGCCCACACTGGGGCCAGGCGTCGTCCTGCCCACACTGGGGCCAGGCGTCGTCCTGCCCACACTGGAGCCAGGCGTCGTCCTGTCCACACTGGAGCCAGGCGTCGTCCTGCCCACACTGGGCCAGGCGTCGTCCTGCCCACACTGGGGCCAGGCGTCGTCCTGTCCACACTGGGGCCAGGCGTCGTCCTGTCCACACTGGAGCCAGGCGTCGTCCTGCCCACACTGGGGCCAGGCGTCGTCCTGCCCACACTGGGGCCAGGCGTCGTCCTGCCCACACTGGGGCCAGGCGTCGTCCTGCCCACACTGGGGCCAGGCGTCGTCCTGCCCACACTGGGGCCAGGCGTCGTCCTGCCCACACTGGGGCCAGGCGTCGTCCTGCCCACACTGGGGCCAGGCGTCGTCCTGCCCACACTGGGGCCAGGCGTCGTCCTGTCCACACTGGGGCCAGGCGTCGTCCTGCCCACACTGGGGCCAGGCGTCCTCCTGCCGACACGGGGGTCCTGCCCACATGGGGGTCCTCCCCACACGGTGGACCGGGCCGCGGGCACGCTAAGCCCCGAAACCTTCTGAAGGTATGGATACCTCTCGAGGCAACCCTCGTGGTAAGTGTTCAGGTCTACCCAACACAAGGGTAATAGGCCGGTGCGTCCCGGGACTCCTAAACACTTACGCCAGACGATAACGCATGCACTTAGCGATACAATATCTTAACACAGAATTATGTAACTGTACACACACACAGATATCACATTTCCTGTACAAGATAAGACCAGAACAGGTCAACACTAATCAATGTTATGCAAACGGTCCTCTGAGGAAGTACTCGTTCTTCTCCTGTAGGGCCATCCGGAGTGGTAGTGAGTCCACTCCTGTAGGACTATCCACAGTGGAAGTGAGTCCACTCCTGTAGGACTATCCACAGTGGTAGTGAGTCCACTCCTGTAGGACCATACACAGTGGTAGTGAGTCCACTCCTGTAGGACCATCGGAGTGGTAGTGAGTCCACTCCTGTAGGACCATCCAGTGGTAGAGAGTCCACTCCTGTAGGACCATCCGGAGTGGTAGTGAGTCCACTCCTGTAGGACCATCCGGAGTGGTAGTGAGTCCACTCCTGTAGGACCATCCGGAGTGGTAGTGAGTCCACTCCTGTAGGGCCATCCGGAGTGGTAGTGAGTCCACTCCTGTAGGACCATACACAGTGGTAGAGAGTCCACTCCTGTAGGACCATACACAGTGGTAGTGAGTCCACTCCTGTAGGACCATACACAGTGGTAGTGAGTCCACTCCTGTAGGACCATCCACAGTGGTAGTGAGTCCACTCCTGTAGGACCATCCACAGTGGTAGTGAGTCCACTCCTGTAGGACCATCCACAGTGGAAGTGAGTCCACTCCTGTAGGACCATCCACAGTGGAAGTGAGTCCACTCCTGTAGGGCATCCACAGTGGTAGTGAGTCCACTCCTGTAGGGCATCCACAGTGGTAGTGAGTCCACTCCTGTAGGGCCATCCGGAGTGGTAGTGAGTCCACTCCTGTAGGGCCATCCGGAGTGGTAGTGAGTCCACTCCTGTAGGGCCATCCGGAGTGGTAGTGAGTCCACTCCTGTAGGGCCATCCGGAGTGGTAGTGAGTCCACTCCTGTAGGACCATCCGGAGTGGTAGTGAGTCCACTCCTGTAGGACCATACACAGTGGTAGAGAGTCCACTCCTGTAGGACCATCCACAGTGGTAGTGAGTCCACTCCTGTAGGACCATCCACAGTGGTAGAGAGTCCACTCCTGTAGGACTATCCACAGTGGTAGTGAGTCCACTCCTGTAGGACCATACACAGTGGTAGTGAGTCCACTCCTGTAGGACTATCCACAGTGGTAGAGAGTCCACTCCTGTAGGACTATCCACAGTGGTAGTGAGTCCACTCCTGTAGGACCATACACAGTGGTAGTGAGTCCACTCCTGTAGGACCATACACAGTGGTAGTGAGTCCACTCCTGTAGGACTATCCACAGTGGTAGAGAGTCCACTCCTGTAGGACTATCCACAGTGGTAGTGAGTCCACTCCTGTAGGACCATACACAGTGGTAGTGAGTCCACTCCTGTAGGACTATCCACAGTGGTAGAGAGTCCACTCCTGTAGGACCATCCACAGTGGTAGAGAGTCCACTCCTGTAGGACCATCCACAGTGGTAGTGAGTCCACTCCTGTAGGACTATCCACAGTGGTAGTGAGTCCACTCCTGTAGGACTATCCACAGTGGAAGTGAGTCCACTCCTGTAGGACCATCCGGAGTGGTAGTGAGTCCACTCCTGTAGGACTATCCACAGTGGTAGTGAGTCCACTCCTGTAGGACTATCCACAGTGGTAGAGAGTCCACTCCTGTAGGACCATCCACAGTGGTAGTGAGTCCACTCCTGTAGGACCATCCACAGTGGTAGAGAGTCCACTCCTGTAGGACCATCCACAGTGGTAGAGAGTCCACTCCTGTAGGACCATCCACAGTGGTAGAGAGTCCACTCCTGTAGGACCATCCGGAGTGGTAGTGAGTCCACTCCTGTAGGACCATACACAGTGGTAGTGAGTCCACCACAGTCCATTCAGCGTGAAACAATACGGAACAATGTGGTCACAAATGACCCTGGATGTGTCGACCTTCAGTGACCTGATTGACGCAGGTCACAACACACCATGTTGGCGTGAGATGCCTCGGCCCTGTGATTGGCCGAGGGGTGAGTGACCACAGTGTGAGTGATCACAGTGTGAGTGATTACAGTGTGAGTGATCACAGTGTGAGTGATCACAGTGTGAGTGATCACAGTGTGAGTGATCACAGTGTGAGTGATCACAGAGTGAGTGATCACAGTGTGAGTGATCACAGTGTGAGTGATCACAGTGTGATTCAGATTCCTGAGCCTATTGGGCTCTTTCATATCTACACTTGAAACTGTGTATGGTGTCAGCCTCCACCACATCACTGCCTAATGCATTCCATCTGTTAACTACTCTGATACTGAAAAAGTTCTTTCTAACGTCCCTGTGGCTCATGTGGGTACTCAGTTTCCACCTGTGTCCCCTTGTTCGTGTACCACCCGTGTTAAACAGTTTATCTTTATCTAACCTGTCAATACCCCTGAGGATTTTGTAGGTAGTGATCATGTTTTCCCTTACTCTTCTGTCTTCGAGTGTCGTCAGGTGTATCTCTCGCAGCCTTTCCTCATAACTCATGCCTCTTAGTTCCGGGATTAGTCTAGTGACATACCTTTGGACTTTTTCCAGCTTCGTCTTGTGCTTGACAAGGTACGGGCTCCATGCTGGGGCCGCGTACTCCAGGATTGGTCTTACATATGTGGTGTACAAGATTCTGAATGATTCCTTACACAGGTTCCTGAAGGGTGTTCTGATCAAAATCTATTTGGATTTTGAAGAAGCCATAAACAGTATGCCTATGCACTCTGCACCAGGCCCGGATTCTTGGAACTCCATATTCATCAAGAACTGTAAAAAACCACTATCGCAGGCCCTTCACATTCTGTGGAGACAAGCCTAGATACTGGCGTTATTCCTGATATACTAAAAACAGCAGAGATAGCACCACTTCATAAAGGAGGAAATAAGGCAGAGGCAACAAATTACAGACCGATAGCACTAACATCGCACATCATAAAAATTTTTGAGAGAGTGCTAAGAAGTAAGATCACAAAATACATGGAATCACAGCATCTCCATAACCCCGGACAACATGGTTTCAGAACAGGGCGCTCTTGCCTGTCGCAGTTGCTGGACCACTATGATATGGCATTAGATGCTATGGAAGACAAACAAAACGCTGATGTAATTTACACAGATTTCGCCAAAGCTTTTGATAAATGTGACCATGGTGTTATTGCACATAAAATGCGTTGAAAAGGAATTACCGGAAAAATAGGCAGATGGATCTACAATTTCCTGACTAACAGAACCCAATGTGTAATAGTCAACAAAATAAAATCCAGCCCATCAACCGTTAAGAGCTCAGTCCCCCAGGGTACTGTGCTTGCTCCAGTACTTTTTCTCATCCTTATATCGGACATAGACAAGAACACAACCTATAGCACTGTATCATCCTTTGCAGATGACACTAGGATCTTCATGAGAGTAGGCAACATAGAGGACACGGCAAACCTCCAGTCAGATGTAGATCAGGTCTTTCTATGGGCTACAGAAAATAATATGGTGTTTAACGAAGATAAGTTCCAGCTCATGCGCTATGGAAAAAATGAAAATATAAAAACGGAAACCACGTACAAAACTCAGGCAAATCATAACATAGAACGAAAAGGCAATGTAAAGGATCTGGGTGTACTCATGTCGGAAGACCTTACCTTTAAAGAACACAATAAAGTAGCCGTCACAACTGCACGAAAAATGACAGGTTGGATAACAAGAACTTTTCACACTAGAGATGCTATACCGATGATGATACTTTTCAAAACGCTTGTGCTCTCTAGAGTGGAGTACTGCTGCACAATGACAGCCCCTTTCACTGCGGGTGAAATTGCTGACCTGGAGAGCGTGCAGAGGTCCTTTACTGCTAGAATCCACTCGGTAAAACATCTAAACTATTGGGACCGACTAAAGAGCCTAAATCTGTATTCCCTTGAGCGCAGGCGGGAGAGATACATAATAATTTACACGTGGAAAATATTAGAGGGGCTGGTCCCAAACCTGCACACAGAAATAACATCACATGAGACCAGAAGACATGGCAGGATGTGCAGAATACCCCCGTTGAAAAGCAGAGGTGCAACAGGTACTCAGAGAGAACTCTATCAACATCAGAGGCCCTAGACTGTTCAACACGCTTCCGCTACACATAAGGGACATAACTGGCCCCTCACAGTGTTCAAGAGAGAACTGGATAAGCACCTCCAAAGGATACCTGATCAACCAGGCTGTGACTCATACGTCAGGCTGCGAGCAGCCGCGTCAAACAGCCTGGTTGATCAGTCCAGCAACCAGGAGGCCTGGTCGACGACCGGGCCGCGGGGACGCTAAGCCCTGGAAGCACCTCAAGGTACCCTCAAGGTAAGGTAGCCAGCCTCGCATATGCCGCAGACGTTATTCTTTTTATGTGGGCTTCAGGAGACAGGTTTGGTGTGATATCAACCCCTAGTTCTTTCTGTCTGTCCGTTTCATGAAGTACTTCATCTCCTATGCTGTATCCTGTTTCCGCCGCCTAGTTTCATTACTTTGCATATACTGAGGTTGAACTTGAGCAGCCATTTGTTGGACCATTCATTCAATCTGTCCGGGTTATCTTGTAGCCTCCTACTATCATCCTCTGTTTCAATCCTCCTCATAATTTTTGCGTCATCAGCAAACATTATTTTATTTATTTTTTTATTTATGCATATATAAGAAGGTACATTGGGAATGTGGGGATACATAATATGGTAATTACAATCTTGTAAAGCCACAGTGTGGCTTTCAGTGCCACAGATTGCTGTGGCAATCTTGTAAAGCCACAGCAACATTGAAGGAAACGATTCTATACCCTCTGGGAGATCATTTACATATATCAGAAACAGTATAGGTCCAAGGACTGACCCCTGCGGGACTCCACTTGTGACGTCTCGCCAATCTGAGACCTCACCCCTCACACTGACTCGTTGTCTACTGTTGCTTAGGTACTTCCTTTATCCAATGGAGTACCTTCCCTTTCACTCCAGCCTGCATCTCCAGCTTTTTCACTAGCCTGTTGTGTGGCTAGTGAAAAGGCTAGTGAATCAAAGGCTTTCTGGCAATCCAAAAATATGCAGTCTGCCCATCCCTCTATTTCTTGCCTGATTTTTGTTGCCTGGTTGTAGAATTCTATTTTCTCCTGATATGGCTATGCAGCAATTTAGGTTGAGTCTTTGCCTTGCTTGCGATGTCATTTTCGTATTGTCTTTGATTGATTGTTGCCGCCGAAGGCGGCTAGTTTATTGTGCACCCCATACTCATCCTGTGAGCGGTAGCGCAAAAGCATTACAGAGGGCACAAAAGGTCTTTATCAGACCTCATCTTAGATTATTACATTAACAATTGCATCTATCCTTCACACCTTATAGTTACAATGTCAGCTAGTTACAGAGTAAGTGCTATTTCAAGAGCTACATATTTACAGTAAGTCATCATACATTAATGGTAGGTCTTATCACTAATACATAATAGTTTGACCAATGGGGACATTACAGAGTCATAGGGGAGCTTCTGTTTATTATTAGTCCTCACAATACACTACTTGTTTCTGAATCTCATATGTCGTTCATCTACTGGAAGCGAAATGTGGATACAGTGCAAGGATTTCAGGTAATTTATCCATGGTAATAAGATAGGTTGCCATATCATACAGAGTGAGCTTAGATTTATCTCTAAATGGCTCAATTTTACTACAATCCAAGATATAGTGTTCTAGTGTGTGTCCCTGTCTTTGTCCACACACTTTACACTTTACTTCATCTAGATCCCTATACAAGCCGAACTGCCAGAGATACTTGTAGCCAAGTCTTATACGAGCTGTGACAACATCTGTTAGTCTACTGACTTTGTTACTTGCCCCATACACATGTTTTACTTCACACATTTCAATGTGATGAACAATGGACCTGCTAGTTCCAGTTTGCACAGTTCTACTTTCTTCAAATTCATCCAGGAGTTCTCGTCTAATGACACTTTTAAGGGACCTATTTGATAACTCAAGATTCCGTTCAACACTGTCTTTATTTACTGCAGCCTTAGCAAGGGCGTCAACTTTGTCATGTTCCTGCAGGCCAATGTGAGAAGGAATCCACAACATTTTTATATTTACCCTCTTGCTCAGTATTCTTATATATCTACGTCTAGCTTCCAAGACAAGCACGTTATTACTTGATTGCAAAATGTTTATTGCTCGTAGTGAGGAAAGGGAGTCGGAAATAATTAAGCTGTCTACTTCAGTGTTGTCAATAATTTCGAGTGCTACCAGTATCGCTACCAACTCGACTTGCATAGTGGACGCCCAGTTGTCTTTCTGCCTCTCTTCTCATCCTGACATTTTCATTCCTGACCCCCTGGTATCTTTCTCTGCTCTCCAGTGTCCTGTTATTCCTATAGTTTCTCCATGCCCTTTTACTTTGCTGCTTAGCTAGCCTACATCTCTGATTAAACCATGGGTTTCTCATCTTCATTTCGTTGTCTTCCTTTTGGACTGGGACAAACTTATTTACTGCTTCCTTTCACTTTTGCGTGATGTAGTCCTTCATGTCTTGGGCCGTCTTTCCCCTGAGCTCTGTTTCTTATGCTATATCTGTTAGGAATCTTCTTATTTCATAGTTTCCCTTACAGAATGCCAGCCTTTTGTTTTCAGTACCCCTCCTCGAGTTCAATAACCCTTCTTCAACCAGATACTCAGACGTCAGTACACTGTGGTCGCTCATTCCTACTGGGGCCTCAAAGCCGATTTCCCTTATGTCAGAGTCGTTCAGAGTGGAGACTAGGTCGAGTCTCGCTGGTTCATCGCTTTTCTCTCATCCTAGTGGGTTCCCTGACATGCTGCCTTATAAAGTTTTTTGTCGCCACCTCCATTAGTTTGGCTCTCCATGTATCCTCACCTCCGTGTTTGTTCCTTGTTCTCCCAATCTATCCTTCCCTGATTGAAGTCCTCCATGATGAGCAGATGGGATCTATTTCTAAAGGCAGCAGAGGCTACCTTCTCAATTATAGTGTTAACTGCCGTGTTGTTGTCATACTCTTGCCTGGGTCTTCTGTCATTTGGAGGAGGGTTGTATATCACTGCTACTACTACTTTTGGTCATCCCATCGTCATGGTAACTGTTATGTAGTTTCTGAATCCCTCGCAGCCCGGGATGACTATCTCCTTGAAACTCCCTTTTTTCTCATTAGTAGGGCCACTCCACCTCCTCCCCTTCCTTCCCTCTCTTTCCTTATTACAGTGTAGTTCTGGGGAAACACCGCATTCGTTATAATTCCTGAGAGTTTTGTTTCTGTAAGTCTGATTACATCTGGGTTCACTTCTTGTGCTCTTTCCCTTAGTTCACTTGTCTGTGATCCCATCTACGTTCGAGTACATCACCCTGAAACTGACTCTCTTCTGTCCCTTCTCAGATCCTATTGCTTCCCCTGAAGCAGGGAAACAGGGAGGGACCAGGATGGAAGGGCCTATGAAGGGGGACCTGGGGTGTGCGGGGGCTGGGAAGATTTGGCACGGGGAGGGTGGTGTAGGAGGGAGGGCTTGGAGGGGGGGGGGGAGAAAAGAGGGCTTGGGGGGGGGTGACGTTGTCTCTTTCCAGAATTGAAAACGAAGGTAAACAGATTGATCAAAACTGTGAACGTCAAGAAATTCGGACTCCACCTGCCAAAAGTTGTTGGGGAATACAAACCTGGTTATGCCTATGGACATGTCAAGACCCACAAGCCTGGAAACCCACTTCGGCCAATCATCAGCCAGATACCCACACCCACATACAGACTGGCTAAGTGACTCAACAGGTTGCTGACTCCTTGTGCTATATATATGTGTGTCTGTATATATATATATTGTGACAGTAATCTCTTTCAAGAGAGATTTAGCCTGCTCCTTCCTACATCGCGTAACTTCTATACGTCTGCAACATCAGGATACCACATTCAAGAATAGTATATAAGTGGAATAACAGATATCTCTACAGGGAGTACACTACCCTACTCTCACTCTCCTCACCCTCCTCCCTCACTGTCGGCGCACCACCTCGTTGATCACCAAACGACCACTTCAAACCAACACTCTCCCCATTAGTGAATCAGCGACTTCACGCGACTCCAACGCCATCTGCATCGTCTATATATAGTCTCACACGAGCAGTTGGCCTCAGAATATTCTTGTGCTCTCGAGCTGACGCTTCTATCTAAGCATACGTCGTGTATATTAGTAGAGGTTTCAGCCAGCCCACTATTCTCAGCACCTTTAACTAATTTTTGTCTTGCTTATTGTAGAGTAACGTAATCATTATTTTATTTTATATTGTGTTTTGTCTTTGTATATATTTTGATCCGCACTGTACATAGCCAAGGGATTATCTTTAATTTGTTTATATTTGTTTAAAGTAAATTAAAGTTCATTATTTATAAGATTTGTTTTGCGTGTTTTTCCCTCTTACTTTACCACAGGAGACAACCGCCAAACAGTCAACATTTTCTCTTTTTTTTTTTAATGTGATTGGCATTTACACCAGCCATAGAGAAGACTGCCTTAACACGTACAGTTCTCGTCACATTAATGGGGGCCCATCCGGGAGCTGTCGTCACAATAAGGTTTGTCTTGGAAGAACTACTCAGGTATTGACACTAGACCAATCATTTCAATTTGTGGTAAGTGTACTTGGCTTTGTTACATGTTGCTTTTTCAATAATTTCATAACTTTCAATAATTTTTATGGTGCTGTGTATTTTGTGCTTTCCGAGTGTAACATTTTATGAGTGTTGGATGACTGTGGATTACGTGGTGTCTGGTGGCCACAGTCACTCTCTTAATTGGTTATTCATCCCTCGGTGTTATTACTCGTGTATTCCACCTTATTCTCATCCCTAGAATATTTCTCATTTATGGCAGATCACCCCTTTGGTACCCTGGTACTTTGGTTTGTCTTCGGGACACGTACCCTATCTTCTGTAATCTGACCGAAGGAGGATGTAGAGGGCCATAGTTCCTCTCGCACGGACTACGCTGTTGAGTTGGGACCTCAACAGCAGTTCTCGTCACCAGTTAACACTCGCACCCCTACACGTCGGTCAGAGATTATGATACTTACACAGGTAGGGAATTGGCATTCTTTTCCAGAGCACAGTGAATGAAGCTCTACAATTCAAGGAATGCGAGGCTGCCCTAAAGGAACGCAAGGCTGCCCTAAAGGAACGCGAGGCTGCCCTAAAGGAACGTGAGTGAATGCCCTTGAGAGTGAATGCCAGAAAGAAGCTCTACAATTCGAGGAACGTGAGGCTGCCCTAAAGAAAGAAGAACTAAAGCTCGAGTATGACCTTGCGAAGAAAAAGGCCGAATTTCAACTAGTAGCCGCAGAAAAACAAGCTGACATCATTGTAGAACAGAAAAGAAAGGAAGTGGAATTGGAAAGGACACGCCCACTTTAACCAGCCAGTCCTCCAGTAAGCTTTAGCATCTCCCAGGCAAGTAAGTTAATGCCACCATTCGTTGAGACAGAGATAGATGCGTTTTTTACTACTTTTGAGGCCCTAGCTAAAAAACTTAGCTGGCCTGAAGATCAGTGGTCTACCCTTCTCAGAGTGCATCTCACAGGTAGAGCTGCGGTAACTCTCAGTACCTTAGCGTCTTAGAATGACTACCAGATCCTAAAGCAAGCCGTTCTAGACGCCTCCCTTCTCTCTACCGAAAGCTACAGACGAAAATTCTGTGATTAAATAAAGGCAAGTGTCACCACCTATTTAGAATTTGCCAATACTAAGAAAAGATATTTCATGAAATGGCTGGAAGCAGCACATGTTTCTACATTTTCAGAACTCGTCAACCTCATTCTAGTTGAGGAACTCTTTCGACGTGTTCCTGCTCCCATCCATCTTCACTTAGCAGACAAAGAGGAAACCGACCTCATCAGATGTGCGAAGTCGGCTGACACCTATAGTCTTATACACAGGTTAACAGCTGACACATCTTCCAGTAAGAAGTCTTGGTCTAATTATGACAAAGTGAGTACCAATCAAGCGAACTCTCAATTATATTGTAGGTGTTGCAAGCTCTATGGACATACCATAGATAAATGTGGAAAAGCCAAATACAAAGGCTATAGTGAAACTCCTAAACCCAAACTGACTCCTCCTAAGTCCGGTAAGCCTGTGATGAATATTGGTGTTCCTGTTAATGATCTTTCTCTCTTCAGCAAACACCTATACCCTGGAACTGTCTCTGCCAACAGTACAGATTCGGAGGGATGTTCTAAAGTGAAGATCTTGAGGGACACAGCGGTTCTTCAATCTATAATTTTGAAATCGGCTGTGTCTAACATCACCTACACTGGGGAGACGGTCCTTATCACTGACCTCACTGCCACCACTCCGTATCCACTCGCCAGAGTCCACCTGGATTGTCCTTTCGTACAAGGTGAAGTCCAAGTCGCCATTCGGGAAAAGCCTTTTCCCATGTCAGGGATACAACTTCTTCTGGGCAACGACTTGGCCGAAGATCTACAACCTTCCAACTTGATCATCATGGACAAACCCCAGATATGTGACTCTGTCGTGGAAAACCCCATCCTGAAGTATATTCCATCAGAGGTCCAAGAAAGTGATGAAGTCTCTCCTCCGGTTTTGGTGACCACCCGTGCGCAAGCTGCACGCCCGCAAACAGCTGACTCCGCTTCAACAGCTGTCCCTCAAGACCATCAGAATCTGCCACCGAATCTCACTATGCTAGAGTTCCGTAAGTAGCAGAGGGAGGATCCCTCATTAACACCATTATTCTTCCAGGCCGAGACTCAATCTGATAGTATTCCTGGGTTCTTTATAGAGAACCAATTGCTCTACCGCAGGTACCGACCCAGTAAACTAACGGAGGATGACGATTGGGCTAATGTCGACCAACTAGTAGTTCCCATCAGCCTACGGCCCGATATTCTACACCTGGCCCATGGAGCGCTTTCTCACTACGGTTTTAATAAAACCTATCACGCCATCAGACAAGACTATTACTGGCCAGGTATGATTAAGGATGTAAAAACTGATGTACAACAGTGTCATACATGTCAGATGGCAGGAAAACCCAACATCTCTATTCCCAAGGCTCCTTTGATTCCTATCCAGGTGCCTTCGGAACCCTTTCACAGACTCATCATAGACTGTGTTGGTCCTTTACCCCGGACCAGTTCTGGCAACGCTTATATACAAACCATCCTGTGTCCAACCACCAGATTCCCCATAGCAGTTCCTGTGAAGAACATTACGGCTCCTACTGTGGTGAAGCAACTGTTGAAGATCTTTACACAATATGGATTTCCTCGGGAGATTCAAAGTGACTGTGTCACCAACTTCACCAGTGATCTCTTCAAGAAGACACTGGAAGAATTCAACATTACTCAGGTATTGTCCAGCCCCTTTCATCCTGCTTCACAGGTGTTATGATCCCAGGTAGCCAAAAAACGAGTCTTCCCTTTGAAAATTATTCTACCAAGCCTGACCTGACTAGAAGGTCTAGGAAATATAGAGGTGAAGATACAGATGTAAAATAGTTGGTTGGGTTTGATAAACAATTTAAGATAATGGGCAGTGAATAAGAAAATAGTTAAATGACTGGTTAGGAGATGTGGATAATTTGCTGGAGGTGTGAGGCTCGCTTAGAGAGGAGCTGAAGTCACTTGAGTACCAGACATCGCGAGGGGAAGCTGCGCTCCGTGTGAGCTCCTGTCAGAAAGGAACCCCTAGTGATATATCTCCAAGAGAAAGGAAGTGTGCAGACGTTCCAGCTGTGGAATCGAGCTAGGAACGTTGTGGTCTCAACTCCTGGACGGCGAGGAGTGTTTATTAAGCCGCCCAGAGACATTATCGTGGGCCGTGGGAGTGCCCTGATCAGACGCCGTCAGAGGGATGGCGCCCTCGACTAGACAATCTGTGGTTTGTCTTTGGGGAAGAAGTTGCTGAGAACTTCGAAGCCAGCACAGAGGGAGTGGTTGATGAGACTCCAAGGTAGTGGAGGAGAGGACCTCGAGCTGTGAGGAGGAGCAGTGAAGAGGAGTGTCACGTGCTTCTGTAGAGGTGGTGAAGCACCATAGTTGCTCGAGGAAACTTCATGGTGTAGCAGCCAGGAGAGCTGTGGAGGACCCTAGTAGAAGTGGTGAAGCACCATAGTTGCTCAAGGAAAACTTCATGGTGTAGCAGCCAGGAGCTGCAGAGGATCCTGGTAGTTAAACCCGGAAGAACCTGAAGAGATCAGGGTAGTGAACTTCCAGATGTGGAAGGGAAGTTCTGGGTGATTACTTGTAGGGAGTTGATAGAGTGTTTGGTTGTCATTAGCGTGCAAGACGCAGTGAAAGGTGAGTGATTGTTTGCCATTCTTGTGCCGAGGAGTGTTTATACTGAAGTATAGAGTTACAGTCGTAGGCTGGATTACCTGCAGATATATATGTGTTCTAGGACTGATAGGGTGATCGATTGATCATTGTTGTATATCAAGGAACATTTATAAGGATATTTATGTTATTGCATTCATACACCAATTTTCCTTGCACATGTTTACAGATATATATTCTCTTGCTGATAGTGCAACATTGTATAATAAGACATGACCTACTTGAGGAGGTTGGTAGTATTAGGTGGTGAATCAAGAGATAGAATACCACTTGATAAGCAGATGATAGAGTTCTGATGGTGTTGGAATGCAACCTGACTGACATAGTATAGAGTGTAGGATTCATTATTATTATTATTATATGTGTGTATGTATTGTGTATGTGCTTTGTCCAGTAAATGTATTGAAATTTGCTTGTGTTTGCCCTTGTCCTAGTGAGGCTTCGCAGGAAGTAGGAAAGAAGGAGAGAGAGAGAGAAAGAACCAAGAACCACAGCTGTGGACAGGGTAGAACAGAAAACTAGTAAGTCAAAGGGGATTGAGGAGATCACATCACTTAAGGAGAGAGTGGGGAGTCACAGCGGCTCGAGTGGGTGTGTACACGTGACAACGAGGCTAAGTATTGGAGCCGCATCCCCTAAACGTGTGACGTTGAGCCCCTCTCCAAGAGCCAGAAGCGCCAAGGGTGATCTCCTGGTAAAGTATAAGCACTCTACCGAGTTGTGGGTTGGGTTGTCCAGAAAGAAGGATCAACGGCGACAACACCACCAACCCACAATATAATACAGGGTTCTCTTGAACGTAGTCACCAAACTATAAAATCACTCCTTAGGAAATTTTGCAATGAAATTATGAAAGACTGGGATAAACAACTTGACATCATCATGTGCATTTTCAGAAGTCTCCCAAATGAGTCTCTAGGAGTGTCTCCTTATGAGATGCTCTACAGACGTAAGTGCCATACTCCTCTCAAAGCTTTTAAAGACTCTAAGAAATGCCACCTTCAGTGACCCTCATTATGTGCCCCAGTTTCTTCAAAACTTGAAGCACATTCTAGAGCGAGTGCATAAATTTGCCAATGATATTTATTAAAAGCTCGATGGGATAAAGACTCATTTTGACAAACACAGTCAAATCAGGAAATTTAAAGCAGGAGACTTCGTTTTAGCATATTTTCCGATCCCTGGTTCTCCATTGCAAAATAAGTTTTCAGGACCCTACCGCATCAAGGAGTGCAAAAACAACCACAACTACGTTCTTGAGACTCCAGATAGGCGGCGGAGGAACCAGTTGTGTCACGTGAATCTTTTGAAGAAGTATAAAGGTACACCCCCCACTGTGTTAGTATCTCTCTCCACCTTTCAAGATCCATACCTGCACAGTGAAACCTTCCCTGCTTATCCTCCCGAAAGCACTAACTCAGAGTCAGTGCCTTCCAACTCGGAAATTCTTACAGACCTTGCTAAATATTTGCAGGACTATAACAGTGCTCCTCTCATCAGAGTCTTCCAAGAATATCAGAAGTTGTTCAGCGATGATCCCCAGGAATGTAATGTGGTTCAACACGACATCCAGCTACTTCCTGATACCCGGCCGATTCGTCAACCCTTCTACCGCATCTGCCCGTACAAAAAGGAAGTTATGCGTGCTGAGGTACAGTACCTTCTGGATCATGGGCTGGCCACCCCTTGTGAGTCCCCTTGGGCCTCACCCTGCATCTTGGTGCCGAAACCTCAAGGTAAAGTACGATTATGTACTGACTTATAGGAAACTGAATCTCGTGACCGTCAAGGATGCTTACCCTTTACCTCGTATAGATGATATCCTTGACGCCGTAGGTAATTCTACTTATCTTTCCAGATTGACTTGTTAAAGGGCTACTATCAGATTAGTCTGAAAGAGCCAGCTAAGGAAATATCTGCCTTCACCACTCCTTTTGGCCTGTACAGATATGAACGCCTTCCTTTTGGACTGTGAAATGCCCCAGACACCTTCCAGCGAGCTGTCAACCGCGTCATCCATGGCCTAGATCACACCTACGCCTACTTGGATGACATCGTTGTGGCAACTGACACCTGGAACGAACATCTGTTCCAGCTGCAACGATTGTTCTCCAAGCTCCTGACAGCTGGCCTTACCATCAACTTGGGCAAGTCCACCTTTGCTAAAGGTAAAGTGCGTTATCTTGGTCATGTGATAGGAAATGGCAACCTAGCTCCTTTAGCCATTCATACTCAAGCCATTCAGCATTACCCACAACCTACAACCAGGAAGCAGCTCCTGCGCTTCCTTGGCCTTGCATCTTACTATCGTAGGTTTGTAAAAAATTTCAGTACGGTAGCGACACCACTGATTAATCTGACCAGCCCCAAGCAACGGTATCATTGGACCATTCAACAGACCGTTGCCTTTGAACAACTAAAGTCTCTGCTATGTTCTCATCCCATTATCGCCTCTCCAGATATTACGAAGCCCTTCATCATCAATGTCGACGCAAGTGGCACCAGCATCGGGGGCGTCCTAATGCAACAACGTAGAGAAGAGGTTTTTCCTGTCAGCTACTACAGCTACAAATTGAAGCCTCGTCAAAGGAACTATAGCACCAAAGAAAAAGAACTCCTCTCCATCGTCCTGAACCTTCAACATTTCGAACCTTACCTACAAGGTAATTGGTCCATTACCATCTATTCAGACCACAATCCTTTACGATTTCTGCAACAAGCCCAATTCAGCAATCAACATCTTCTACGCTGGGCTCTGTACCTGCAGAACTTTAACCTGGAGATATTCTTCATTAAGAGATCGGATAACATTATAGCAGACGCCCTCTCCAGAGTCTACATCATAGCAGACGCCCTCTCCAGAGTCTACGAGGTAGAGGCAGCTACTCCTACCACTCTACCGACAATTGAAGTAACTTAACCCGTAAGAGCAGGCTTCGGGGGAGAGCTGTGACAGTAATCTCTTTCAAGAGAGATTTAGCCTGCTCCTTCCTACATCGCGTAACTTCTATACGTCTGCAACATCAGGATACCACATTCAAGAATAGTATATAAGTGGAATAACAGACATCTCTACAGGGAGTACACTACCCTACTCTCACTCTCCTCACCCCCCTCCCTCACTGTCGGCGCACCACCTCGTTGATCACCAAACTACCACTTCAAACCAACACTCTCCCCATTAGTGAAACAGCGACTTCACGCGACTCCAGCGCCATCTGCATCGTCTATATATAGTCTCACACGAGCAGTTGGCCTCAGAATATTCTTGTGCTCTCGAGCTGACGCTTCTATCTAAGCATACGTCGTGTATATTAGTAGAGGTTTCAGCCAGCTCACTATTCTCAGCACCTTTAACTAATTTTGTCTTGCTTATTGTAGAGTAACGTAGACATTATTTTATTTTATATTGTGTTTTGTCTTTGTATATATTTTGACCGCACTGTACATAGCCAAGGGATTATCTTTATTTTGTTTATATTTGTTTAAAGTAAATTAAAGTTCATTATTTATAAGATTTGTTTTGCGTGTTTTTCCCTCTTACTTTACCACAGGAGACAACCGCCAAACAGTCAACATTTTCTCTTTTTTTTTAATGTGATTGGCATTTACACCAGCCATAGAGAAGACTGCCTTAACATCTACATTTCTCGTCACATTAAATATATATATATATATATATATATATATATATATATATATATATATATATATATATATATATATATATATATATATATATATATATATATATATATATATATATATATATATATATATATATATATATATACATATATATATATATATATATATATATATATATATATATATATATATATATATATATATACATATATATATTGGTATATTTTGGTAGCAGTCTTTCCTGTAGACATATATTATTAAATATGACCGAAAAAGTAAGATTAATAATTCTAACACGAATTTTCTCTATTTTCCTTATGTTTCTTTTTACTGGTGACGGTAAATGAAAAATCAATTCTCCAAAATTCATTTTTATTTCTACTCTGGCGCGGCAATTGCGCGCGTTTCGTAAAACTTATTACATTTTCAAAGACTTTAGTTTATCTACACTGTGGGAGTATGCCTCCCAAGATCCTCCCACAGTTGACTTGAATGGCTCATTGCAGTGCACAGTGCACAGATCTTCGTGCACAAAGCCTATTTCCCTTAATCCTGGATAGTTTTCTGGCATGTTGGGTATCTCCAGAATGCCCACTTAACCAGGAACACTGTTAAAATACGTAGGCCGCCGTATGTCTAGGCAGGAAGTAGATACAGGGAGCTAAGTATACTTGCTACCAAAGGGTCAGTGAGTACATGGCTGGTGCCCGCTGAGACAGAGGGGAAGGCGCCAGCAGCGTCTGACCTCTGGGGTCAACCGGCGCGATGTCGGAATAACAGCTATGACGTGTTCATGACGTCACTCCTGCTACTGCTCATCGAACGAGCTAATATGATGGTTCCCGCTCATTTGCTGCAATGCTATTGGTCAAATTGTAACTTCTTTTGTGTGTGTGCCACGAGATGCCCGGCACCCTTGCAAACTCATTCACGTGAGAGAGACCATACGAAGAGGACGTGTTCTGTTCTACCGGCCAATAGACTGATCACCGTCTATCCCTCACCGTCAAGTTAACTCAGCGTCTTTGCGATATACCACACACTCGCCAGAATCACGAGTGGGAATATATTGTTTAGAAGCCTAAAGTGACAAGATCTTGTACTTACAGATAAGGTACCTTTCCTTACGCACTCACTCAGACTCGTTTATACAAGCACTCGTAGGTGGCCTGATAGCTGGTTTCGCTCGTAGACACGGAGGGTACTCGCAGTATCTTGAGATGATTTCGTGAGTAAAGCGTGATGTATGCTTAACAGACAGACACACGCACACACACTGGCCCTGACGGTGCGTGAGGTGGTGACGTCACGTAGGAGTGAGGGCGGCGGCGGGCGCTCGAGGTACACGCTCAGGATGAGTGGCGGTACCATGCACTACACTGTACACTGTGGTAATGTCACACACAGATTACTTAGGCGGCGGCACTGCCTTAGTTCACTCTAGGTCACTCACGACGATCTTGTCACCAGGGGTTACCTGATACCAGTCTGTTTCGCTCTGGAGAT
>WNGS01162647.1:1469133-1482308 GCA_020271785.1 Procambarus virginalis | reverse complement strand
GCCTCAGAATATTCTTGTGCTCTCGAGCTGACGCTTCTATCTAAGCCGTCCGTGTATATTATAGAGGTTTCAGCCACCCACTATTCTCAGCACCTTAACTAATTTTTGTCTTGCTTATTGTAGAATAACGTATCATTATTTTATTTTATTGTGTTTTGTCTTTGTATATATTTTGATCTGCACTGTACATAGCCAAGGATTATCTTTATTTTGTTTATATTTGTTTAAAGTAAATTAAAGTTCATTATTTATAAGATTTGTTTTGCGTGTTTTTCCCCCCTCACTTTACCACAGGAGACAACTGCCAAACAGTCAACATTTTGCTTCTCTATTTTTTTTTTTAACGTGATTGGCATTTACACCAGCCTAGAGAAGACTGCCTTAACACCTACATTTCTCGTCACATTATATATATATATATATATATATATATATATATATATATATATATATATATATATATATATATATATATATATATACATACATGCAAACAAGCCTGAATGGTCCCCAGGACTAGATACAACTGATATTTCTGGGGTGTGAGTTTTCAGATATATATACATATATATAAATATATATATTAGTATATTTTGGTAGCAGTCTTTCCTGTAGACATATATTATTAAATATGACCGAAAAAGTATGATTAATAATTCTAACACGAATTTTCTCAATATTTCTTATGTTTCTTTTCACTGTTGATGGTAATTGAAAAATCAGTTCTCCAAAATTCATTTTTATTTCTAGTCTGACGCGACACTTGAACGCGTTTAGTAATAACTTATTACATTTTCAAAGACTTTTAGTTTACACACACACAACTATAACCTGCAAACACTAAACAGAGTTCTTACTTATGCTATGATTTAAACAGCTTTCATTTTATTTTATACTCGCATTTTGAGTGAGGTGATATGTTACAACAGTTTTGGATGAGGTGAACAAAACTTTAAACACAGGCTAGAACACGAAACAATGGGTATTGAATGTAAGAATGGAAGTAACTGCAGAAGGCCTATTGGCCCATATTTCTTGATGCTTCTATATTGGTGCAGAGTCTTGAAGTGGGTAGAATATAGTTGTGTATTAATTGGCTGTTGATTGCTGATGTTGACTTCTTAATGTGTAGTGCCTCGCAGATATCAAGCAGCCTGCTATCGCTGTATCTATCGATGATTTCTGTGTTTTTTGTTAAGACTTCTCTGGTGATGGTTTGGTTGTGGGAAGAGATCATATGTTCCTTAATGGAGCCCTGTTCCTTAAGCATCGTTAATCGCCTGGAAAGAGATGTTGTCTTGCCTATATACTGAGTTCTTTGAGGCTTACAGTCCCCAAGTGGGCATTTGAAGGCATAGACGACATTGGTCTCTTTCAAAGCGTTCTGCTTTGTGTCTGGAGAGTTTCTCATGAGTAGGTTGGCAGTTTTCTTGGTTTTATAGTAAATCGTCAATTGTATCTTCTGATTTTTGTCTGTAGGGATAACGTTTCTATTAACAATATCTTTCAGGACCCTTTCCTCCATTTTATGAGCTGTGGAAAAGAAGTTCCTGTAAAATAGTCTAATAGAGGGTACAGGTGTTGTGTTAGTTGTCTCTTCAGAGGTTGCATGGCGTTTCACCTTCCTTCTTATGATGTCTTCAACGAAACCATTGGAGAAGCCATTGTTGATTAGGACCTGCCTTACCCTACAGAGTTCTTCATCGACTTGCTTCCATCCTGAGCTGTGGCTGAGAGCACGGTCGACATAAGCGTTAACAACACTCCTCTTGTACCTGTCTGGGCAGTCACTGTTGGCATTGAGGCACATTCCTATGTTTGTTTCCTTAGTGTAGACTGCAGTGTGGAAACCTCCTCTCCTTTCCATGACTGTTACATCTAGAAAGGGTAGTTTCCCATCCTTCTCCATCTCGTAAGTGAAACGCAACACAGAATTCTGCTCAAATGCCTCCTTCAGCTCCTGCAGATGTCTGACATCAGATACCTGTGTAAAAATGTTGTCAACATACCTGCAGTATATGGCCGGTTTCAAGTTCATATCGACTAAGACCTTTTGTTTGATGGTACCCATGTAGAAGTTCGCAAACAGGACACCTAGGGGAGAACCCATGGTGACCCCATCTACTTGCTTATACATGTGCCCATCCGGGCTCAAGAAGGGTGCCTCTTTCCGTGGTGGCCGTGACGAGGATTCGAACCTATTTGTTCATTGATGCGTCACGCTATTGGGATTTCTGTGTGAAATGAAGAAAAGGCGAAGAGGGATAACAGCCTATTGACATAGCTCGAGTGCAGGGGGGAGTTGTGTAAAACCCTGGTTTGTGTCTTGGAGAGGCTGCAGGATACAGTAAGTTCAGTAGAACTTCGGTTTCAACTCTTTTGACCATGTCGTAGCTCAGTCGATTAAGGCAGTGTCTGGGATGTTTCCGGACGTAGGTTCGAATCCTCGTCACGGCCCTTGTGGATTTGTTCGTAATCCACTCAATTTTATGTCTTTGTATTGTGAGTCTGATGTCTTGAATTCTCATTTTAACGGCCATTGCTTTGGTTTTATTGCAGTTTATTTTCACTGCTATGCATTCCGCTTCCCTGTTGATGATGTCTAGGCAATATTGTACATGGTTCCTGGCGCCTTTGACATTGATGATGACCACAAAGTCGTCTGCATAGTTAAGCAGTTTGGCTTTTGGTAGCTTGAGCTTCATGAATTGTTCCATGCGACAGTTGAAGAGGAAGGGGCTTAGAATTCCTCCCAGCGGAGTTCCATTTTCCAGCCTCTTTGAGGTCGATGTTTTTCCTTGGAACTTGGTTTTAGCTTCTCGGTTAAGCAGGCTTCCTTTGGCAAAGGCAAGAGCGTGTCCTTTGATTTCCTTATCCACAAGGCAGCACAGTGTACCTGGAGCTTTGGCTAACTTGAAGGCTTTTTTGAAGTCTAGAAAAATAAGGATTTCTGGTTTGTCATTGATTTGATCCAGGAGGGAGGTAAGGCATTCTGTGGTTCCAACACCTTTTCTGTAAGCAAACATTTTTTTATGCAGTGGATTGGCCTTTTCATTCAATTCGATTAAGGGCCATTCTTTCCGCAGTTTTGGCCAGACAGCTTGTTAATGAGATGGGTTCTTGGATTTCCTGGGTCTTTAGGTTTTGGAATAGGAACTATAATTGCACTGTTCCAAGAGAGTGGTCGGGTTCTTGTCACCCATACTCTGTTGATGAGATTCAAGAAAGCTTCTTCACCCTTTTCTCCTAGTTTGGCTAGCATGTTGTAAGTGATTTTGTCCTCGCCTGGAGCTGTATTTTTTGTTTTCTTTGTAGCACTTTTGAGTTCTTTTAGATTGAAAGGTTGGTCTAGTTCGTCAGGTAAGGCTAAAGCTTCATCTATTTTTTTCCATCTTGCTGCTTGAAGTCTTTGTTGGTGAGTCAGAGTTGCTTGAGGAAGTTGAGTGGAACTGGCTCTTGAAGCAAATAGATTTGCTAACCTTTCTGCTTCTTGCTCTGGATGAACATGATGCGGCGGAGCAGGAGGCGATTTTCCTTTGGCCTTGTTGATCTGCCTCCAGATGTCACCCAAGGATGTATGCTGCTTTAGCTTGGCACACCACTCGAGCCATTTTTCTTCTCTGATTTTTGCTGTTTCTTCGTGCACATGATCTCGGACGGCTCTAAGAAGTCCTAGATTAGCTTCGGTTCTTTCTCTTCTGAAATTCATTCGTGCACGATTTATTCTGTTATGTAGCTCTTTGATCCTATCACAGTAATACCAATGGTCCTTGTGTTGTTGGGTAATTGTTTTCCTCTTGGGGATGGCGTGATTTGCTGCTCTATGTATCGCATTTACTAAATCTTTTTCCATTTCTTCGGTGTTGTCAGGAGGAGTGTAGTTTTGGTGCCAAGTTTCGAGAGCTTCCTGAAACTTCGTCCAATCTGCCATGATAAAGTCCCATCCGGGCTCGGGAGCTGGAGGTCTAGGAGGTAGTGCTATATTAATAACTGTTTTAGTAGCAAAGTGGTCACTAGTCAGTACATGGTCAACTGACCAATGACACAACTCATAAATACTGGTGGAAACACACGTGAGGTCCCGCTTCCCCCCCCACCAATGTGGGCTGGTTTCGTCGAATTAAACAGACTGACTTCAGGTACTTCACCCAAAAGATGTTCAATATGTCTTCAGTTGGCGTCGGTTCTTCCTCAGTTAAGTAGTAATTCACTATGAGGGTTGAAGTCACCCGAGATGATAGTAGGTGTAGTGACTGTTATTTCAAAGATTGTTGAGAGATCCATGTCGTGTTCTCTCTGGCTCTTGTATACATTGAAGATGAACAGCGTTGAGTTCCTCATATTGAGATTAACTCCGATAATTTCGACGTTCTCAGGCAGGTCTGTGATTGCCGTGGCATTGATATGATTTCTTACTAGTATTGAAGTGCATCTAGTGCCACTTTGTTCAATTGGGCAGTGGAAACCTTGATATCCTGGGATATTGATATTTCTTTCAGTCCTGGTGAGTGTTTGCTTTATCTACACAGTAAAATAACAACGTACTGGAGTGAACGATATGGAAGAAAATGCAGAATAGAACCAGTGAAGAGCAGAGGTGCCATAGGCACAATCAGAGAACACTGTATAAACATCAGAGGTCCGCGGTTGTTCAACGTCCTACCAGCGAGCATCAGAAATATTACAGGAACAACCGTGGACATCTTCAAGAGGAAACTAGATTGTTTCCTTCAAGGAGTGCCGGACCAACCGGGCTGTGGTGGGTATGTGGGCCTGCGGGCCGCTCCAAGCAACAGCCTGGTGGACCAAACTCTCACAAGTCAAGTCTGGCCTCGGGCCGGGCTTGGGGAGTAGAAGAACTCCCAGAACCCCATCAACCAGGTATATGTGGGCCTGCGGGCCGCTCCAAGCAACAGCCTGGTGGACCAAACTCTCACAAGTCAAGTCTGGCCTCGGGCCGGGCTTGGGGAGTAGAAGAACTCCCAGAACCCCATCAATCAACCAGGCTTCTTGAAGCAAAACAATATCAATGTAATCCTTGAGAAGCACTGCTTTGAGTGTTTGTGTTTTGTTTTTGAATCCTTGGATATTCCATTGTATAATCTTGCGAGTGTCCATTATTCTGTTAGAGTTGAATCCATTGACTCATGTTTGTTTCTAAAGTGTTGATTTCCCCGACGGCTTGTGTCTTCTTGGCTGGAGTGGAGACTGCTATTGGCTGCTGAAACAATTCAGTTTCGTCACCTTCTTCGACTTCTACTTCATCATCCTTTTCAGGTAGGGCTTGTAGAAGTGTGGAAGAAATAAGTTCAGTAGATTGTCTTTTGAACTCTGTTAACATTTCCTTCCTTGAATATGGGTTGGTCTGTTCAGTGCTTGGAATGCTTTGTCAGGCATCTTGCTGAAGGTATCTGTCATTAAGACAATAACCATTGGAACAGCAGTCACTTGATATGCTTTTGCTGTCTTTCTTTTTTCTTGGTAGGTGAGGACACTCTTGGTTGGGTCATGGGATCTTTGCTACATCCAGCTACTGGGGCATTTGGTGATGTAGGGATTGTCATTCGTGCTTGGGATGTCTTGGAGGTAATAGCAGGTGTTTTCATTTTGCCGCCCTGATCTGTTCGGTTGTTGTTGCCTTGTGGAGTAGTGCTTTGTTTTCTCCAGTTATTGAAGGCCTTGTTCTTGTTCAGACTGGAAGGAATTGGTGCTTTAATCTGTTGATGATTTGTATTTTCATTTATTCGGACTTGCGAGGAGTGTACCAATGGCTTTTAACGGTCTGGTCGATTGTGGTCTTGAAGTTGTAGTTTTGGGTTGTTGAGTAGATCCGAAGACTTGCGTTCTTTTTACCCTTTCTGGACATCGTTTGTTCCAGGCGTGATGTGTATCCCAGCAGTTTGGACATTTTGCATTTGTTGGTTTGCCTTCTTTACGGAGAGTTTTGCAACTGTCGGTGTTGTGGAGCTCACTGCATCGTTCCGGGCCTCTGAAGCCATCTTTATGGTGGCCGAAGTGCTGACATCTGTAACAGAGTTCTGGATTGTACAGTCTTAGCCTAAATTGTCCATAGATCCCAACATTCAGAGAGTTGATGCGAGGTCCTTTCATTGTTACAAGCTCCTGTCTTGTTTCTACATTGTCGTGCTTACACCTTTCCGCCGTTGTGACATTGGGACATTCTAAGAGTCTGTTTGCATGAACTTCAACTGGGAAATGTTGTAGTATCATCTTGGTGACTTTTTCCTCTGGTTTCAGTCCAACTAGGTCTTCCGTATTCCTGAGGTTTGCAATTATATCTGGGTTAGCTGTGGATATGTTATATCTGCCTCTAATGTCAGGTTTGGCTCTAAGATCTGATCGTGGATGATCCTTTTCCAGTGCAGCAATGTAAGCATAAGTAGGACCATCTACTGTTTTTTTGGTTTTGAAGATGGTCCTTGGCATTGGTTTGGGGGCTGCTCTTGGGTTCTGGCTGGCTTCTAAATTGGTTTCTTCGGGTGTTTCTTCGGTTCTCCTTCGTTTATTTCTTTTCCCGTTCCCTACAATTTGCCTCGGTGGCTCATTGTGAGTGGGGTTATCCTTTGGTTCATTATTCCTGTCATCTTCAGCAATTTTCCTTGCTCTTGCTCCGAGATCATTGTGTCCTTCTAACGTTAAGAATTTCTGAAGGATGGTTAGGAGAGTCATTTCCTGGGGGGACATGGTCGCACTGCACTAATGAGTTACTGAGTGAGTGATGTGCGTATGTGTCCTGTGGAGAGCGGCTGAACAATCTGGAGGGGATTGCGTTCTCCATGATTGATGATTGATAATATTAAGCCACCCAAAAGGTGGCACAGGCATGAATAGCCCGTAAGTGGTGGCCCTTTTGAGCCATTACCAGTATCAAGAGCTGATACTGGAGATCTGTGGAGGTGCGACTGCACCCTGCGTGACGGGAGATGTCTCCCGTCGCATTTCCATGTTGTTGTTGTTATAGATTCAGCTACTCAGAGCAAGTTCCAAGTAGCACGGGCTATCGTGAGCCCGTAACTTACCTGGCACAGGAGCGGGGCAAGTAGCACGGGCTATGGTAAGCCAGTAGTGGACTTATCTGGCACAGGAGCGGGGCAAGTAGCACGGGCTATGGTAAGCCCGTAGTGGACTTATCTGGCACAGGAGCGGGGCAAGTTGCACCGGCTATGGTGAGCCCGTAGTGGACTTACCTGGCACAGGAGCGGTGCTGATTCTCCATTGATTGATTGATGATTCTCCGTGCTTTGCCGAAGCTTATATACGCTTGGGTTGAGGTGGTACAGGACGTGATTGAGATGAACAAATGCATGAATGGCATAATAGATATTAATATGCCATTACATCCCTATTTTCTTGCTTCTACTGTCTCTGTGCTGGTTCGGGGTCTTGAAGTGGGTAGAATGTAATTATGTGTTAACTGGCTGTTGTTTGCTGGTTTTGACTTTTTGATGTGTAAGGCCTCGCTGATGTCGAGTCTTCTGTTGTCGTTATACCTGTCGATTATTTCTGTGTTGCTTGTTAAGATTTCTGTGGTGATATTCTGAGATCTTTGGGGCTGACAGTTCCCAAGTGGGCATGTGAAGGCATAGGCGACATTGGTCTCTTTCAAAGCGTTCTGTTTGGTGTCTGGAGAGTTTTTTCATAAGTAGGTTGGCCGTCTTCTTGTTTTTGTAGTAAATTGTTAATTGTATCTTCTGATTGGCGTCTGTGTTGATAACGTTCCTAGCAATAATATTTTTCAGAACCCTTTCCTTCGTTTTATGAGCCGTGGAATAAAGTTCCTGCAAAACAGTCTAACAGAAGGTACAAGTGTTGTGTTGGTTGACTCTTCAGAGGTTGCATGGCGTGTCACCTTTCTTTTAATGTCTTCAACATAACCGTTAGAGAAGCCATTATTGACTAGGACCTGCCTTATTCTACAGAGTTCCTCGTCGACCTGCATCCAACCAGAGCTGTGAGGGAGAGCCCGGACGACGTAAGCGTTGACGACACACCGCTTGTACCTGTCCGGGCAGTCACTATTAGCATTAAGGCACATTCCTATGTTCATTTCTTTAGTGTAGACTGCAGTATGAAAGCCTCCATTCCTTTCCCCGACCGTTACACATAGAAGGAACAGCTTCCCATTACTCTCCATCTTGTAAATAAAACTTAACACCAAATTTTGCAGGAATGCCTTCTTCAAATGCTGCAAACGTATGACATCAGGTACCTGCATAAATATGTAGTCAACGTACCTACAGTATATGACAGGCTTTAAGTCCATGTCAACTAAGACCTTTTGCTCGATGGTACCCATGTAGAAGTTCGCAAACAGGACACCTAGAGGAGAACCCATGGCGACCCCATCTACTTGCTTATACTGGTGCCCATCTGGGCTCAAGAAGGGTATCAAAACAAAGGTGACACGCATGCGACCTTTGAAGAAGCAACCAACACAATGCCTGTACCTCCTAATAGATTGTTTTACAGGAACTTATCTATCTATCTATTTATCTATCTATTCATCTATCCCTCTAATAATTTATCTATCCATCCACCTACTAATCTGTCTATCCATCTGTCTATGTTTCTATCCATTAATGTACCCATCCATGTATCCATCTATCTGTCCATCCATTTATCTGTTCATCTATCTATCCATGTATCCATCTAACTTCCCATCTATTTATCCATGTATCCATCTATCTGTCATCTATCTATACATGTATATCCCTCTATCTGTCCATCAACCTATGCATCTATTTATCGTCTAGTTATTCATCCATCTACCCATCTATCTACATATCCAACCATCTATTCACCTACCTATCCATCTATCTATCCATTCATTTGCCCATATATTCATAGATCTATCTATCCATCAATCTATATATACATCTATTTTTGTAACTAGCTTTCTGTCTATCTATATATCCATGCATTTTCTCACCTTTCTATCCATACCACTATTTTTTCATCTATATATTCGTCTAACCATCCATCTGCTTATCCATCCTTTTATTTATCAATCTTACCATCTGTCTATCTACCCATCTATCTATCCATCGTCTCTCTACTGTCTATCTTTGCCTCTCTCTGTCTATCTGTCCCTGTCGCTCTGTCTCTAGCTGTTCCTGCCAGTCTGTCGCTTATAAAAAAATAATTGTATATTGTGTGGATGGTGGACAGTAAGTGGAGCTCAATGGTGTATAATAGTAAAAATATATTAGTTACCCTTTACTCTGGTAAAGCCCCCGTGCTTTGAGAAACATTTATAGAAGGGTTACCCCTCTCCTCTGCTACGGCCCCGTCGCTTGGGAAAAATTGACACTGTTTAATTCTCGTCTGTTTTATGCGAGTACGGCCAAATTATTAACAGCAGGCAATTTCTGCTAATTTTTTCCAAGATCAGTGAATAGTGGAGCATATTACTATAATAAATTTATTTTTGTAAACAATTTGCCTTGAAAATATTTAGCTGTGTTGCTGTCTGGCAGTGTCAAGAATCGTCGTGGGGGTGTGAATGTGGCCCTGGCTTGCTGTTTCCTTTTGCATTATGGCGTCCCCAAGCAGCCAATGATCCTCCCATACCCCAGACCATTCCCTCTGCCAATTTCGGTGAGAGTAGCCCCAACCGTGTGGTCACTATCATTGAGCAGTCAGTCATTCTCTCCTATAGATTCTCCAAGAGAACGGGTTTCGGGTATGCATCATCTCTTACGTATTGAAGGCGATATAAGAGGGAATCGTAAAGGAATAGACAACCAATCCATCCCTAATCACTCGATAGTTGCACACACGCCTGAAGGCTTCCCATAGACAAGCGTATTGTAGTTATGCTTTATGGAGTTGACGAGTAATAGAGCTCCGTGCTGACCCCAATTGCTGATAATGGTGTTTGAAGCCAAGATATATTTTTATAGCAGAGGAAAGTATAGAGTAATGAGTGCGGTGGCGCGCGTCAAGGCCACCTCCAGCTGCTCTCACTGACGGATGTGGACAGTAATTTTTTGTGTAATTTGTTTAATGCCAGAGAGGTGGCCATGCATTTATACAATGCTAACCAGAGAATGTCTATGTCCTTCCGTCTTCCATGAACTGGGACATCACGTACAACCTGTCCTCCTACAACCTGTCCTCCTACAACCTGTCCTCCTACAACCTGTCCTCCTACAACCTGTCCTCCTACAACCTGTCCTCCTACAACCTGTCCTCCCACAACCTGTCCTCCTACAACCTGTCCTCCTACAACCTGTCCTCCTACAACCTGTCCTCCCACAACCTGTCCTCCTACAACCTGTCCTCCTACAACCTGTCCTCCTACAACCTGTTCTCCCACAACCTGTCCTCCTACAGCCTGTCCTCCCACAACCTGTCCTCCTACAGCCTGTCCTCCCACAACCTGTCCTCCTACAACGTGTCCTCCTACAACCTGTCCTCCTACAACCTGTCCTCCTACAACCTGTCCTCCTACAACCTGTCCTCCCACAACCTGTCCTCCTACAACCTGTCCTCCCACAACCTGTCCTCCTACAACCTGTCCTCCCACAACCTGTCCTCCTACAACCTGTCCTCCTACAGCCTGTCCTCCTACAACCTGTCCTCCCACAACCTGTCCTCCTACAACCTGTCCTCCTACAACCTGTCCTCCTACAACCTGTCCTCTCACAACCTGTCCTCCTACAACCTGTCCTCCTACAACCTGTCCTCCTACAACGTGTCCTCCTACAACCTGTCCTCCTACAACCTGTCCTCCTACAAAGAACGTCGTATTTCACCCGTATGCATTACATAAGACCAAAAAATTGTCGTACGCTCGCGAAAGCGACGTACTGTCCCGTTTTCTGTTTTGGGTCATCTGGTGGGTTAGGATAAGGACACTTTAGTACGACAGTTTCTTGACGTTGGGGAAGCTTAGGAGGACGGGCTGCCACACAGCGTATAGTATAATGGGCTATATAGATCACTCAGCGTCAGGCGTTTGTCGTTGCAGTGGTAACCACCATTTACCTGAATTTTCCTGAGGGTCACTAACACTCTAGTGGCCTCGATGAGGACAGGAAGCCGGCGGCTTGTGAAACGTCCCCCATTTGTCCTGATGATGAAGCATATATAGCCGTCTGGATTACATAGACAAGGGGTATGAGATTACATCTCATATATTACATAACCGATGCATTACATGGTTAATCTTGGGTACAAGTCCAATATATCATCAAGTGTTCCAGTACTCATATAGTAATTACACATTTCAGCATACCTCAGCCCAGGAGGGCGAAAGTCAGTCAATATGGGACATTCTACAATATAATGTTCAAGGGAGTGCATGTTTTCTCTTTCACAAAGTTGACACATTGTGTGTTCAACACTTTCACAAAGTTGACACATGGTGTATTGGACACTTTCACAAAGTTGGCACATGGTGTATTGGACACTTTCACAAAGTTGACACATTGTGTATTGGACACTTTCACAAAGTTGACACATTGTGTATTGGACACTTTCACAAAGTTGACACATTGTGTATTGGACACTTTCACAAAGTTCACACATGGTGTATTCCGACACTTTCACAAAGTTGACACATGGTGTATTCCGACACTTTCACAAAGTTGGCACATGGTGTATTGGACACTTTCACAAAGTTGACACATTGTGTATTGGACACTTTCACAAAGTTGACACATTGTGTATTGGACACTTTCACAAAGTTCACACATGGTGTATTCCGACACTTTCACAAAGTTGACACATGGTGTATTCCGACACTTTCACAAAGTTGACACATGGTGTATTCCGACACTTTCACAAAGTTGACACATGGTGTATTGGACACTTTCACAAAGTTCACACATGGTGTATTGGACACTTTCACAAAGTTGACACACGGTGTGTTCCGACACTTTCACAAAGTTGACACACGGTGTGTTCCGACACTTTCACAAAGTTAACACACGGTGTGTTCCGACACTTTTACAAAGTTGACACATAGTGTATTCCGACACCTCCACATTAAGGACCTGCGGGAAACGCTATGCGTGTTAGCAGCTTTACAAGAATGTAAGAACACCATTGTTATGAACCCGCACAACCCAATGTACCTTCTTGTATATAAATCAGTCGCCGATGTCTTTGACACCACGGGAGACATCTCCCGTCACGCAGGGTGCAGTCGCACCTCCACAGATCTCCAGTATCATCTATTGATACTGGTAATGGCTCAAAAGGGCCACCACTTACGGGCTATTCATGCCCGTGCCACCTTTGGATGGCTTAATCTTCATCAATCAATCAATCGTCTTTGACACAGTGAAGACCACTGAACCAGAAGGGATCATAGCATCTCGAGACGTGGGATCCCTACTTATGAACGTCCCTGTAGACACAATCATTAACTTAATGTTAGACAGAATCTACCGTGACAATATTACTCCAAAGTTAGACATTCTAGAGTCTGCCCTCCATAATCTTCTGTCTAATCTCCTCTAATCTTTGTAATCAAAATGGCCCCATTCACAACCTTTGTGGAGACACGTATCCGCAGATGGACGGAGCAGCCATGGGGTCCTCACTAGGCGTCCTCTTTAGTAACTTCTATATGGGAACACTAGAAAGACACTTCACAACCAGAGGCAAACCTCGCATCTCCTGTAGATACATCGATGATACATTCGTATGTGTGAAAGACCTTCAGGAATTGTCGCGATTAAAGGATCAACTTACCCCAACTCTCAGTGCTTAACTTTACCCATAACTGGGCGTGGATGCGCACACTCCCTTGCCTCGATTTTACGTGCAACCCGTCCTCGCAATTCGTATAGTCAATATTGACTTATTAAATAAGTGCATAGGTGACATACTTATCATAATAGCTTCCCTTGAATTTCATAGAAAACACCGACCTTACCTAACTACTAGTATGTTAAGATAAGCATCTTTTGCTTCGTGATTACAATTATTACCTACCTATACCTATAATAGGTTAAGTAACATGTTTAATTACGAAGCTATAAGATGCTTATTTTAACATACTAAGTAAGGTTATAAGGTCGGTGTTTTCTATGAAGCGTTGCAAGGGAACTATTATGTTTAGTATGTCACCTATGCAGGTAACTAATAAGTCAATATTGACTATACGAATTTGCGAGGACGGTTGTTACGTGAGAACCAAAGAC
>WNGS01162647.1:1393810-1412386 GCA_020271785.1 Procambarus virginalis | reverse complement strand
CTCACCAGACCTCGAGGTATTGACTGCACCCATCTAGGTGAACTGCAAAGGGAAGAGTTTCCGAAGTTGATGAGGGCGGCGGAAGGGGGTCTCGCCGGACCCGAGTCACTGACTCACTTCTTCATGGAGAAGGGAGTGCTAATGATGCAATGAAGACCGGTAAGGGAAGAAGTGGGTGATGGTATGCTGAGAGTGAGGCGTTAGGAGGTGGTACCGGTGCAGTGCAGAAGCACGGTACTGAAGCTTGAACACTCAGTGGATCCCGCAGGTCACTTGGAAGTGACCAAGACCTTATACCGGCTCCGGGAACATTTTTATTGGCCGGGCATGAACGCGGATGTAAGAAGAATCTGCAAGACGTGTTTCCCGTGCCAGAGGGCGGGGAAGAACGTCCCTGCCATCCCGAAAGCACCTTTCGTTCCAGTTCCTGCGTTTGGGCAGGTATTTGAACGCCTAATAATCGACTTGGTGGGACCATTATCTAGGACAAGAAAAGGAAATAATTACTTATTGACCGTCATGTGTGCTTCGACGAGATTTCCAGAGGCGATCCCAGTACGGAAGGTGACATCAAGATGAGTCATGGGACACCTTCAGCGATTCTTTGCTTGGGTAGGAGTACCCAAGGAGATCCAGTCCGACTGCGGAGGTATTTACCAGTCGAAGTGGTTTAGACAGACTATTACAAGCTAGGGAATTGCCCAACTACGATTGTCTCCTCATAGACCTCAATTGCAGGGAGCGATTGAGAGGTTCCACTCCACCCTGAAGACCGTCTTGAGAGTGTATTGTGCGGAACAGGGGCGGAGTGGGATGAGGCTGTCTACCCAGCCCTGTATACAATCAGAGATGCTCTAGTTGAGTCTCTGGGATTCTCTCCATTCCAACTAGTGTTTGGGCGCGAAGTAAGGAGCCCGTTATTGACGCTGAAGGAGCAGTTGACAGCGAATAAGACGTTAGTGACAGTGGAAGAGTATGTGCAGAAATTTCGTGAACGATTGAAAACGCCGAAGGAGCTGGCTGCTGAGCACCTGAAGACAGCTCAAGAGATGATATCGATCTGGTATGACAAGATGGCTGTTCCAAAGGAGTTCGAAGCGAGAGCCAGAGTGATGATGTTGCTACCTGGGAGAGGTATAGTGACGGATTCACGCTTTGGTGGCCCATACTCGGTTGTCAGTCGAATGGGTCCTGTAAGTTATGAGATCAGCAAGCCGAATCACCCCCGCAAGACACAGGAATGTCATATCAACCGTTTAAAGCCATACTTCCCAGAAGAGCCGTAGAGTGCGAGAGTGAAGGGAACTACACAGTCGCAAGAAGGGAAATTAGTTCTGTGTATGGAGATGAGCCAAGTGTTGCTAGCAGAGGAAGGAAAGTGGGCTCGTGCTGATGGAACGCGCCTGTTAAATACAGAAAGTTTGATATATCTAGAAGAGAGGCTATGTCATCTGAATAAAGGGCACAGGAGGGATCTAGTGACCCTGATAAGTAAGAACAAATCACTCTTCACAGATGTGCCCCGACGGCACAAGAGTGTGGTACACGAGGTGAACGTAAGCGGAGGAAAGCCAATCAAGCAGATCGCTTAACAGGTGAGTCCTGAGAAGAGGAAGATCATGCGACAGGAGGTGCAGTATCTGCTTGTGAATGATCTCGCGGAGCCCAGCAACGGTGAGTGGAGCTCGCCCTGTGTGTTGGTCAAGAAGAGTGATGGATCATATTGCTTTTACACCGACTATCGCAAAGTGAACTCCATAACCGTGTCGGATTCTCACCCTATGCCCTGAATAAGTGATTGCGTCGACCAAGTGGGAAAACAAACGCAAGGTTTGTCACTAATGTAGACCTGCTTAAAGAGTATTATCAAATTCTTTTATCTCCGAGTGCAAGGAGGATCTCAGCGTTTGCTACTCGAGACGGTTTGTGCCAGTACAATGTGCTTCCGTTTGGTATGAAAAACAGTACAAAGCTGTTTTTAGAGGATGAAGAACGAAGTACTAAGAGGGATGGAAGGCTGCACCGTGTACATAGACGATATAGTGGTGTACGCCGATAGCTGGAAATAACACATGAATCGACTGAGGGAGTCGTTCCGACAGTTGGAAGAAGCGAACCTGACAGTTAATCTGGCCAGGAGCGAGTTTGGGAAGGCCCGATTAGAATATTTAGGTTTCGTCGTGGGCCAAGGAGACATGACTCCAGTAGAACAGAAAGTGATGGCAATCAAAGAATATCTGAATCCCAGGACTAGGAAGGAGTTGTTACGATATCTGGGGATGATTGGATATTATAGAAAATTTTGCAAGAACTTCTCGACAGTGGCACACCCTCTGACTGAATTGCTGTTTAAGAACGATAGATGGAAGTGGGGTGAAGCATGCCAGGAATCATTCGAGAAGACTAAAAGGTTGTTAATCGAAGCCCCAGTGCTGATTTCACCTGACTCTGAGTCAGGCTTCATTTTGTATGTCGACGCTAGCAATGTAGGGATTGGAGCCATATTAGCCCAGGAGCAGGACGGAGTTCACTGCCCGGTGGCGTTTTACTCAAGGAAGTTTGAGAAGTACCAAAAGGCTTACAGTACAGTGGAGAAGGGAGCCTTAGCCCTGATAATGGCTCTGAAACATTTCGATGTCTGTGGGTGGAGGTACTAGACCGGTGCGAGTGTATACCAGTCATAACCCCGTGACATTTGTTCACAGGATGAAGAGTTCGAACCAGAGGTTGACAAGATGGTCCCTATTGTTACAGGAGTACTGGTTGGAAATCAGACACATCACAGGGAGAGAGAATGTAGTGGCGGACGTCCTTCCCCGTATTTACTGACCGATATGACTCTTATTTTAAGGAGAGGGGTATGTTATGGAGCCCCTCCAATTTCTCACCAGATCTAGCGTTAAGAGTCATATCTTCTGACCCAGGGAGAATTTTGATATAAGAGGCTATGGAACTGATTACATATTTATGGAGAAAGTATCATTTAGAAGTTTTGCATGTAAGGGGACTTACTCCCCTTGTACATACAAAATTGCGACGTCTCTAGGATTTTGGCGCCTTGACGTGAGAGGCGCCAGCAGACCGGTGATTGGTGACTAACCAATCAGAGCCTGCCGTGACGTCACCGGGAAGCCTGGCTCAGTGCTGGCGGAGGTGCTGCGGCAGAGTTTCCACAGACCTTTGACGCGAGCTGAAGTGCGTCAGTGAGCTTCCAAGATTGGAGGTTCTGGGATCCTCACTCAGTGGATCCAAGCCGCTGTATGCAGTCTACCATTGTCGCAGAAGATAGTGTACTCCTGAGAAGTACGAAGAAACGCCTGGCGTTCCGCGAGCGCTATGTCATGGGTTCGTATCCTGGCCGGGGAGGATTTACTGGGCGCAATTCCTTAACTGTAGCCTCTGTTTAATGCAACAGTAAAATGTGTACTTGGATGAAAAAACGATTCATCGCGGTGGGGATCGTATTCAGGGACCTGCCCGAAACGCTATGCGTACTAGTGGCTGTACAAGAATGTAACAACTCTTGTATATATCTCAAAAAAAAAAAAAAAAAAGTTAGTGGGCAAAAAGGAGTGCCAAGTAGTCGCGACAGAACGTGAACGGTGACTCTGGGAGGGCAAGTCTGGTGCCTGTGAGTCCGCCCTGGTACGACATGCAGTGCTGCTTTGACTGGGTCACATCTACTGAGGTCTTAGAGGGAAGACATCGCATCTGGATCGAAGAGAAAATGTCTCGTTGAAGGATAGTGTGTGTTGTCGGGGTTCACGGTTCGGATTAAAGCAACGGTAGACTAGATCTCCTCTCGAGGTGGTTGCTCTGACAATAACCCTACTCACCGTCGTTCTACGGGTCTTCCCTCGATCCTCTAGGCTCCACTGCATGCCCAGGAGAGTACCCCCAGTCGATCTCCCAACCGGCCTCAAGGTCGTAGAGTGAGTGGAGACACAGATTGTTCCCTCAATTTGTGTGCCCACCCCGGCAAAGAACTATCACACAGCCTTCAAGGTCGCCAACTGGTGTTTTTAGGTGTCCAGTAACACCACAGTGGTGTTGTGTAATTGTGGTAATTGTGGTAAGGGCAATTTCGACTAGTTTGGTCTCAAGCTAGTAACTATTTCTGTCACTCTTTTACTTCCTTTACTCAGTCACAAGATATATGGAGGGGATGATATCAAACACCAAAGAGTTTTGGTATTTTACTTAAAAACAACGAGAAACATATATGCATCAATAAACATATCATGGAACAAGTATCACACTGCTCCCTCCTCGGCAAATAATGGCAAATAATCCGGAATGCACCAAATGGTAACACACGGCAACCTCATTAATGTCACTTGTCAAAGTCAGCTGATCCCGGGTCCTAGCACCCGTGAGAAAGAATAGTACTTGTTTTATCTGGCGTCGCGCACCTCGTTTCTTTAACTTTTCGCAAAACACTATATCTACTATTCACATGACATACTTATGATTCTACTAGGATGCGATACACCACTTCACTGGTCTCACAATTAATATCTTACTCTCACTGTACTCTAAGTGATTATTCACCGTACCAAGAGATTACGCTATTCTTAATAATATTTACTGTGAAAGCACGCACTTGATCACTGTACTGTTCTTTAAATCTATACTTCCTCTTTAAGCGATATCACTGGCAATCACTTCACATATATGAGACTATTCAGTACACAAGCAAATACATCGATAAATCGACATCATCAATACACAGATATATATTATATATATATATATATATATATATATATATATATATATATATATATATATATAAATCATGGAGATCAATACACAGGCATTTATATAAAGTCTGGGCTCATAGCCTAACACCAAATCTGGTTTACTACTAATATATGATAATAATCACAGGAAATGAATTATAGTCACAGTAAATTCCTTAATGAATCCTGGTGCTTGCACACACCCACACATAGATATATATGTAAACGGATACTGTGAGTACTCTGGGTAGCCTCACCACCCACTGTGCTCTCTGTGACTTAGATTCAGTTGAGACTTGCTCACGACATATAAAATATTCTGACAAATATCTATAGCTAACTAAAGGGGAAATGGGAGGGTAACTGTAAACACCTACTTCACCTATCCTAGGATGACAGTTGGGTTGTAGCTTCTGGTCCAGGCTCTCGCCTTGTACACCCTCCAGAAACACAAGCCAACGTCCTAGAATGTTCGCGTCTCGCCGCTTCAGTACACTGCAGGTCCGTGCTCCTCCTCCAGTACGTTGCAGGGTTGGAGTCGGTCTCCTGGCCGTCAACTTTCCTCCCAACTACGGCAGCCAGCCTACGTCTCGGCGGTCGTCGTGCGTTTCCCAATTAGTTCCTTGTCACTGTACTCCCAGAGGAACTGCCTCTCACCACTACGATGTCACTGTGAAGTTATCAGCCGTCCCAGACGATACTGCTTAAGCTCCACATGCACAGCACCCGACTTCAGAGCACTTGAAGCTCACTACACTGTCAATTCCCTCGTCGTCTAGGTATGTCACTAGGTATTTGGGAAGACTTCTCGACGTGCTTGCATCCAACTGTTAACTCGTAGGGTTCCACGTAGGTAGGGTTACTGTCAAACTTGACAGGATCGTCGATCACACGTTCAACCTAGTTGACAAAGGCGGTCAACTAGGTTCGCTCACGGTAGAATGGCCCAGCCACTAAACTGTCTCCTATTCTGGTGAACTGTCAAGGACGTTGCACACGTCGATGCCCGGCCCACTTCTTGCAACGCACCTGTCCCAGAGCACTTGTTGCTCAATATTCCGTCGATTCCTTATCTGATCCACACCTGGGTTGAAGGAAGACCTCACAGCGTGCATGCTGACAACAGGAGATGCTTATATCCACCGGAGCTCGGTAATCTGTCACTCAGACAGGATGACCGATCGCACGTCCTGCCTCTCGGACGCATCGTGTAAGACTGATGGCGCGAAGGTGCCGCTACGGCTGGACTCCCTTGCCTATGTGACGTCACATTTTCCAAAGTAGGTTTTCATTGGCTCCCAGTGCCACGTCGCTGACGGTGACCAATCTGGCGACACTGACGTCACACAGTTTTGGCGGGAGAACAGAAGCGCCGGCGCCATATTGGCTTCCTAAAGGGCCTATCCCACAGGCCAAAATACTATACTTTCACGAATTTCTCGGGTCATCGAGAATACTATTCTCTCCCACATATGTTGAACTGAGGCCCGCAACGTAGAGAACTCTCGGGAATAGTGGACATGACTCTTACAGCAGGCGTGGGAGAATTAGAAGGGGGGGGGGGAACACCGTCACAGTGTACAGCGACAGGCTCAATGACCACTGGTTGGACCAGTTTTGGAAGACCTGAATCCAGGGATTAGGTACTGCGAAGACGAGATTTCTCCACGACACCTGAGGACCTGTAACACATTACCGGAATGTCAAGGAGCGACCTGGGAACCGTGTACCTTCTACCAACGGAGGACAGGAATCGATGGACAGGAGTGATTATGGTAGATAATTATTTACCTCCCATTGCCCCTTGATGACTAGGCTAGGTAGGCCTAGTATATTTATATATTACTAGTTGTACCCGCCACGCGTTGCTGTAGCTCAGTCTGGTTGAATGGAAAAGAAAGAAAAGAGAAAGTGCACGTTTCTAATATGTTTAATTTTACAATGCTTGTGGGTTTTCAATATATTTTGTTGTTCGATTGTCTGTGGAGATATAGAGATTATCTGGTTTGCCAACTCTAGAACACACAACATATAACTGTCCCTGTGAAAAGCATTCTGTTTCATGATATAAACTGCACAATTCTAAGGATTGGCCCTGAGCTTTTTTGATGGTGATTGCAAACGCCAATCGAATTGGAAATTACAATATCTTAAATTGAAATGTCATATCTGTTGGAATCATAGAAGTGCGAGGAATGAGGACATCTTCACCGTTGAAAGAACCTGTCAAGATTGTTGTTTCTGCGACGTTGCTGATTATTTTTATTACTGCAAGGCTCGTGGCGTTGCATAGCTTTAGCTGATTGATATTTCACAACATGATAATTGGCACGTAGATTTTCAATTGCCGTACGTTTGATGGTGTCCCTGGCAGATCAAGTGAATTAAAAAATTCTGTTGGATAACTAACATCTCCTTCCTCAACAGTGTCGACGGTCTTATATCGAGGAATTACAGGTAAGTTTGCCTGAAATCTCCTGCAAGCAGTATTAATGCGTTCCCAAATGGTCTGATGTTTTCATGCAAATCTTGCAATGATCGATCAGGAGCCTCGAGCGATTTTTTTGGGCTAATGTGCATTCATCCTAAACAATAAGTTTACATTTCTGCACGACTTTTCCCATGCCGAATGCTTTGGAAATGTTGCACGTGGGAGTTTCAATGAATTGCATGTTCAATGGCAATTTCAAAGCCGAAGTAGCAGTTTTTCCACCTGGTAGCAATGTCGCAGCTATTCCGGACGATGCAAGAGCTAAGGTTATGCCATTTTGGGACCGAAATGTTGCCAAGATTCAATCTAATTAGGAAGGTTATACAGTTCCTCGTGGCGCATCTAAGAAGATTTCTCCAAACACGTTATTGACAGTTTGAAATATTTGATTGTAAATGCCTTTTCGCTCAAGCGTTAGCTTAGAAATATTTGATTGCACATACGACAGCAGATCACCCGTGTTGTAATTTTGTTCACGACGCAATTCTACATCGAACGAAGCAACAGCAGATCGATTCGGTGATGGCATTTACAATTGATTTAGAACCTTGTGATATCTAACCACAAATCTTCACTCATTATTAACGTTTCGTTATAGTTTTCTGCTGTGAAATCCATGATCATATTTGAATTTTTCGTCGTATTCGACGGACAATATCTTCAGCCATGTGCGATATATATTTCTCCCATAACTCTGTTGGAGATGGAGAGACGGTGGTCAATATGATTGCAAACAACGCACGAATTTTGATTTGGATGTGACGTGTTGGACGCGTCATTAATGCATACATTCTAGTGTCAGTGGTTCTTCAATAAATTCAGAGCTTGACATGCACTACGGAAAGTGGCATTTGTAACGCCATTGACAAATCTCAATGGCTAGAAAGACGTTGGCAAATTTACCAACAGCATGCGAAGAAAGAAGCATTCATCTTGATTTGGATGCATAGTGAACAGTCTGCCTATCGTAGTTTATTTGAATATGCCAGGTTGTTCGTCGACTCACTCTCCTCGTTTGCGTCGTTCAAATTATTTTCTACTGGCATTCCATGTGTAATACATAGGTACTTCCGAATACAGCAATGTTATCACAAACGCGTCATTTTGACAACGTGAAGAAAGTTGTTATGATGTAGGCGGTGGATTCATAGCTGTTTGTTGCACATTTGCAGCTGTGAAATAAACGTGTTGTCCATTTTCTTGTTTTCAAAAGAAAAACAAAAAATACTAACGAAATATTTAAATTCAAATGCAGATCAATCGACACAGCTCAATTTCACCACCAATTACACTGAAAAATAAGAACAGTTAAAAAAACTAAATGAAAAACAATGAAAAAAGAAACAAATAAGCTATACCCACGAAATGAACGGTATGGTAAACAACACAGCTCAATTCCAATGCAACGTCACACAAAATAATTAAGTTAAAATGAAAATAAATCAAAATCTAAGAAAACCCAATTTATCAATGCAATCGGAAACAATGAAAGGGAATCGTAACATATTTGTATTTCGTGTGTTGCTCCTACTTGCAACAGATGGCGCTGCTTTTCAAAAAACGCATGTTTTTAGCTGTCACAGGTGTAGCATCTAAATAGTAGGTATATAAAAACACGCACGTATTTGAATGTAACGTTGCGTCAAAATTTCGAAGCAAACAGTGAAGAACTTTTGGAGATTACAGCGTGTGTTGCACTTACGCCCTACAGATGGCGCTGTTTTTCAAAATAGCATGTTTTTTCCTGTCACAGGTGAGGCATGTATATAGTAGGTATATAAAAGCACTCGCCTATTCGAATGCAATGTTGTGTCAAAATTTCAAACCAATCGGTAAAGAGGTTTCGAAGATTTCCCTCACATTATAAACACTTGAAAAAAACAGCTTTTCAAAGAAAGCATTTTTTCCAGTCACAGACATGACATCTATATAGTATGTATATATAAACCTGCTCGGACGCGAATGGAACGTTGTGTGAAAATTTCAAGGCAATCGGTGAAGAACTTTCGAAGATTAGCGATTTTGAACAAATGAACATTTCCATTTTTATTTATATAGATTAGTGTATTTCTTATTACGTTAGTATTATAGTAGGCTGTAGGTCAATCAGTATTACTACAACTCAGAGAAGACAGCGTGGGAACGTGTGTGGCAGTTGGACGAGAGGACGACGTCGACGGAGCTGCCTGCCTCGAGGGGGTTCTGAGTTCCCCATTTAAATTTGCCCAGCTGTCCAAGTTGCCAGAGGTGGTGAGAGGAGAAGCTGCCGGCATTCTCCAGATCATTGATTTCATATTTACCCATGTGTTATGTTTTTATATGCTTAATGTGTTTCGTATAATAAATTCATATTATTTTACTGATGTGTTTTATTGCACCCTCCATATCTCTGTTGAGAGAGATATGTAGGGTGCACGTTGAGAGTATCACTATTATACTAGTGATACTATATGCACCACACTAAGATCATTATTTTATCATAATGGAAAATATCCTAGTGACTGGCAGATTTTTGTAACACTGATATTTATGGAAAGATGCCCTAGTCTGGTAATACTGAATCAACACTGTAATCGTGGTAACGTCATTTGCCTGGCGACTCAGAGATCAACCACTGAACTGCATTGTTGGGATGCAGAGTACAAACCCTGTGACCTTTGTTAGTAGTTGAGAGACACAGGTGTGTGCGAGTGACCTGTGACCTCCCTTTGTTATGGCAGGCAAGACTCAAAGGAAATACTGTTGCCGCATGAGCGACGTCGTGAGGTTAGTACTGAGTCCTCCTTTACTCTTCCATGGGACAAGCCTGGGATCGCTATTAGCGTTTCCACCCGCGGTTCGACTGAGGCTCCTAGGCGATCAGTGGCACCCAGGTGTGTAGGAGCAAAGACCCGCGGTGGCCAGTTATAGTATGGTCCTTCATCTTAGGTACTGACAAACGCTCGTAGAGTAAAACACCACCACCTAGTGTACGTGACACATATACACCCAATTACAACCCTATGGCTTGAACCGCGCCCCCCCTCCACTCCTCCAACCCTCTATGATACACACTCTGTCACCTGTACACCCTTGACCACCTGTTCTCTTAATCACCTGCCATTAAGGTCTATGGCAGAGACATCTTCTCTACCGTAGACCGTGCGCCTAACCACATTCTTCCCCCCCCCCCTCCCCTATGACGTATGCCGCGCCCTTACCTGATCTATGTGGACATCTGGTGGTACCACCTGCCACCACCTGGTGCTCACCTGAGCTGCCGTGCGGTGTAGACGTGTCGCTTGACCGCTCCGGNACAGGTAATGAAAATAAGGATAGAGGCAGAAGGATTCACTACAAACGACAAGGAAGTGTGTGAGGAACTGAATAAGAAATTCCAGGTCTTCACCTTAGAGCAAGGAGAGATTCCAGAGATAAGAGAGGGAATAGAATCAGGAACCATTAGAAGAGTTGAGATTACCAGTGGGGAAGTAAGGAAGTGATTACTAGAGTTGAATGTGACAGAGGGCATAGGCCCACATGGAATCTCCCCTTGGATACTAAAGGAGGGAGCAGAAGCACTGTGCCTGCCACTCTCCATAGTGTATAACAAATCACTGGCAACAGGGGAACTGCCAGAAATTAGACTCGTTTCACTCAATGTTTGCTGACGATACAAAAAATTATGAGGTGGATTGAAACAGAGGATGATAGTAGGAGACTACAGGACGACCTAGACAGACTGAATGAATGGTCCAACAAATGGCTGCTAAAGTTTAACCCGAATAAATGCAAAGTAATGAAACTAGGCAGTGGAAACAGGAGCCCAGACACAGGATACAGAATAGGAGATGAAATATTCAATGAAACGGACAGAGAGAAAGATCTAGGAATTGATATCACACCAAACCTGTCTCTTGAAGCCTACTTAAAAGGAATTACGTCTGCGGCATATGCGAGGCTGGCTAACATCAGAACAGCCTTCAGGAACCTGTGCAAGGAATCATTTAGAATATTGCATACCATATACGTAAACTAATCCTGGAGTATGCGGCCCCAGCATGGAGCCCATACCTTGTCAAGCACAAGACGAACCTGGAAAAGGTCCAGAGGTATACCACTAGACTAGTCCCAGAACTAAGAGGCATGAGTTACGAGGAAAGGCTGTGGGAAATGCACCTTACGACACTGGAAGAGAGAAGAGTAAGGGGAAATATGATCACTACCTACAAAATCCTCAGGGGAATCGACCGGGTCGACAAGGACAAACTATTCAACACTGGTGGTACGTGAACAAGGGGACACAGGTGGAAACTGAGTACCCACATGAGCCACAGGGACGTTAGAAAGAACTTTTTCAGTGTCAGACTAGTTAACAGGTGGAATGCATTAGGCAGCGATGTGGTGGAGGCTGACTCCATATACAGTTTTAAATGTAGATATGATAGAGCCCAGTAGGCTCAGGAATCTGTACACCAGTTGATTGACAGTTGAGAGGCGGGACAAAGAGCTAAAGCTCAACACCCGCAAGCACAAATAGGTGAGTACACAGACACACACATGCTCAGCTTGTCGTGAGCTGGGGGTGGCGGCGGCAGATGGATTGGTTGGTTACGCCCCTCTACCCTCTCGTCGAACGTGAGAAGGAGGAGATTTCTGCATGCGACAGATGACAGCTGACCCACAGGCCCGCTCCCTATTGTCACGGAGCCCTCTCCTATTTCTCCCCAGATCCAGCATTAAGAGTCATATCTTCTGAACCTGCTGATTCCCTGAGGTGCAGGGAGTCTGTTGATATATATGTGGCAACCAGATAGACCACCTTATAAGGGAGATATTTGCATTTATAAGTTTGTAGGTAAAGGGGAAAGTGGCGCCCTTGGTACAAACAAAATGGCATCTCCTGCCTGCAAATCCGCCATTTTGTGGACGACGCTAGCCGGTTGCGGATTGGCTGGCTTTGGTCACGTGCCGCAGGCGACCAATCAGAGCCTGCCGTGATGTCACCGAGTGTCCCTGGCAGTGCCGGCGGAGTCAGAGTTGACCTGACTGTGGAAGCAAGAGGACGAGCGTCTTTCAGCTCTCGAGGATTGGAGGCTCTGGGGCTCTCTTTCAGTGGATTATAGCTAGCCATCGCAGCCCACCATTGTTATTGGAGACTCTGTGCTTCTGGGAAGCAAGAAGAAACCAAGTTTATTGGACAGAGAAGTGCCAAAACTTAAGGAATCGGTCGTCGACGACTCTGGATGGTGTGACGGGTAGGCCTGCTGTGACCGGGTCACATCCACTGAGAATGTTGGAGGCACGACACCGTTCCTAGAACAAGGAGCAACGCCTTTGTGGAGGGGAACGAGTGTGTATACAGTAACTAGCTCAGTGACCCTTGGTTGGACCAGGATTGGGATATCTGAACCTGTAGGAACGGCACAGCGACGATGCGACGGCTTCACAACACCTGAGTACTTGCAACACGTTACTGGATCGTCAAGGACCGACTCACTAACCGATCGTGGGAATGTCTTACCATCGAAGGACAGGCATCGTGAGCCAGGAATGTTGAAGGAAGATCAATTTTCCCTCCCATTACCCCTTGTTGAGTAGGCTAGTTAGGCCACGATATTTATATACAGTATATATGTTTCAGTACAATATTGGTACATTAGTATTAGGATAGGCTGCAGGGCAACTTGTGTCCATGGACTGTTGAAGAGGACAGTGTGTTTGGACGACACGGCAGTTGTACAGGTGGTGGCCAACGTGGACAAAGCGGCCTCCCCTCTGTGAGAGGGTGTGAGACCACCTTTTAAGTCTGTCCAGCTGACGGAGTTGCCGGAGGTCGTGAGAGAATAGTTGCCGACGATCTCTATATTATTTATTCTTTATGTCCATTCCTGTATTATTATTGGTTGTATATGTGATCATGTAGCTTGTGTCACTAAATATCACATATTTTTATCATTGTGTTTAAGTGCGCCTCCATACTGATCTCTATGAGCATACACGAGGGATATTATAGCCCCATCCAGTGAACAGTGAGTTTTAATATAGAAGTTTCTTAGTGGCTGGAGAGTGGTAAAGCAACACAGACATTTATGAAAGTATACCCTAGGCCGGCGGTCCAGTGTCAATGCTGTAGGAGTAGCAACACTTAGGCAACAAGCAACATAGTGTATACCCACTGAACTGCATTGCTGGTGTGCAGAGATATTAACCCAGCTGGCGACCTTGTTGTAGACAGAAGGCAGGCGAGAAAGGAATTCCTGCAACTTTTTGTTTGGCAGGCAGGACTCAGGGAGAGTGTTGTTAAAGGTAAGCCTGAGTCCTCCTTCAATCCTCCGTGGGTCTAGGCCGGAATTGCTAATAACAGTTTCCTTGTGGTTGACTGAAGAGGTCTCAGGGTGAGTCAGTGGCACCTCGGTGGTAGGAGCAAAGACCTGCGGTGGTGGCCATTACATGGTTCTCTTGTGGGACCAAGTGACTCTGGTGAGTCACATGAGTAAGAGGGCCTGAGTATGCTATCTCTTGAACCCCAAGCAGTCCCCCTGGCCTAACAGAGCCCCAGTCCACCCCCCGTAACAAGAATTAGCGACCTGGCCAGGATATGTTCATCAAGGTACAGTGTTGCCAGGATACGTTTGTCAAGGTACAGTGTTGTCAGGGTACGTTGGTCAGCCTACAATGTTGCCCAGATTTCAGGACAGTGTTGCCAAAATTCACGGACAGTGTTGCCCGGGTACCAATACAGTGTTACCAGTGTCATGATCAGTGATCAGTGATAGTGTTACCCAACCAGCTAATGGACTGAAAAGGTGAAATTAGTGGGTGCTGTGATGTATGCTCGATAACATAGAGATGGAGGAGGATAAAGTAAAGAAATTTATTGAGACGAGGGATGAGAAAATTTTAGAGGAGTGTACCAAGGCCCAGCTCCAACAAGTGGCAAATCACTTTGGGATCAGATTGAGGACGACTAACGTAGCAGAGCGATAGATAGAGATCATGGCACAGCTCACAGCTCGAGAGGAGACGACAGGAGAGAAGCCGTCCCAAAAAGGGCCATCCCAAGGCGAGCCATCCCAAGTAGAGCTGTCCCAAGCACCTACCAGTGTGTGGCCAGAACTCGCAGTGAACGTGGAAGCAGCGGGAGATCCAATTGTAACAGGAAGAGCGTGCAGCTGGAGATAATGCAAATGCAGTTAGAGGCCCAACTGCGTCGAGAGGAGAGAGAAGCACAGCTACAACGCGAGGAGAGAGAGGCGCAGCTGAAATGATAGGAAAGAGAGGCGCATCTGAAACGAGAAGAAGGAGAGGAGCAGCTGAAACGAGAAGAAAGAGAGGTGCAGCTGAGATGAGAGAAAGAGAAGCACAGCTGCAGCATGAGGAGCGAGAAAGAGAAGCGCAGCTACAGCATGAGGAGCGAGAAAGGGAGGTACAGCTGAAACGAGAGGAAAGACAGGCGCGGCTGAAACGAGAAGACAGGGAATCCCAGCTACAAATGCGGTGAGCCGAGATAGAGGCGAACAGGGAGGTCGAGCTGAGGCGCGTTTAACGTGGGCTAGTCTCGATACCTGCACGTCGGGATGACCTCAAGGCCCGGGAGCGCGACCTACCCACCTTTGATCCTCTGGAGGCCGAGGCTTTCTTCAACCATTTTGAGAGGATAGCAACATTGAAGGAATGACCGGAGAAGGATTGGGCTGTGTTGGTGCAGAGTAGATTGACTGCTGAGGCCAGAGAACCTTATAACCTGTGGGACATCGAGGACTGCGCCATATATGACACAATCAAGAAAGCGGTGCTTCACTCATATAGACTAACCCCCGGAGGTCTACAGGAAACGCTTCCATGATTGCACATGGGCATCGGGAAGGTCATATGCTCAGACTGCTTGGGACATGGAGCGTAGGTTTCTACGATGGCTGAAGATCGAAGAGGTATAGACGATGGAAGAACTGAAACAGTTGGTTGTGATGGAAACATTCATGTCGATGCTCCATCTGGAACTCAAGGTCAGAGTGAAGGAGGCAAGAATAAAGGACCTTAACCCTTTGACTGCGCAACGCACCTGCAGACCCAGGCTTCGGGTGCGCAACGTGCATCCGGGTGTTTTTATTTTTCACGTTCCATTCAAAACTCCCGCGGCTACATGGGGTTCACATCAGCTTCCTCAGGGCTCTTGTAAACAGACGCCATCTTTAAAAAAAATCATGGTCCACATTCCCGGCTGTGGGAGCCTCAGTAGTGAGTGAACAACCAAGGCTGGCGCTCGCAGCATGAGCGCACAGCACTGCTGTTCAGCGTGTGACCACATCATTGCCTAATAATGTCAAAATATATATATAACCTGTATTATTTAGCCATGATAGTATCATAGAAGAGCCTGAATGTGATAATGACTGGGTACAATGTTCAAATATCAGTGATTTAATGCTGTTCACGAAGTTCACAGCAATAGCCACAGCACCACATCATTATTTCGTTCATCTAGGAATCTTCAAACGACTTCTTAGGTTCCTTTTCAAAATAAACTTGTGGTCAATTATTCATTTACAGAAATTAGTGACCAGGATTGTGGTTATAATTTGCATTGTGCGTAGTTTTGTGGAAGGAGGAATTTTGGTGAGGGAGGGAGGGAGAGAATTGAGGTAGCCTCACTGTGTGGCAGCCACTCTTGTTTTGCTCACCATACTAGCTTCATGGTTCGCTATGGGGGACACACATGTACATGGGTATATACAGTGTGTGTGTGTGTGTGTGTGTATTTTGTAATAACAGCAACAGGAGTATGTTGAGTGGAGCTATGTTGGTGAGAGAGGTGACGTCGTAATTGTAGCGTCGTCTGCTGTCTTCTGTGTGATTTCTCATACAGTGTATGGTGGCCACTGTACTGTTTAGACATAATACCGGCTTACTTGCATAGTTCTGGTAAATAAAACATGTAGATAAGTATATATAACATGTGTAAATAGTGTAATAAAAACAATAACAGCATGGTGGGAGGAGTAATGTTGGCAAGTAAGATGTTGGAGTGAGGGAGGGCCTGTCTGGGTGTGGCTGTTCACACTCGCGATGTTCTGAATGTGTTGATGGTAAATGTATATAGTGTGTGACAGTGTATAGTGTGTACATATGTTGTAAATATACATAAATGAACATGAAACATTGGTGTGAATAACTGTAGGATGGGAGGGGCAAAGTTGGCAAATACAATGTTGGAGAAGTGAGGGAGGGCTGGCTGGGTGTGGCAGCTCTCACTCGCGGTGTTCTGAGTGTGTTGATGGTGAATGTATATAGTGTGTGACAGTGTATAGTCTGTAAATAGATTGTATATATACATAAATTAGCATGATACATGGTAAATATGTGCAACATATGTGTACACAAGTGTCATGCATGTAACACAGTGTCCTTGGACAGTACGGATGTTTTACTGCCATAATATAGTGTACGAGTTCATTATGCATAGGATTAGCACGTAAAAACAAATAAATTGTATTTGGAATTGTGCGCAAAAAAATGAACAAAAATATATGTGCGGCAACACGCACGCCCCGCCCCGGGCGCCCCACTGGCCCCGGGAGCTTACTGCACGGGCGCACAGGGAATGATGATGTCACGCGCCACCTTACGGACCCCATAGCAGCCAAAGTAAGTACAATTCCAAAATTCCGTTGCTATACCCATGTACAGGGAGGGGTTTTTGACACTTTCGGAACAAAAAAGAATTTTTTCCCGAGAATTTATTTCTTGCGCACTGGGGGGGGTGTCATATTTATAGGCCGCACAGTTAAAGGGTTAAAGCTGCAGCGGACCGAGCCGACATGTTGGAGGAGGCACTGCATCTCAGAAGGGAGGGACTGCCCAGTCACTCGCCTTACACAAGGTTAAGAGTTCAGGAGGAGCGAAGGGGACTCTCCCAAGAGTAGTTTGCCCAGTGAAGTAAACCGGTTCAAGAGCTCGAGGGACACAGGGAGGAAGCCCCAAGCTGTGAGCAGTGGACCTAGCTCGAGAGCCGGAGGTGCTGCCCGGAAACCGACGACGGGGCGTCCAAGGAGGACCCAGGGAACATCTACCGTTGGTGCTACCAAGATGACTGGTAGAGGGTCGCCCAGGAGAGGCAGCCAGTGTTGCAACTGTGGGGGGCGAGGACATTTTGCACGGGAGTGCGGTCGCACCAGGCACGATGGGAATGTGGCTTTCGCGAGAGTAGGAAGCGAAGGAGACAACGATACCTTAGGTGATATGCCTGTGATAAGGGAGAAAAGGATTCACCCCTTTGTGTGTGAGGGGACGGTGAAGATAAGAGGAGCTGATCCTGTGCAAGCAAGGATGCTGAGGGACACGGAATCCGACTTCACCCTTGTAAGTGAATCCCTCTTCCCCGACAACTACAGCAGTTCCAATACAGGGGAAGCCCTGATAAGAACGTTGGGGGGACAGGTGAGGATTCCCCTTCAAAAAAGACTCTGATTCAGACTATAGTTGCCAGACTCTCGTGGTAGGGGTTGTCATGTTCACAGAAAATGGTACCATCCGTTTTCTATGTGCGGCGGCTGGACGCCACGAGAGAAGGTAAAGAGCGCACAGGACGCCTGCCAAGCTTAGGAGCCATAGTCATGTAATCGTATATAAGTATTAAAGTCAGTAACCAGGAATGACTTTACATCAACCTTACAACCAAGACTATCTCAGCTATACACAGACACCACACTGGCGACGAGGATGAACTGGGAACACAGGTATTTTGTTCAACAAAACACAAGGAAGGAGCATGCTGATTCGCCCAGAGGTGGAAGGAGAAGCTGTCTGTGAGCACCATACCCGATGCTGTATGCAACCCCATGCTGTGTGCTGACTGTTGCTGTGTGCTGATCGTTGCTGTGTGCTGGCCGTTGCTGTGTGCTGGCCAATGCTGTGTGCTACCCAAGCTGTGCTGATTGTTGCTGTGAGAGAGGAATCTGCCGACACTGTGTACGAAACGACGCTTTGATGCAGTGTACAAAACCTGATGTTTTGGTTACGAAACGACGCTCCGTGCTACAAAATTCTTCAAGCTGTGAACCAACTGCTGCCTACTGCTTCCAACTGCTGCCTACTGCTGTACCAACTGCTGCCAATTGCTGTACCAACTGCTGCCAATTGCTGTACCAACTGCTAACAACTGCTGTGTTGCTGTGAGTAGGAACAACACATGTACACAAGGGCTAGGTAAGAAGTCAGTTGCTGCTGTGTTGTGCACTGTTGTGAACTTTTGCATTAAAATGCTTGTGTGCTTTGCAAAATTAAAGTAATTACAGTGAATTCTTAAATAACATATACAGTGCAGTAAGTGTTATATATTCTGAGGAACATTTTAAGTGATAA
>WNGS01162647.1:1295574-1322601 GCA_020271785.1 Procambarus virginalis | reverse complement strand
ATATAGAATGGTTTTCGCGCGAAATGTGTTGGGCCAAGCATGGAATTACAATCTGGGATTTGATATTTGGGAAGGTTGATATGACCCATACCATGCTATACAGTATATAACAACCTATGGATTTAAACCGATCAGAAAATTCCCACCACGAATAGCAGCAACAATTTGGTTAGCAGATTCCCACTGCTACAGCATTATAAAGCTGAAGTAGCCCCATTTTGGTTGAATTCTTGTAACTTAGTAAAGACTCCTTTGCATTCTAACCTAACATGGAATGTATTCAATGAGCAGGTGCAATTCTTTAGCCTTTAATCTATGCAAGTTGAAAGTTCCAATCCTGGTAAGTCTACCTTTGAAGCAATATGCTAGGCTTTGCCATTATAGTTTTTCAGCTTTGGGAAACTGTTTTTTTAAATGTTTCATAGTTGCAACCAGAACAATGGTGTCAATGTTTGATCCAGTGTCAATAAGAACTTTGAGACAAATACCACCAATGTATACTATAGTCCCTGGGTTGTTTTGAAGATCATTCCATCTTGTGATTGATTGCACTCCATAAATATAAGCACATTCACTGTCATTTGAGACTTGTTGTAATGAAATGATTTTGTCTTATTAGTCATCTTATTAAACATTAGGGTCGTGTGGGGATATGGGGTGCAATATTGTGTTTGCCACCTATCGTACTCCTATGGAATTGACTCTCGTCATGCCATATTAATTTATTGCTTGGATGGTTTCTTTAGTAGCGGAACGCACATAGCCACCAAAATGAGTTTATTTTCTACACATCATAGCACAACTATCTTAAACACTTGTGCAGGACAAACAGTATCTGGGTGTGGGTATCCCTCCTCCACAATTGTAAACTGTATAATGTTGACAACCCATTGGAAAACTTTTGATGCGAGTCGATTGTGACTAGGCTTGAAGTCTGTTCCCTGAATCCAGTTTGTGATTGATTGGTTACCTACAAGTCTCAATTTAATGATTGTAGGTATATGGGCATGAATAACTTCCTATGATCATTGTTTCCTCAACCGACTTACAGCACTTCATGGGCTTTTTAGTAACGTTGAAGAACCGTTTGTGTTGGGCGCTGCACTCCAGTGATACGGAAGCAATCACTCTAGCATCTAATCCCTTTCGAACGAGCATATATGCAGATAATCTTCTTGGTAATAAAAAAGAACTTCGTCATTCCTATCAACCAAGTTCATAGCGCTCTTCGAACGAAGAACGTTGTAGAATGTCATGTTATCATTATTTGCTGTTTTGATTTGTCGTTGTCAACAGTCAGCAAACTCACAATGGGCTGCTAAACTCTGTAGACGTGTATGGTATTTATCAACTGTTTCATTAGAGTGTTGTTTTGTTCTCCTGAAATGCATATTTTCCATTGCAGTATTTTGCGTTGGTTTGAGATGCTCAGTTAATTTGGCCTATGCAGTGTCATAATCTTTAGCACCGCCAGTATCTTTCAGTGTATCTAAGATTTCACAAACTCTATCACCTGCAAAATGAAGCAGAAAGGCACGGCTTTCTTTCCGACACATTTTGGTTGTTAGAAACCTCTCAACAAAATATTTACAATTTTCAATTTTTCAAACCATTTTAAAGACCATTTGACCCACCACTGTGACAGCTTTGTCTGGTCAACAGAATCAGATCAAATGCAAAGGAAAACGGAGGGTATATTTTGCCACTTTTTTTAATTGACTGAATAAAACTTTAAACTTATCAGCATTAAAATGTTCAACATAAAATAGAATAAAACACGTGACACGCCAGTAAAATTTTATTTTTAAGAATTCACTGTAATACCTTGTTAAGTTTTTGCAAAGCACAACGAAGCAATTTTAATGCAAAAGTTCCACAAACAGATTCCAACACAACCACAGCAGCACTGACTCTTACCATAGACCATTGTGTAACATGTGTTGATTTCACTAACTCCAACAAATCAACACAGCAGAATTGTTAAGCAGATTGGTAAAAAACCGCAATGGAGACAGCAGTTTGGCAGGCACGTAGGTATGCAGTTGGGACAGCGTAGGCAGACGAGTAAGACAGCAGTAGGCAGCAAGGTAGGTCTCAAAACGTGGAAGAATTTTTGAGCACGGACGATCGTATTTTCCGTATCCCAAAAACATTCAGGTTATTATAGTAAAGCACGTGCAATTCCAAAGCTTCGTTTCGTACACAGAGTCGGCAGATTCCTCTCACAGCAACAACCAGCACAGATTGGGTAGCACACATCATTGGCCAGCACACAGCAACCGGCCCAGACAGCAACAGACAGCCACAGCAACAGTCAGCCCGCTCATGAGTTTGCATACAGCATCAGGGTATGGTGGCTCAGAGACAGCTTCTCCTTCCACCTCTGGGCGAGACAGCATGCTCCTTCCTTGTGATTTGTTGAACAAAATAACTGCGTTCCCAGTTTTACTCTTCCGTCGCCAGTGTTGGGTGTCGCTGTGTATAGCTTTAGATTATACCTTGGGTAGTAAGGTTGATGTAAATAAGTCATTCCTGTGTATAATGACATTATAATAATAATAAACGATTACATGATTGAGTAGCTCCCAAGCTTGGCATGCATCCTGTGTGGCTGATTACCTTCTCAATTGTGTTTTGCGTCCAGCCGCCGCCAATAGAAAACGGATGGTACCGTATTCTGTGAACATTACGATGTGGATACAAGGGGACAGTGTGGTATCAAGGAAAGAGAAGTATATTGAAGAGATTTTACCTTACAATAAAACTGGGACGCCCCCCTTCTATGTAAATTATCGGCGGCCACTCACAGACAAAACCATTTTACAATGTCCAGACACATGGTCCCTGGACCATATGTGTCCCACCCCAATTTGATGACTAAGGAACAGCACAATTATAAACATCACATCACACTGCCAATAGTAAAAAAAAGGAAGGCACGGGCCATAACAACATACACAGCGAAGAGTTCATGTTTGTGTACTAGAACACCCAATTTAACAATAATAAATTGTAAATACTAAAACCCAAATACTGAACCTGTTTTGTAATTCCACCTATGACGGGTAATAAACATATAAATATAAAATTTAACCGTAAATGTGTATAGCTCATTTATCTTCACCAAATGTGGAATAAGCTGTGCACATTTACCATCCCCCTAATATTAACAGAGTAAACTCTGGCAGCTGATTAAAAACAGTTCACATGTTTTTTTCGAAGTAAAATAATAAATATAAATTAAAATAAAAGAACAAATAAATAATCACCAACATATACTACCTTACATTACTGCTTATACTGCCGTGCTCGGTTACCCTCAGTGGACTATGCAAACAATATTGCTGCTATTGTTTGTCTGAATTCTTCTGATCAATTAAATTCATCAGGTTGGCTAATACTGATTCAAAGTACATCTGCACATCATCCCAAATGTAATTCCAGTTGCCCCAACCACATCGCCGACTACCATTCCATACTCGCAAGAAAATCAATGCCGAACTGGATAGGCTGATTGAACTAGATATCCTGACCTTAACAGGCCCAACATCATTGGTAAGCCCAATTGTCGCTCCACCAAAGCTGAAGAATCCAGATGAGATACCATTTGTGTAGACATGCGTTTTCCTCAACAAGGCAATAATGCTTGTGAACGGCCATCCTACACCCACTGTAGATGATATTCTACCGATTTAGACTGGTGGCACTGTATTTAGCAACATAGATTTAAACAAGGGGCTATCATCATCTTGAACTAGATGATGAGAGTCGGTTCATCACAACAACTTTACGACACTCGAGGTCTGTATAGGTTCAAGCGCCTGAGTTTTGGTAATAACAGTGCTGCTGAAGTATGCCATCACGCATTATCAGGTATTGCAAGATATACTAATGCTGACAACATGTCTGATGACATCATTGTTTATGGCGTACACCAAGCTGAACATGACCAAAGCTCTTCCTGCAAGTTTGCAACACTTTTACGAGAAAAGAATTTGACGTTAAGCTGAGCAAAGTGTGAGTTAAATAAACATAGAATTGAATTCTTTGCACATGTCCTTAGTGACAAAGGTCTGTCGCCAGATCCTAAGAAAGTTTTGCAGATAGCAAGAATGCTGCACCTCCTTCAAGATCCACTGAAGTACATAGTTTTATTCCTGGGAATTCAAATTTTCTTCGTTTCTCGTTTCATTCCAGATTTTGCTACATTACGAAGCTACTACATGAGCTCTTGAAGAAAATTTCCTCATGGTACTGGAGTGATATCGAGGAAAATGTATTTGAGGCTGTCAAAGATGCACTAGTAGAGAATGCTACTGCTGCATACTTTGATCCATCAATGAACACGGAGTTAACGGTGGATGCTAGTCCTGTTGGTTTAGGTGCTGATTTAGCCCAACACAAACCTGATCAACCAGATTCCCTGGCCGAATTCACGGAAGGTACTTACGAGAATTTTTTCTTCTTAGCTACGAATGTTTTCCTTTCTTAGCGCCCCCCCTTTTCCCCCCCCCCCCCCCGTTGGCGGCTACGTCGGTAATTCAGGTAGCTCTACACAGTGGAAAATCCTTCGTAAGTTTGGTCCGGAATCTAAGTGTGGTTTCGACCACTCGTAGCCTTACGTAAACTGGATATACCAATTTTTTCCCTACTACATAACACTGGACGAGTTTAAGATTTTGTGGACATAAACAAGATTATAAAAAATTTGAATCTCGTGAGAGGATTCCTCCTGTTTAGTTTATATATGCATACTCTGCTTGAAACTTTGAGTAAATATTTCTTTTTATTATATTAGAATTAGTTTTTTAATAGCAAGATATTATAACCTGTAGTTATTAAAATAAATAAATAACCTGGTGAACATGAAAATATGAGAGAAGGTGATGTGCCCTGCCTGATGGGATCATTTACTATCACAAATGCCCCTGTTCACCTAGTAGTAAGGGTGTACCTTAGCTATACAAACCCATTTCTAATTTATTTAGTTTGGTTTTATTTTGAAATTAAATCTGTGTGAAACATAAAATCAAAATATGCTGCACAAATGATGTTAGGTAGGAGAAGGTAAAAATGTCAAAAAACTTTATTCATTGAATAATTAAAAGCTATAATTATGACTATAAAGACTATTAAAAAAGAGAGAAGGAAGTATGGTCACCCGACCCTCTTTCCTGTTATACAATTTGGGGGTGGAACAAGTAATTATCAAAAGAAGGCACCATGTCCGGGAAAGTGCTATGTACAGTAAGAGGCCAGTGAGGTGAGGCAGCTACTAATTTGAGAAATGCTTATTTTATTTACCTTATAGGCTGAGGCAGCTTATTTTATATGAGGAATACTCAGCTGATTCCCCTACATTTAGCATGGAACAATTTGTGTCCAAGACCCTCCTGTTCCACAATTTGGCTGTGTGTAACCAAACTAGCAGTGCTCTACAAATCAAGGTGACCCAGAATGTGGAATGACATCCCGAATCATGTTAAAGGCTGTACCTCTCTCAGCCAGTTTTAGAGTAAAACCAAGTTACTACCTAATTAACCCTTAACCTTACCTTTAAACTCCGAAATGTTACAAACCCATGTCTTGCTATTTTTAAACAATGCCGTTCACCAACATGTGCATTTGGCTGATTTAGCTATGTTACCTTTTACCACCTAACTTCCTGCCCCCATTTTTTTAATTGTTTATTCCTTCTTTCAACACAAGTTATACCTAATCCCGATTACAATTAAGTTATAGTCTCAGTGTTTTTTTCTTACCCGCCCACACCTTAGCCCGAATGCTATAGTTAATTAGTGGCTTTTAGGTATTGATGTAATTAGCTCCGTCTTTAAATCCACATTATGTTTGTAAAATCACTGTATGTACTTTTTCTGAATAAAATTTATTTATTATTTATTTATTTTTTAATCAGTAATATTAAAAGAAGGCACAAATCTGGGAAGCTAGTAAGCACCATTGTTGTTGTAACAATAAACCAAATTTTTTTTAACAAATAATGCACGTGTATGGTAAAACAAAATCCTGTCAGCTGTAAAAATGTTTGATTTAGTTTATTTAAAATAAAATGTAATTTTTGAGAATATTACTGGTTTATTTTTATCCTACTATTTGTACTGTACAGTATTCCAAGGCAGTGAAAAATTGAGACATAATGCACAATTTAATGAATGATTAGCATTGATTAACAGTTCAAAAGAAATATAACTATTACATACAACATTAAGATCTTAATGAACCATGGTTAACATGATTTAATAAAGGAATACATTTTGTATTAATAACAAACTATAATCTTTTAAAATCTTTATTACTGATTTTTTTTATTAAGTAATATTAGGTTATACACAGCAATGTGCTGCTACCCTATTCTTATGAATATACACAGGTGTCGATAAAAAAATAGCTATAATTTTATCTAATACTCCCATTTCACTCCCATTTCAACAGTATGGTTAACATACATTTGGAAAAAATCAATTTCGAAACATCAGCCTCAATACAAAAAAAATCAACTCTGACTAAACCACTCATCGCGATTTTCACAAGAGGTGAAGCACACTGAAGGTCATGGAAACATTAATATTATAATTACTCTTACCAGTTTCTACAAGTACTCCTCAAACAATGGTATTTTTAACATGTTTAGGTATACAAAGCAATGCTACTTACCTATTCTGTATGAAGGACCACACAACGTAGATCAAGAAACCAGCTACAGCTCATCCAACATGTCCACCATTCACAGGAATGGCCAGTCATACATGGTGATTAGGAGAGAACAAATACTTACGAATTTCGCCAGCCTCCACATGGCGAAATCTGGGTTACAGACACAAGAATATTTCCAATATTCCTGAGTGTAGTACGTAATTACAGACTCAAAGTACCTCAGTAAACCATTTGGTATGAAGCCACTGATAAAAGGACAATCCAAATATAGTGTGTAGAGAGTCTTGTTCTCTCAACGAGACTGAAAACAAATGTTTGTTTCACACAAGACGGGTTATAAAAACCCATGGGAACCTCGCCTACCCGTCTGAGCCGTAAATGCCAAATCTCCAGCTAAAAATATCATTAAGACAATTGGCGTGGCCCCTTTAATCAAGCCGCCCTTCCTGTCCTCGTCGAGGCCACTACATATTCAGTGGCCCTTGGGTAAATTTCAGTAATATATACAATAACTGTCAGCGCATCTTCCGAGCAACAGGACAGCTACACCATAATTTCTTAGTAATTAACGTACGTAACACAACAAAAGTAACATATTTGTTTACTACAATGTCCGGTGCTGTCTGTATAAGTGAGAAAACATGTTTTTACTTTTAGAAATATATTAATTTTATAAAAAATTCGACGTAAAATAGAGGCAGTACAGCTCTCGATAATGCCAGCGCTAAATCTTCATTATGAAGAATGTTGCTGCTCTCGATTGGCCAATACGAAACACACGTAGTGACTCTCTATCGCCACGCCGTGAGGTGAACCAACAAATTCTCCTCCTAGTGGTATCTACGTGAATTCACCAATAAGCATCTTCTTAGGGCATCCTTAGGAACCTTCGTTAGCAAACCTACTACGAAAGAATACATGGAGCTTCGTGAATCTAGTGTCCCGAGTAATAAATTGCATCCGGCTACCGTTCTCTCACAGATGCTGACAGCGATACAGTCAGAGAAGGAAGCCCTTGCTTCCTTCTCTGGTACGAGACTGTTGAACACTTCATGTGTAATCTGCTTGGTGCACTCCTTCACCACGATACGTCACTGACCACAAGTCGTTTTGGAGACCATCTTCAATAATTCAAATCACAAACCACCACTCGCATTGAGAGGTGAGCTCTTCTCGTCTGCACACCATACAAACTCTTACGGAAATACAAGCCGGTGCAGGCATCCCGCTGAATACATCAGTCAACATCATGCCAACAGTTTCGACCATCACCAACAGCAGCAAGTTTAGTTGCCGAGGAATATGTACACTCTGTAACGTGTGATGCAGTCCATAAGGCTCTCACTCTTGATGAAATCCGTACTGCAATCCTAGAGGACCCAACTCTGCAAGCAACAATGGATGCATTGACCAAGAAAACATTTCCACGTATCCCACTTTCAGGAGTTGACCAAGATGCATTCAAAGCACTTGAACGTATCCAGACAAAATTGAGTGTTATGCAACAACGCGACACTGTGCTATGAGGTACTCGTATCGTCATTCCAGCAGTTCTCCATCAGCGTGCTCTGAAGCTTGCACATCAAGGACACCAAGGTCTTGTTAGGACCAAATAGCTGCTACGAGAAAAGGTGTGGTTTTCTAGCATTAATCGTCAAGCAAAGGACATGCATGATGCCTGTGTCCCTTGCCAAGTTGCAGTGGATTCTTCAAGACCAACACCTCTACAACCTTCTCCACTACCTGCTGCACCATGAACGGAAGTATCGATGGACTTCTGCGGACCGCTACGAATTGGAGAATACTTGATGGTAGTAATTGATGATAACTCACGTTATCCAGAAGTAGAAATCATCACTTCATATCTGCAAAGGCTGTCATCCCAAATCTCGACAAGATCTTTTCAAATTTTTGCATTCCTGAAGTTGTCAAGACGGAAAATGGACCGCCATTCAGTGGACAAGATTTTGTCAACTTTGCTGAGCATATTGGATTCAACCACCGCCGTGTGATGCCACTACATCCTCAAGCAAATGGAGAAGTCGAGAGATTCATGCAACCTCTCATGAAAGCTGTACGCTGTGCTCATGCCGAAGGACGATCCTGAAAAAAAGCTATGTATGCTTTTCTCAGGAACTACCGTGCACACCGCATGGAACACTGGGCAAGTCGCCTGGCGAACTTTTATTTGGACGTCCTATGAGGATCGCACTACCTGTCATGCCAGCCAAGGTAACAGATAAACGTCTCGCTCAGAGGGATGCATTAGTCTAAGGCAAAATGAAAATTGTTCATGATCAATGTGCAAAGGAACAATTCATAAGGGATGGAAACACCGTTCTATTAAAAGAAAAAAAGAGAAAATGCTAGATATGCCATGTGATACAAACACATATATAAAGTGATTAGTGTAAAAGGAACTATGGTAACAGGGAGTAATAGAGATATAGTATAACACGCAATATGACTTATTTCAAAGTGATTCCAATTGGTGTAGAAAATGATGAAGTACAAAGTCGTACAAACGATAAAGAAAAAATGAGTTATAACTCAACAAACAATTCATCAGGGGATATTCTTGTGTTTAAAGACTCTCGTCCTAAACGTCATTGTAAACGCCTAAGCGATTTGATGATTAATTGTGTTCCTACGTAATGCAAAGTATTTACTTATTATGCCAAATTAAATTCAATATTGTTTGAATAATGCAGATCTGCAGAATAATGCAGAAAATGCAGTATTCATTCTTTTTAAAGAAAAGGAGGGATGTCATGTTCATTGCAAACGGCACCATCCGTTTGTATGCACTGCGTTTCATTCACCAGCGGTATGTAAACAACAAGAGAGCGTGCAGGACACCCGCCACGCTTAGCTACTAGTCATGTATCATTATAATAAGTATTAAAGTTAGTAACCAAGTAACGGCTTTATATAACCCTACTTCCACAGCAGCACAGAACACCACAGGGTCCACACAGGATACGACCACCATATTGGCTTCAAGCCGCCCATAATATCGTTAACAATCATAGAGAAATGTCGAACGCTGCCCTCGGTAGCTTTCTCACACTTTGTACAAGTAGCCTTCACTCAAACTCTAAAACCGAGAGCTATAATCTTCTTTCTTCGTGAAGTGCTCTTCACAACCTTCACCTGCCTCATGTCTCGTAACAATGTCGACATTTTATCTCACCTCGCTTCTATAGGATGCTCGTCCTCTGCCTGCTTCTCTTCAGTCTTAATTTACTGATTTTTACTTAGTTTACTTTCTTCCCCTAACTCCTACATACAGTCAAGTGTGTAGAATAGCTCTCACAAGGCAGGCCTACCTCATCAGGCTACCTGAGGTTCATAACACTATCTCTTCAGAGGTCTGACCTTAAAACAATTATCTAGGGCCGATATGTAGTTCCATAGGCCTCAATGGCTAGTCAGTGACCAGTGGTCTAAACAAAAGCCACAAGTCATCGTGACCAATGTCAGTGCTCCCACTGAGATTCCAGAGCCACGCTTGACCTCAGTAATTGATTGCATTCAGTATTCTGAACTAAATAAACTTCTTAGTCACACAAAGGATGTTTGATTTTCTACAAAGGGTTGTAATCAAACATAAATTCCCCAGGGCTCTCTAAAGTACTGGGTAAACAAGTCCAGATACAAACATATGGCGAGAATAATGAAAACCTCCCACCTAAAACCACCAATGCTCACTAGACTGACCCAGACCACCACAACATTTTGCGTTGCGGGGGACGAGTTCAGCACACAAATGATGACCTAGAAGTTGAACATCTTTGATTACTTCTCCGGAATCACTGGATATGCAGATTGCTTGTGCTTCTTATCCACAAGCACTGTACACTCCATGGTGGGGGTACTGGATACCCTCACCTCCATAAGACAACAGTATTGGCTTCCTCAGGGTCGCCAGACTCTAAAGTTGATACTTAGATCCTGTGTTGTTTGCCGGAGGTACAACACTCAGGTGTGCCCTTATCCAAGACATCCATCACTCCCTAAGGAACGGGTTGTTCACCTTCGTTCTTATGAGACCACTGGGGCGGACTTCACAGGAGCAATGACCCTAACTGGCACCTAGGACAAAATCCCAGTGAAGGCGTTCATCTGACTTTTCACATGTGCCAACACATGGAGAGTCCATGTAGAAGTGACTCGATCTGGAAATAAGTGTAAAGTCATTCATCCAGGCTTTTCACAGGTTTGTAGCACACCAATCCTGCACTAAGTTGATGATCTCAGACAATGGGTCCAATTTGGTGGCAGGAGGAGTATGCCTGAAGGAGTTCTGGAATCACCCAGTTGTTCGCACTACCCTGAACCAACAGCAGTGTTACTGGAAATTCATACCACCCAGAGCACCTTGGCACGGAGAGTTCTACCAGGAAATGGTTGGTACAGTAAAATTCTGCCCAAGGAAAACCCTGCATCAGAAAAAAATCAATCTCTAGGAGCTCCAAACCGTCGTCACAGAAATCGAGTCTTGAGTCAATAACTGACCCCTCACTTAGCTCTCTGACAATAACTCACAACATGAGTCACTAAGTGCATCTCATCTGATGTGTGGAGGACCTCTAAATCCTATTGCATCCCTCACTGATGAATGACCAGGAGATCCTTCTTATGTTGGAGAGAACTACTTGATTCAGAGTTATAAACACCTGTTCAGAGTTATAAGGTGATGGAATGTAGTTTGGACTCGAGAATATTTAAGTGCTATACATGCTCTACCACTATGGGGCAAATAACCCTTATAATAGAATACAATAAATGCCTGGCCATGTTGCTCTGGTGGACAGTGACAGTCCAAGCTTATAGGTTGTATTGTTTCTGTCCGTCCAGACAACCATAGTGTCTTGAGGATGGTAAAAGTGAAGTGCGAAGGCACTACTAGCGTTAAGACACTAGAAAAGCTAGTACCATTGGAGTTAGCAAAAGATGAAATCGCCCATAGTCCTCCACAACCTGAAATTCCAGTATGGGATGTCCATCCTGTACGAACTGCCACAAAGAAGTGCAAAACTATATTAAAACAATATTTTAATAATTCTGACAAGGAGTAATAAGGTATTTGGTCAGTCCTAAGCAGTGGACTCTGACCCATATTTCTCCATTCCAGAATTATGTGAGAAACTTCCAACATCATAAATAAATTCTTTAACACAACATGCCGTAAAAAAATTACTGCTGTTTTTGTGTTAACCAAATAATAAATGAAATTAAATTAGTTAGCCCCAAAAGATGGGCGTACGTGACAATTTCTTTCTAGAAAACGTCACCAAAATCATCTTGCACCAAAATCTTATTACTCATTACAACTCTAAAGGCATCAGTCTGAGGACTGGGTGTGTGAAATGATGAATCTATAAATAAAACAAAATGATTAGTACTTAAATAAATTAAATATAACTACTACTTCTTCCGGGAATCAGTAAAAACGAAATTGGAGACAGAAGTCCCTGCTAGCCCAAAGAAGAGGACTGCCTATTGAATTCGGGACTGAACAGACGTGATGACTGTCATCAGGATTATTGTTTAATTACAAGTTATTCTTGTGAATTTGTGCAGCGCGGATCAGCACCATCAGTTCCTGGGAAGTCAATGTTTCCAATTCAGTATTTTAGTGATAGAGCTCTTCCATTTATTTATATACTGTCTCAGTTATGACATAGACCCTATGACAACGAAAGGGATAAATTGAGCCGTGTGGATGTCACAACTTGTTGATCGTCGCCTAGAGATGCCACAGCCATGTGATTGAACGTGGTCGGCCCTACTTAGTAGAAACACCATGACCATGTGACTGACGTGTGTCCGGCTTCGCTACCTGGAATTTCTACTGTTATAACAGCTAAGCTATGTTTTTGTATTATAAAGAGAATAACTAATAATTAGCAGACGTTAACAATAAAATAATTTTAGTTAACTTTAACACTTTTGAGGCAACTAACAAGTTAATTCCTGTTTAGCTGAAATTATAGATAGCACCCCCCCTAGGTTTGTGAGGAGTTTATTAGTGAGATAAATATCTCTATACAGTACAATTTATTAGTAAATTCGAAAATACTTAATTTAAATACATAAATAAATAATTAAAACATTCCACTAGAAAATTTCCCACAAATGGGGTGAAGAGTGCGGAAGAGGGGTAAAGGGTGAGAAAAGGATGAAAAGACCAGAAGCAGTCAGGTACCCTGTCTATATATATACAAATGGAAATGTCTGTCTGCCTGAGATTGAAGAGGAAAGGGAAGGGAAGGGAGATGAGTTATAAAGAAAGAGGGGAAGATGTGGAAAAGGAGAAAGAAAGTGATGGGGGATATGGTGAGAGGGGGGTAAAAGAAGAGGGTGAAATGTGGGAGTGAGGGGAGATACAGACTAGTATATTTCTAAGAGACAATGTATGCTTGTTTGTTTGTCTGTCCTGTTTGTTTGTTTGTCTGTCTGTCAGGTTGATGGTCTGATTCTTGGTTAGCCTCAACCAACTATGCATGGTGAGTAGTCTGGGGTACTTGACTAACATAGGCTGGTCGTGGTCAGACCTATTGGTCCCATTAAGAGGTGATTAGGGCAAATGAGAGACCTCCCCGCATGGGATAAGTGAAAGGTGGCTGGACAATTCCCTAGATCTCCTTATATTTTTTGAGATCTCTAGTAAGAGATTCGACCTACTCCATTATCGCCTATTCTACTCATTCACGTCTATTTAATCAAGAACTGCAGCCAAAAACAACAACAACAACTTCCAGACGTCTAGACAACATCACCAGTCTACCCCCCCCCTCCCTCCTGTACCATGGCCCATCACGCCACCTTGCACCTGGGTCGCTGGGAGGCCACGCCCTCCTTAACAAGCAATTCAAGTGAGCAGGCTCCTAGTTTAAAGAAGACTATCAGCGCCCTCTGGCCAGCAGATATTCTGTATAAATAGGGCTACCAAGCTCTCCAAGATTCAGATTACTCTTGTGTGCTCAACTGAGTAGACCCCTTAACACATCTTGGTGTGGTAACGGATTTAGCCAGACTGCTCATGGTATTCTGCACCATATATTATTTTGCACCTTAACGTAACTTAAATTTGATTATTCATCTTGTTTGTTTTGGACATTTTGTATTAAAGCCAAGCCTGGATATTTTTTGTAATTTGTTTAATTTATTTTTAAAGTAAAGTATTTTTAAATGTTTTTTCCTCTGCCTTATCCTACAGTTTACCACACTGTGAAGACACCTTTTGCAGTTTAACTTTTTTTTTCTTTTTTTCTTTTTAAATATTTTGTGACTGGCATTACAGACTGCTTAGCCACCAACATTTACCATCACAATAGGGGGCCTGTCCGGGAGCCTCACTCAGGTAATGCTTCTAGACCATTCACTTAAAGTTGTGGTAACTGTACTTGGCTTTATTACAAATTTAATTTTTCAGAACTCTTATTCTATGACTAATTTTAATGGTGCTTCATACTGTTTGCTTTCCAGATGTAGCATTTTATGATTGTTGGATGACTTTGGATTACGTGGTGTCTTGTGGCCACAGTCATACTCGTGATTGGTTGTTCTATAATCTTTGCTATATCCTGTGTTTCCACCTTATTCTCGTCCCTACAGGAGAGTTCTCATTCAGGCAGATCACCCCCTTTGGTACCCTGGTACTTTGGTCTGTCTTCGGGTCAAGTACACCCACATCTTTCCAACCCGAACATAGGAGGAAATAGAGGGCCAAAGTTCCTCTCGCACGGACTATGCTGTAAGGTTTGGACCCCTACAAGCAGTTCTCATCTTTAATTGACACTTCGCCCCCAATGCCTCGGTCAGAGATATGGTACTTACACAGGTAGGGAGTTAACATTCTTTTCCAGAGCACAAAGATTGTTAATTCTGTAAGTACTATCTAGTTTTAGTAGGACACCTCTTACCTTTGCTCTCGTCATTAGAGACAAGGTAAGAAATCCTTACATCTTTTGAACTACCTTCGAGACAATTGTCTCATCATTCAAGTAAGATCCCTCTTGCCCTTATCCTCGTCATATAGAGTACAGGGTACAAGATTCCCTACTTTCTTGAGACACTGTTTAATTTTTTATCTTGATTGTAGCCTTGACTATTAAGTTTAACAGGATAGTTTACCGTTGCCACGTCATCCTGTCTCCGACATTTCTTATTTTGGTACATCCACCTGAGTATTCATTTGCATATATTTGCTATCATTCACCATATTTCGTGTTTCCACATTTGGACAGAATCTAAACGATGAAGTGGGCACACCAGTTCATGCCACTAAGGCGGAGATGCTGACTCTAGTAAATGAGTACCACCTTACAGCCTCACATGGAGCCACTAAAACTGATTTGCACAACCTCATCTTGGACCACTTATTACACAATGATGCTATTACTCCTGAATCTCATGAACATTACTTAATTGCAGACAAGAACGCCTTGGCAGCCATGAAATTGAAGCTAGAACTCGCTAATGCCGAACGTGAACGTCTGAAAGAACAAGCTGGCTTTGAGAAGGAAGCTCTCCAAAGGAAGGAACGGGAAGCCGAACTTCAACTTAAGCTCGCTGAAAAACAAGCTGAACTTGAGAGAGAACAAGCTGCCCTACAACGTGAGCGTGGGAGGGAACAACTTGAATTAAAAGAACGCGATCTGGAGATACAATGTGAACACAATAAGAAGCAAGCCGAAATTGCTCTAGACCACTGTAGAAAAGAACTCGACTTGGAAACTACACACCACACTCGGCGCCAACAAGCTGAAGCTAAACTTCCGGTACGTTTTAACCTTTCACATGCAATTAAGTTAATGCCATCTTTTGTCGAGGCAGAAATTGATGTCTTTTTCACTTCATTTGAGGCTCTAGCTACCCAACTTAGCTGGCCTCAGGATCAGTGGTCTGTGCTTCTCAGGTCTCATTTAACAGGTAGAGCTGCAGTGCCTCTCAGTACTATAGCGTCTGAAACCGACTACCAGGTATTAAAGCAAGCCGGGCTCGATGCCTACCTCCTTTCCACCAAGACCTACAGACGTAAGTTCAGGGATTACCTTAAGGCAAGCGCTACCACTTATCTAGAGTTTGCAAATAACAAAAAGAGATATTTTATGAAGTGGCTGGAAGCCGCAAAAGCCCCACCTTTACAGATCTCGTCAACCTCATCTTGGTGGAAGAATTCCTTAGGCGTGTACCTACTTCAATACGTCTCTACCTCGCCGACAAGGAAGAAAACGACTATACCTGATGCGCTCAATTGGCTGATTCCTACAGTCTTATTCATAGAGTACCAGCCGACACGCCATCTAGTAAGACCTCCTGGTTTAGTCCTGAAAAAGTGAGTAACAGTAATGTGAACTCCTCGTTGCATTGCAATTATTGCAAAGACTATGGGCATACCATAGAAAAGTGTACCAATCCTCACTGTAAGGTCAGCAGTGAAAATAAGCCCAAATCACCTCCTCCTAAAATTCATAAGTCCTAAGCCTGTAATGAATATTTTTGTTTCTTCCACTGATCTCTCTCTCTCTTCAACAGACACTTGTACTACAAAACAGTCTCTGCCAGCCGTGGAAATTCGGAGGAAAGGTTCAAAGTGAAGATATTGAGGGACACAGCTGCTCTACAGTCCATTTTTCTGAAATCAGATGTACCCAACGTCACCTACAGTGGAGAAACTGTTCTCATCACGGACCTAACTGCTACTACACCATATCCACTTCCCATAGTCCGCCTGGATTGTCCGTTTATGCAAGGTAAAGTCCAAGTCGCCATCCGGGAAAAGCCTTTTCCCATGTCAGGAGTTCAACTTCTGGGTAACGACGTGGCAGAAGATCAACAGCTTGCAAATGTAATCATCAAGGAAGATCCCCAGGTATGTGACTCGGCAGTGGAAAATCCTGTTTTGCAGTTGGTTGAAGAGGTCCAACCAACAGATTCTGACAACGTCTTCCCTCCTGTTATGGTGACGAAGCGGGCCACAGCTACTCGCCCAAAACCAGCTGCTGCAGCTGTTCCTCAAGATCCTCCGAGCCTCCCACCTAATCTCACAGTGCTGGAGTTCCGTAAGTTGCAGAGAGAGGATCCCTCCTTAACATCTTTATTCTTACAGGCTGAGACCCAACCTAACGCTATCCCTGGTTTCTTTGTAGAAAATAAAGTGTTGTACCGGCATTATAGAACCAGGAAATTGAAGGTGAACGACGATCGGGCCAACATCAAACAACTGGTAGTTCCCTACAGCCTACGATCAGATATCTTGCGTCTGGTCCGGGGATCTCGCTCACACTACGGCTTCTACAAGACCTACAAGGCTATGAAACAGGACTACTACTGGCCAGGTATGATTCGAGATGTCAAAACCTTTGTAAAAAATTGTCGCATGTCTCAGATGACAGGTAAGCCAAACGCTCTTCTATTAAAGGCATCCCTAACACAGGTACCAGTGTCTTCTGAGCCGTTCAGCCATATCAACAACTATGACGAGCCTCTGTCCCAGACAGGCTCCTGTAATGGTCCTTTGCGTTCTATCCCGTGTTCTACCATCAGGTATTCTACAGCAGTTTCCGTCCAGAACAGTACGGCTGCTGACGTTGTGAAACACCTCGGGAAGCAGTGCCCGCAGTACGGACACCGTCGGAAAAGTTAGGAAAAGTGTGATACCAACTTCTTCAACGACCTGAGTAAGACAACCACCATCACCAAGGTATTGTCTAACCTTTCTCGTTGTACTTGGACTGACAACAATGGTTTAAAATTCTCGATCTATTCCAACACCAGGAAAGATCCTTCTCTCTACGAACCAAATCCAAAGAAACGTGCTCCTCCAGACAACTTTATCAGCCCTCAGATAAAATATTGTAAGACAAACTTGCCTTCCATTGCATTTGAAAAGCGTAAATCCTTGTCTTGTACTAACTCCATTCTCGCCCTGCCAGGTATTAGAAAACCTTCAGTCTTCCACCCTGGCGATAGGAACATCACACCACCGCGAGATGGTATCATGAACTATAACTACAGTCATCAGAGAGGAGCCACTCAATATCCTGCCCGACGTGCAACACAACGTATCATCCAATCAACTAGGTTACAACTTCAACCTCACCTCGGACTTCAACATTCTTCGGTCCCTCCGTCAGGATCAGTTCTCCAAACTTCGCTGAATCCTGCATCATGTGAACATCATGTATCACAATCTCCTTCATTTCCTACTGCAAGCCCAGTTCTCCAATCAGCACTTGCTACGCTGGGTCTTGCATCAGAAGAACAATCTCACCCTCTCCTTGGATCATCATTCTCGTCGATCCATTCAGCAGGCTCGATTCTACAGCAGATTCATACTTCACAGAGTCCTGCAGTGCTACCTCAACATCTTCAAGCACCACTTTCTCCAGCTTCTGCAGCAGACACAGTTCTCCAACCAACATCTGCTTCACTGGGCCCTGTACCTGCAGAACTTCAACATCACCATCAACTTCATCAAAGACTCCAACAATGTCGTCGCCGACGCACTTTAAAGAGTCCACGGGGTGGACTCGTCCACTCCTACTATTCTACACTCCGCTGCAGTCGAGTGGGCAATAGGAGCAGGCTTCGGGGGAGAGCTGTCACGGTAAAATTTCTAGTAAGAGATTCGGCCTACTCCATTATCGCCTATTCTACTCATTCACGTCTATTTAATCAAGAACTGCAGCCAAAAACAACAACAACAACTTCCAGACGCCTAGACAATACCACCAGTCTACCCCCCCCCCCTCCCTCCAGTACCATGGCCCGTCACACCACCTTGCACCTGGGTCGCTGGGAGGCCACGCCCTCCTTAACAAGCAATTCAAGTGAGCAGGCTCCTAGTTTAAAGAAGACTATCAGCGCCCTCTGGCCAGCAGATATTCTGTATAAATAGGGCTACCAAGCTCTCCAAGATTCAGACTACTCTTGTGTGCTCAACTGAGTAGACCCCTTAACACATCTCGGTGTGGTAACGGATTTAGCCAGACTGCTCATGGTATTCTGCACCATATATTATTTTGCACCTTAACATAACGTAAATTTGATTATTCATCTTGTTTGTTTTGCACATTTTGTATTAAAGCCAAGCCTGGATATTTTTTGTAATTTGTTTAATTTATTTTTAAAGTAAAGTATTTTTAAATGTTTTTTCCTCTGCTTTATCCTACAGTTTACCACACTGTGAAGACACCTTTTGCAGTTTATTTTTTTTTTTATTTTTTATTTTTAAATATTTTGTGACTGGCATTACAGACTGCTTAACCACCAACATTTACCATCACAAGACACACTAAACATATGGCCCTGTATGACTAACCATCCTGTGAGATGGGGACTTTTATTACCACTGCTGCCTTATTAACTCATGTGTTGATGATATCCTCAAAATGCATCCAGAGTCTGCCAGTGCAGACTGCCTATCACATGCCTCTGTATGACTAACCATCTTGTGTGATGGGGATTTTTTAGCATCAACTAGTTAGCTTTTTCGACACACTGTACTCCACTTCATATAGTCTAGGGTAGCTACACTAATGCAGATGTACCTCATGTATTAATAAAAAAAAATGAGGGAGTGAGAGAGAGAGAGAGAGAGAGAGAGGGGGGCAGGAGAGAAAGAGGTATAAAGAGCGAGAGTGAGCATGAGAGGAAAGAGGGAGACTTCTAACTCAGTAAGGCACCCATCATCCACAGTGTCATGCGTCAGTATTTTTTAAAATGTTTGGATATTGTTAAAATAAATAAAGTTTTACTAGTTTTATCATATATTAATCATTAAGAAATATTTAGGATTTCTTCTGGAAATAATAATGTGACAAATCGCTTATATAGTTTGGCAATATATTGCACATCATAAAATGCATCACCACTTAGCATTGTAACTTGCATTAAAAAAAATGTTGGGCTAAACAAGGCATATGGTTACTTTGGAAGAACTTTAAGCAAACAAAAAGTGCCTTTAATTACACATTATGAATCACATCAATTCTCTGATTAGTTCTTATTATTCAAAGAATCCAAACATCCGTACGTACTTGTGAGGTCAGTGCCCTGGAAGCTCAGGAAAGGATAACACAACTTTTTGGAGAGGGGACAAAGTTGTCGAGCCAGATGGCAGCACCAGTCGATGTCGGGACAGTCATCCGTTAAGCTGCAGATGATTGTCAGCTCGAGTCCCCTTCCTTTATAGGGCAGACTGGATAGTTTGGCTGGGTGCATGAGTCTCTTGGCTTCCAGTCTAATACCTGAAGACATATAGTAAGGTGTATCTACAAATTTTACTGATAGCATAAGATAACATGATGGATTATTACATATCTAATATGTCCATAAAAGTGTTTAAGGGGACCGGTGCATGAGCACCGAATCATTCCTCAAACACACTAAATTTCTTGCTGCATAATCTTCATGGTAAATGCCCCAAATTTTCCTAATGGATCAACATCATACTATAAAAAGAAAAAAATTAAAAAAGATCACTTTAAAGTGATGGACTCAGACAATCAGATGGACTCTGATTTCCAAAGCCATACCAGAATTTAAAAGGGAACAGCGTGTCAATGCCACATTCAAACCCCCACGATGAGTTTTGGCTCTGCTACATCAGCTTCACAACTACATATTTTCAAAATAAATTTGTCCAAAACAAAATTTCTATATTAAAATTGCCCCATTATTCACTGATCTCAAGAAAATTAACATAAATTTCCTGCTGTCAATAATTTAATCGTACTCTCATCAAACAGGTAATTCTTACAGTGTCAAAGGATTTAAACACTGACGTTCAAATCCCCTGGATTCAAATACAAGTTTTATATCCTGCTGGTAATAAGTACCTGGAGCTCTGCAATTACTTTATCCTCTCGAGGATAAAGTATCATTATGCTTCAAAGTTTTCCAATGCAGGCTGCTAAGAAAAAATTTATAAATAGATAGATAGTGACAGAGACAAGAAGAGAAACAACGACAGAGACAAAGACAGAAACAGAGACTGACAGACACAGTTAGAGACAGATAGACAGAAACAGGCACAGAGAGAGAAAGAGACAAAGACAGTGGAAGAGACCGAGATAGACAATAGATAGATGGATAAATAGGTTGACGCATAAATGGATACACAAATGAGTTGATGGATGGATGGATGAATATATAAATGGATAGGTAGACGCATGGAAAGATGAAGAGATAGATGGAAAAATAGTTGGAAGGGTATATATAGATGAAAGGATATATAGATTGATGAATAGATAAGTGCACAGATGGATGGATAGAATGGTAGTTGGGTAGAGGAATAGGTGGATGGACAGATTCTTAGATTGATGGATAAATGGATGGATAAACAGATGAGTAGAAGGATGGATGCATAGGTAAAAACATGAATAGACGAATACAGAGATAAACAGGTAGTTGGATGGATAGAAAGATGAGTAAGTGCATAGATATATATACCATGTACACCAGTTGCATAGTGCTCCTGGCAGTATGGGTTCGAGTCACTTCTGGGGTGTGGAGTTTTCAGTTGCATATATGTCTGGGGACCATTCAGGCTTGTTCGCATTTGTGTTGCTCATGTGGCCCCCAAAAAATTAGGTGATTTGATAAAATAACTTTGCCCAAAATTACCATCAGAGTGTCGTCGGGATGATGGGCAAATAGCCTCGGCTACCATCATATTTTGTACGGTCGTGATGGTCGAATGGTTAAGGTCTCCTGTACACCAGTTGCATAGTGCTCCTGGCAGTATGTGTTTGAGTCACTTATGGGCTGTGGAGTTTTCAGTTGCTTATATGCCTGGGGACCATTCAGGCTTGTTTGCATATATATATATATATATATATATATATATATATATATATATATATATATATATATATATATATATATATATATATATATATATATATATATATATATATATCCTTATCCAATGGAGTACTTTCCCTTTCATTCATGCCTGCATCTCCAGTTTGTGTAATAGTCTCTTATGTGGTACTGTGTTATAAAGGCTTTCTGGCAATCCAAAAGCATGCAGTCTGCCCAGCCTCTCTTTCTTGCCTGATTTTTGTTGCCTGGTCATAGAAGTCAATCAATCTTGTGAGGCATAATTTGCCATCCCTGAACCCATGCTGATATTTTGATACAAACTTCGCTCCAGATATTCCACTAGCTTTCCAGCACAATCTTCTCCATCAACTTGCATGTATGCAAGTTAGGTACACTGGCCTGTAGTTCAGAGCCTCCTGTCGATCACCCTTCTTGAATATCGGGACTACGTTAGCCGTCTTCCAAATTTTTGGCAGTTTCCCTGTTACCAGTGATTTGTTATACACTATGGAGAGTGGCAAGCGTTGCTTCTGCTCCTTCCTTCAGTATCCCTAGTGAGATTACATCTGGGCCTATAGCCTTTGTTACATTCAACTCTAGCAGATGCTTCCTCACCTCCCCACTGGTAATCGCAAACTCATCTAATGGTGTCTGGTTAGATATTCCCTATCTTATCTCTGGTACTTCTCCTGGCTCTACTGTAAAGACCTCCTGGAATTTCTTATTGAGTACCTCACACACTTCCCTGTCGTATGTAGGGATTCTGTCTGCCCCTATCCTCAGTTTCATTACTTGTTCCTTCATTGTTGTGTTTCTTCTGCTGTGGCTGTGCAGCAATTTAGGTTGAATCTTCGCCTTGCTTGCTATGGCATTTTGATATTGTCTTTCTGACTCTTTTCTCTCCCTGACGTATTCATTCCTGGCGCTCTGGTATCTTTTTCTGCTCTCTAGTGTCCTGTTATTTCTATAGTTTCTCCACGTCCTTGTACTTAGTTGCTTTGCTAGCTTACATCTCTGATTAAACCATGGGTTTCTCATCTGCATTTCATTGTTTTCCTTTTGGACTGGGACGAACTTGTCTGGTACCTCCTTACACTTCTGTGTGATGTAGTCCATCATGTCTTGGGCCGTCTTTCCTCTGAGCTTTGTTTCCCACTCAAGTTATATCTGTTTCATTATATCTTTCCAGATGTGGGTGATTGTATTTATGCAAACTGTGTATTTCACACTTGCATGTGTGAAAGTGTATATGTTTTGTGACAGTATGTAAGCATATTGTGAAAGTCATGTATGTGTTCATGAGGTTGTGCAATTAATGTGAAAGTACATTTTGATTTGTACAAGTGTATATGCAATTTGTGAAAACGTGATATTTTGTGTAAATGACACACTTTGTGTATAAACGTCATGCTTTTTGAGTAAACGTGTTATTTTGTGTAAATGTCTTATTTTGTGTGTAAATGTTATACTTTGTGTGTAAATAATATATTTTTGTGTAAATGTCTTACTTTGTGTGTAAATGTGATATTTTGTGCAAATGTGTGTTATATGCTGTTTGATTGATTTTTTTTTATTTTTTATTTTTTTTTGTACGGGTGTAACTCTTGTGAGTATGGTTATAAATTATTTAATCTTAACATTACGTCTTAAATTAGTAATTATTATTTGAGCTGATTTTATTTCAGTGTGACATAAACACCCTGGTATATCTCTCAACATGTTAATTTAACAACTTAGTGTTGCTAGGCGGATATTTAAGCATGTGATCAAAATATAGGCTTGGAGATTAACGATCGCTTTGACATGTTTGAATATATTAGGATAGTTCGCAATAGTTTTGGACTTGAATATTATGATTACTGTCTGGAGTTATCTTTCGTGAATTCCTATATTGACATATAAAACTGATGCAGATGAGGAGTTACAATTAAGTGGCTGAACAATTAAACCAAACCACACACTAGAAAGTGAAGAGACGACGACGCTTCGGTCCATCCTTTGGGTGATTGTATCTTATTCCTATTATTTCCCCCTTATTACACCTTACTTTCCGTTCCTGTTGCCTTGCTTTTTTCTTCCTCTAAGATTTCCTTCTCCTCACCTCTCTCTTGCCTATTTATTGCCATTGCCTCCTTCCTCAATCCCACGTTAAGTTAAATTACAACTCAATCCCACGGGAGACATCTCCTGTCCACGAGGCTAACCATAGCCCGTGCTTCTTGCCCCGCTCCTGTGCCAGGTAAGTTACGGGCTCACCATAGCCCGTGCTACTTGGAACTTGTTCCGAGTAGTTGAATCTATAACAACAACAACAACAACAACTTCCTCAATCGACACAGCAGTTACAGCCCCGCTCCTGTGCCAGGTAAGTCCACTACGGGCTCGCCATAGCCCGTGCTACTTTGGAACTTTTGTTCTAAGTAGCTGAATCTAAAACAACAAACAACTTCCTCAATCTTTACGGGCTATTCATGCCCGTGCCACCTCTTGGGTGGCTTAATCTTTATCAATCTTCCTCAATCACAATCAACTTGATAATGGCTCAGGACGGACCGAAACGTCGTCGTCTCTTCACTTTCTAGTGTGTGGTTTGGTTAACATACAAAACTAATGTCCAGACGACAGATTTGCATTAAGGGCATAACTATTTTATTACAGTAATGCAGCAGATAGTGTGTGGTGAAAAATATTACAGTGATAGGCAGATATGGGGAGAGTATGTGTGAGTAGAGATGTAGAAGGTGTGTGTAAGTGGAGATAGGTATGGTGTGATGATAATGATGAAGACAAGTGTTGTAAAAATGATTACAGTGGTGCAGTGATTCGGGAAGTTGGCCTGGGCATAGAGTCAACCAGGGAACCGCCGGGTACGCGATCTAACAATAATAATAGAGTTAAGTAATAAGAGTACTGAGCGATTTTGTACTGCCACTTTTTAACAGTGTCGTGTAGCTTTTTCTCTTTTTTCCATACCAATCCCGACCCACTTATATTTGGCATGTATACAGCACCAATTATTGAGGACAATTGGGTGAAGCTAGCCCTAAGTGTCTGACCTCCAATCTTGGACAGATTGACAGACATATTTAAATTGATACGAGAAAATGTGTGTCTCTCTACTGAAAATCGGCGGCTAGATGCTTGGAGTTTGCTCACGAAACTTTGTAGGGTAAATGATCTGGGTTCCGGGCAGCACATAGGATGGACGGGATCGAGCCCCTTGTCTCCCCTTTGTAATAGCAAATTACACTGATTTTCCTGATTGCTAAATAGAGAATATCCATCGTCTCTAAGATTCATCTATCATAATAAGTGTTAAGTTGGAAGGTAGTGAAGAAATTGCTGGAAAAAAGAAAATATATGTACATATCTAGGATATTAAAGTTTAAATATCACAATATTGTTGAAAGACTAGATCAGATATAGAGGTGACAGCAGAGGAGGTAGTGAAACAGTTGACAACACTGGATACAACTAAAGCGGTTGGACAAGGCAAAGTATCACCGTGGATACTAAAAGAGGCAGCGCAGGCCCTCAGCGTGCCTCTGGCAATGATCTTTAATGAGTCACTTATGTCGGGAGAACTGCCCAATTGCTGGAAGAGGTCAAATGTTGTACCGATTTTCTAGAAAGGGGATAGGGAGGAGGCGCTTAACTATAGACCTATATCACTGACAAGCATCCTCTGTAACATACTTGAAAGAATAATTAAGCTAAGACTGGTTGCACACCTAGAGAACATTAGGTTTGTAAACAAACATCAACATGGGTTCTGGAAAGGGAAATCTTGCCTAACAAACCTTTTGGAATTCTATGATAAAATAACGAGGATAAGGCAGGACAGAGAAGATAGGGCAGACTGCATATTTCTGGACTGCCCAAAAGCCTTTGATACAGTACCGCACATGAGACTGCTACTCAAACTTGAGAGGCAGGCGGGAATGAGCGGAAAGGCCCTAGCATGGGTAAGGAATTGCCTAACAGGAAGGAGCCAGAGTTACGGCAAGGGGCGAGAAGTCGGAATGGCGAACAGTAACAAGTGGAGTACCTCAAGGATCGGTTCTGGGACCAATTCTGTTTCTAATATATGTTAACGACATGTTTACAGGAGTAGAATCGTACATGTCAATATTCGCGGATGACGTAAAGTTGATGAGAAGAGTTGTGAAAGATTGTAGGATCATCCAAGAGGTCTGGAACAGGTTCCAGAGATGGTCAGACAAATGGCTACTGGAGTTCAACATGAGCAAATGTAAAGTTATGGAAATGGGACTAGGTGATAGGAGACCAAAGGGAAAGTACACAATGAAGGGGAACTGCCTACCTGTGACGACTCGAGAAGGAGACCTGGGCGTGGACGTAACACCTAATCTATCTCCTGAAGCACATATAAATAGGATAACGACAGCAGCGTACTCTACACTGGCAAAAGTTAGAACATCATTCAGAAACCTAAATAAGGAGGCATTTGGGGCGCTTTACACTGCTTACGTGAGGCCAGTATTAGAGAATGCCGCCCCATCATGGAGTCCCCACCTGAAGAAACACATAAGGAAACTGGAAAAGGTTCAGAACTTTGCAACAAGACTCGTCCCAGCGTTACGAGGGATGGGGTATGAAGAGCGCTTGAAGGAACTTAGCCTTACGACACTAGAAAAAAGAAGGGAGATGGGGGATATGATAGGAACGTATAAAATGCTCAGGAGGATTGACAGAGTGGAAATAGACGAAATGTTCACACGGAATAGTAACAGAACGAGGGGACATGGGTGGAAGCTGGAAACTCAGATGAGTCACAGAGATGTTAGGAAGTTTTCTTTTAGCGTGAGATATTGGAAAAACGGAATGCACTTAAGGAGCAGGTTGTGGAAGCAAATTCTATTCATAATTTCTAAACTAGGTATGATAGGGAAATAGGACAGGAGTCATTGCTGTAAACAACCGATGGCTCGAAAGGCTGGATCCAAGAATCAATGTTCTATCCTGCAAACAGAAATAGGTGAGTACACACACACACACACACACACACACACACACACAAGGAACGCAACACGCAAATGACAAGGGAGTGTGTAAGGAATGAATAAGAAATTCCAGGTCTTCACCTTAGACAAGGAGAAATTCCAGAGATAAGAGAGGGAATAGCTAGCAACCAGGAACCACTGGAAGAGTTGAGATTCAGCGGGGAAGTAAGGAAGTGTTTACTAGAGTTGGATGTGACAAAGGCTATAGGCCCAGATGGAATCTCCCCTTGGATACTAAGGAAGGAGCAAAAGAACTGTCCTACCACTCTCCAAGTGTATAACAATCACTGGCAACAGGGGGAACTGCCAGATATTTGGAAAGCAGCTAACGTAGCCCGATATACAAGAAAGGGATAGACAGGAGGCACTGACTACAGGCCAGTGTCCCTAACTGCATACCATGCAAGCTGATGAAGAGATTGTGCGAAAAAGCTAGTGGGCATCTGGAGCGAGGAACTTTGTAACACAGCACAACATGGTTCAGGAT